>JAPMUY010009276.1:42500-84359 GCA_026901105.3 Galaxias olidus
GCCTCCCGTCAATGGCAAGCCGACCACAAGTCTAACCAGCCTCCGCGACACGCAACAATAACATGGCTCTCTCGCTGAACACTCGAGGGTGTAAACAAAACAAGCAAACACACGGAGAGACAAACAAATTGTTTTCGGTAATAGGGCCCTGAGGAGTTTCCTTTCCGAACGTTCCGCTGGGCTGGGAGGGAGCGAAAGATGGTTTCTCCCATGTTTCTGCTTTTGGAGTGAAGGGAGTAAAGGCATTTTGGGATTGCATTTTCTTTTTTTCAAAAACAAACTTGAACCCCGGAGTGCCTCCCCCATCTGGAAGCTGTAGAAGCCGTGTCTGAAAGATAAAAACGATATGAATCGCCCCTGGCAACTCAGATATCCAATCTGGGATCAATTACAGAGAAAAAGGTTTGGAGAGCAAAGGGGGAGGCTTGGGGAGACACTGAAAAAGGGATTCTATATCGTGGTTATGGCCTGGTACACACACACACACACACACACACACACACGCACACTCCAAAACCAAAACACACATACACACCCACACATACTAAACAAACTGGGTTGTGTGACCTGCAGCTTGCACACAGCAGAGTGTCTGGTGTCTGTGGATTGGCTGAGATTGCATACTGTGGCTGCGGCACTGTGTCCCTGCCCCTCCAGGAAGGCCTGCCCTTAACAAGCCACTGATGAGAGTTCCAGACCAGGCCGAGCCACTCGGGGCACCCAGCCCCTCTGTCATGTGGCTACGGACCCCGGTGAAGTCTTACTGGGATCGATGCATCAGGCTTTCTCTTTTTGTCCTTTGGCATCACAAACAGGAACGACTATTTGGTTCTCAGGCAGGATTAACCTAGAGCAAGAAATCAAGTTTCGAGCTCAGCTATGTTACATCCCTATGAAGTGTATTTTTTTACAAAATATAATTTATGTTACAGACATCTGCTCTGCAGTCTCAGCAAACTGAACTGCGGGATATTTTAAGGAGGGGCAGTCAATATTGGAAGGAATATGAATATCACCAAGTAAAAAATGGAGCAAATCCAGGAGGAGAGAATGGGGGAGAGACAAAGGGACTTAATGGAATCCAGATCGTCTGGCCCACTCATTGTTTCAGGGGGGGGGGGTCGCTGCCATAACTACGCTCACTGTGTTTTTAACAGACCTGAGAAGGGCCGCTCAGAGTTTTAAAGAACGACCATAACTTCAGCAACACCTCAAGCCAGGGCCTCTTAACCTTTTCTTAGGGTCAACACTAAATTCACACACAACAGTGCAAAGTCCTTACAGCGTGGCCCCATAAAAACTCATGCAGACGCGCTGCCACTCTTTTCCTTGCCACCGCCACTTTCAAACAAAAACAAACACCCACCCTTCCAGTCGGACGTGACACATTATTGTTAAGTAATGGTATTTAAAACTAAATTGTGAACTAAGGGTTATGACATCCCCACAGTCTACAAAATGCTTTACAGACCTAGTATTAATTAATCCTGCACAAACTTCGAATAGTAGTGGAAATTAATCAGATTGAGTGTTGTCTCAGAAAAGGTTGAAAAGTAGAAACATGCCAGACTGTATATATTCTGAGTCAAATTGCCAAGATAAATGTATCCTCACTTTTCAACTTTATGGCTTATTTTAAACTTACTTTAAATGTATGGAGATATTTTAGACTGCAGTATAAGTGTAGTATAATAGGAACTATTCCACTGTTGCCTGTATAATTAATTAGACACAAGGTTATAAGATTAAAACATAATCTGAAAAGACAGTGAAACAGAAATATATTTTACTTTTGTTACTTTTGTGTGTTATAGGTGAAGACGTTGTTGAACTTAACAGTGAGACTCTACTGTCACCTGCTGGACATGTCGATACAATCAGCCTTTTCTTTTTTTTTCTTGCACATAGTATCCCTCTGAGAATGTCTTCAGATTAAATAATCACGAATAAAAACATTGTGACTATAGATTTGCTACAAAATGAGAATAATTTATTTTGACTATGTCTCAGAATAAAAAACATACATTGAAACACTGGTTATTCACCATTGTAACAAAGAAAGATCACTTTGTAGTTGATGTAAAAAAACGATTCAAAAACACCCAAAAAAAGTGGGTGTTCTGTAAATCTCACAAGTCTAATTGGCACTGTCTACAAAGTACAAAGTATATTACCGACATAGCTTCACCCCGCAAATGCTCCATCTGTACAGCCTGAGGCATGTTAACACGCAGGTTGAAAAGGGTGCTGTTATACCTTCCTCATGTTTTTCTTTCTTCAGTGTGTGTGTGTGTGTGTGTGTGTGCGTGTAACACGCTTTCTTTCTCTCTGTTGCTCTCTCAATCAGAGAGAGAGAGCGAGAGAGAGAGAGAGAGATAGATAGAGAGAGGGAGACAGAGAGAGAGAGAGAGAGAGAGAGAGAGAGAGAGAGAGAGAGAGAGAGAGAGAGAGAGAGAGAGAGAGAGAGAGAGAGAAACAGTGTAGGCTCGTGTGAAAAAGGAAGAAATCTCAAAAAGTAAGTGTCATTTGCGGATCTGTTTTTGTATGAGCCTTTTGTGTGTAGGTGTGCTTGTGCTTGTGTGTGTTTGTGGAAGCATACACACATCTTCAGTGAATGCAAATGTGTGGGTGTGTAACATTGAGTTCTTGGGTCACAGTGTGCTCTGATGAGGTTTTGCTGGACAAGTGTGTCTTGCTGACTTCCTTCACTACACACACAATGGCAGGGGTATTGTTGTCACCACGGAAACCATTAGTTGCTTGGCAACACACATATCATCTCCAGCCGACTCTAAAAATCACATCTAATGATGGGATTTCAGCAGCTTGTTGAAACAGGATGATGGAGGACAGATAAGTAGCTGTGCTTCACTTGAGATAATCTTCCATTGACAGACAGGTGTCCGAGGAAAGCAAACATGATCTTGGCATGTATAACGCTCTAATGTTGAACCAATCATTGTTGATCTAATCGACTAATAATGCCTCGGTATTATTAGGTCAGATAAATGAGCAGTTCCCAGGAGGAACTAGATAATCAATGACTATGCCAACAGAACTCCATAACCTTTAGATTGCACCTGATCAAATGCGTTTTTGTTCCAACCTCATTAAAGCACCTCATAGAATATTCAAATATATGAATCTTAGGTTACTAGAAAATATTTGCAACTTATCTTTTTTTTGCCACACAAATTTAATTACATTTTAAATGGGCTCCACCTCTCTAAAGAAATACTTTTCAGTTAAAGTTTCTGTTTGTTTACATTCATTGCTTTGGGTTTGTTTCCTCATCATTTTCAGTTAGTTGTAGCCATCTCTTCTTCCCTCTGCCTTATCCTTCCTTGCAGTTCCGTCACACTCTCTGAGGGTAAACCAATTTACATTCTTGTTTTGCTCTTCAGATCCATGCCAGTTTCCATGACAACATAGCTTTCACTACCCCCCCCCCCCCCTTCTCTCTCACTACCTTTGGATCTCTCCTTCCCCACAGTTTTCTGCTTCTGTTCTCTTGACCTTCCTCATCTGTCTCATTTTCTTTCTCCTCAAATCTCACTGGCCCCTCCCTCCAACCCTCACCATTTCTTTGCCTAATGGATGTCATTCCTCGGCTTGGTGCATACCGGCACAGCATGATGAATGCCAATACAATACCTCAAGGCAACAGTACATAGTTGCATGACCATCCACTATGCCGTTATATTTGTATAATCACATGAAAAACAGTGTGTGTGCACCATGTATTACCACCTTCGGCGGTGTCTGTTAAAGTTTGTCTTTGCAGAAACCCAGGGCTCAGCTTTACAACACATGGATGACAAAAATAGTTCTCACCAGCAACTCTTTCAGTTATCTTTTGACTATGTATTGTGTGGACACCACCACATAATTACTTTTTCTCTCTTTCTGGTCTGATGTTTGAAGAGGAAGACAGCTCTCTAGATGTTTGTCCCCTTGCCATCATCTTTATCTTCTTGATATAGTTAGTATGTTTCTTTTGTGCTCCCTCCTCACAGAGTCTGTATCCCTCAAGGCATGGCACGGGTGACGGCAGCAAAGCATCCGTTTTGGTGTGGATAGACATGAATGGTGGTGGAGGTGCTGGTGTTCGTAGTCCATAGTGGAATGCGCTGCCACCCTGACTGTGTGGTGGATGTCTGCCAGGGAGGTAACCGACCACCCCACCCATTGGCAGTGTGTGATGGAGTTGTCTGTGCGATTATTTTAAACGCAAATGCATTATAGATCCCATCATAGTGCTACCACTTCACTAAAATTATGAATGCACATTCATGCATGCACACTCCAAATACTTTATCCAAGGACAAACCATTGTAGGTGGACAGAGGAGCTGTTCTTGCCAATGGTGTTCAACCAAAGAGAAAATCTCGTATTGTCAACTATTCCTTTAGAGGATTTTGCAGATTGATAGGAAAAGCATGTAAAGATAAGGTGCTTTTAAGATTTCTAAAATGGAGAAATTGCACAGATACCCCTTTTTCAATCGTTTCAAATAAGTTTGTTGATGTGCGAAAACCCCACAAAAACCAAAGAGATATCCTATCTAACAATCAATGTTGCCTTATGAGACGTATCCTCTGATTGTGAGTAATGGTTCTTCTGAAGGTTATCTGAGGGTAACTCGCCTTGTTCTAAACCCCATACCACCAGGGGGAGTCCTCATCTGGGAGAAAAAAAAGGTTACATTTCTGTATAACAAGGGGTAGAACCTCAAATTTGTCTCCTGACTTTTCAAATATGTCTCTTTATCTTATTGTCAAATCATACGGAGAGAGATTGCAACATATTAGCAGACAATGTAGACCTGGATTTAAGGCCCTGGAAACTTGCATGTTTAGTCTATAGTCACAATGACATAACATGAGTTATGTATAAGATACAATTAATATGTAGTCATTTGGAGATGAGGTGACTCTGGCCCCTTAAAACACATAGCTATTTTACCTCGTGCAGTCACTGTCTAACTTGTTTGGTCTTAGTAGTTTATAATTGCTAGGGGATATACTATTTTATATGGACTGTTCAGAGATCGTTTTGGGAAGATTATTTTAGGTTTTAGATAAAAAGAATATTGAGGATATTGCTTGAGAGGAGTGAACATACTTTTTCTTGGTTGCTCTTGTGTGTATGTGAACATTTTACCAGTTTACTGAGACACAAAACACTTGGGACTACATCACTTACTCGGTGTTGACCAGCAATACCTATGGAGTAAGTTTGTCTAAATTGTGGGGTTGGACAGCTGCTGAGGCCATATGTCACAGAGTCAGCTGTCCAGGAACAAATACCAAGAGTATGGTCAAATAGGGGGGTAGTTGGCCGACAGGGTCCTTGACTGCATATGGCTAATACTGTAACCTACACAAATTGTTTGCTAACTGCTGTCTGAGCACATTAATTATAGGACTATTTGGTATAGCCAATTGACTGCTGTTCTTGTTCTTGCTAAAAATAATAACAATACAAAAATAACACAAACACAAAATATTTAATGCACAGATCTTATAACAATTATCATTGGCATTAACAACAACGTTCTTGTCAAAAAAAAAATATGCTGCTCAGATAATAAATAGTATAGATAAGCTTCAATTTACTTATATAAATAAAAAGTAGGCTATACGCTTTAGTGTAAAATTCTCTGTTAAGCATGAGACAGTCAGTCAATCTGAGTGGAAGATTTCAGTGATGATGATCATTCATTTCAATGACATACGGATGCCGAGTGGCCACACCAACAGTAATTGCCAGTGACTGGTTGTGATGTGCTGTTGACTCGCTCTATGAAATGAATGCAACGTCCTGCCCTTCCACATCTTGCATAGTGGAGTCATGAACCGCTGTCTGCAAGGGGACTCGTCCTCCGTTTTAAGCCCCAAACTTCAACCTGAAAACGTCGTATTGATTATTACTGGCTATACACGACCAGCGTGAAATTGCACTAGGTTCTTCTTGATTACAATTGGGACGATCTTGCGCAGTGTTACGGAGAACGGAGCAAGCAGTGGCGGACACTTCTGGGAATGTCGACTGGCCGTCACTCTTGACATCGGCCGCTTCCTCAGACACCAACGAAATGGGGTAACGCTACAGGCAGCTTTTCAAAACAATGTCATTGTAGCTAGGAATATAAATAGGAGCTCTTTTCTGTATGAAATAACTTCATATTATTTGCAGTATCTGAGTCTATTGCTAACTGAGAAGACAAAGTTCATATCCCGTTAGCGAACATAGGTTTGCAATGCATGCAGATGTGTGCTAACGCGCTACGGCAACGTCAGCTGAGCTCGCTGCCTTTTTGTGTTAGCATGCTAATAGCTAGGTAGCTTGCTATCGGGCTAAAGTGATATCATACGCACACTGGTGAGCTCTGAGGTTAACATCAGGCCCTTCTCCATGTGACTCATTTAATTCGCTGAACATGATATGAATGAAAGGCTTGTTTTCCTGACTTTCATATTGTCTAATTTGAATATTGCTGAAGTCCAGGTGTCTTGCCAGATGTGTAAAGCAATGCTACACTGTAAGTTGTTTGGCTGCTCAGATATACGCTCGAGCTTTCCCTTTTTTACCAGCACTTTTCTGTGTCATTTAAATGGGCATGCCATCGGCAGCAGCAGCACGTGAAGAAATTAGCCTATCTGCTTAGCTTGAGGTACTATCACAGTTACTATACTTGAATGCTATCCAACTATTCATTAGTTAGGAAAACACTAGATCAGACAGGTAGAGTCAAGAGATATAGACCGGCAGCTGCTCCAGAGCAGCATTCAACTTTTAAAAGAGTAGCCAGCACTACCTGTCTCAGCACATCCAGTGGCTTCTTGGGAGGCTTTTTTGGCCTCAAAGGGCACCCTTAACAAAGTAATTAGACAAATATTTGTATGTGTTTTCAATCATTGGGAACACAAGCATACAGCCATGCTGTGTGTAGTACTATTTGCCCGTCTAGGCTACTCATAGATAAGTCAAAACTGAGGTAAAATGTTGTCATTATTGGTGATTGTCTCATATGTCCTGTGATGGCCACCTAGTTGAGGCTGTTGGACTCAGTGTGTTATGCTTTGCTGCACTTTGGCCCAGTAGTAACAGTCTTTCTACCAGTGAGTTAATTGTGTGTGTGTGTGTGTGTGTGTGTGTGTGTGTGTGTGTGTGTGTGTGTGTGTGTGTGTGTGTGTGTGTGTGTGTGTGTGTGTCCAGTGAGCTCTAAATATAGCACTGAACACTAAACAGAGCTTGCAACTTGATCCGAATTGTCTTGGAGGGCTGCAGCCTACTGCTGCAAGATCCTTAGTTAGGTTAAGATTGCTAAGTGTGTAGTCTATTGCTTTTATGGACACTTGTACTGCCAGTGATGAACTGCGTTAGACTACTTAAGCCTACGTTCAGTACCATAGTACTGGGCTGACAGATTAACAGGCAGCATTGATCAAGGCATGTATCTTATGTCCTAGTCTCGCCAACTGCCACATATTAAAAACAATCAAACAAGTGAACAATGTCTTGTTACTGCTATGCTACAGAACAGGCTAGTCAATACTGGCAGTGATAAGGTGACACCGAAGTAAATTACTAAGCTTAGACCAGATCGCGTGTGTAGTTGGCCAGTCTCTTTAGAGAAGTGAAAATTGATAGACCGGACCTACCGATTCTATAATTAAAGACCTTTAGTCAACAACATCAAAACGGTGGCCCCGGAAGAATGCAAAATAACCTAAATTAGTCATTGACTTACTGTCTACACAAAGCTTAGCTAGACTGATTTTTTTTCACTGGCTAGTGCAGGACCTCCAGATCTAGATGCTGCTTCCGTGGTGTAAAACTGTCAGCTCGCACTGCTGACACAAAGCAATAAATAAAAGTCCCTGACCCTTTTCTTGTTCGGAATAATCATCGATTAGAATGAATTCATAAGCCTAATGCTAAGCATTCAGAGGAGAAGCTATTCGGTGCAAAGCATAGAAATAGAACAGAGTAGAATGGCCTTGCCTATTCAAACCGAGTCACCCCAGTGGCTCTTTCTTTTTAATTATGTTCTTTCTGTCCATCAAACAAAGCCGATAGAAGCAGTCCTAAAAGTTGTTTTGCTTTGCCCATGACAACAAGCTAGCTAGTTAACAATGGGTCAGATATCTTTGGTGCCTCAGCCAATTATGCCCTGGAACCAGGCCTCTTTGTCCATTCTAGCCATTTTAATTCTACAGTGCTGCAAACTGAAGCAGATTTGATGAGCTGCTGACAAAGTGTTATCCGGCTAGGTGATCTGAGAGCTTAGGCAGGGGGTGGGTTACAAGCAGCGCTGCTTAGGTGAGCTATGAAAGAATAATGTGACATTGAGAACATTTCCACAAGGTAGGTTGGACCGGAGACACCAATGCACACAACACATGGTGAAGGTGACGGCGGCCTTTTATTTACAATTTTTTTTACAATCATTTCTATAATTGGATTGTGTTATAATTAGGGATATTCTTTTGTGTGTGTGTGTGTGTGAGGCAGATGGACTCTCCTTCTCACTCTCAATGTAAGTAGCCAGACTAGTCCATGTAGTTCTCTTACCCCAGACAGAATGGCCTTCTCTCTCTCCATCCGTCTTTCACTTCTCCCTTTCCAACTCCTTCTGTGTCAAACTGTCTCCCTTCTGTCTGTACTGCGGCTGCAATTTGGCCCTCTTTTTTTTTTTTCTTCCTTGCTCCAGTTGGCTCCCCTCCCAGAATGTGTTGGAAAAGATACAAACCTTGACCCTGTGTGCAGAATGAGCCTGTCTCTTGCTCCCCCTGTCCCTGAGTAAAGGCAAAACCAAGTAGGAGGCCTAGCTAGGCAACTCTACTTCCTTTCGCTTCGTCTTTAGTTTGTCTCTTTCTTTTTTTTCTTCTGCTAGGGGTCACTTGTACACCAAAGTTAACCAATAGCCTAGCTGTGCAGATTAAGTGCAGATGCTGGTTGAATCAGTCATCAGTACAATCATATCCAGGAGGAGAATTCAACGTCTTATTCAGTGGTGGACCGTTGTGAGTGTAGCCTAGACCACTGTAGAGCAGGAAAGATTATTATATTTACATTTGACAATTGCAGTTAGGGCTATTATTAAACTGTAAATATAATCATTTGTGCTGTGACCTGGCTCACACTTGAACAGTATATATATATATATTTCTCTTTTTTGCCTACTGTTTAAGCTACTTAAATAGTTTCCTTCAATCGGTGGCTTTTGAATTTTTTTATCTCAAGTTATCTTTGTGCTTTAAAACAAAAGCATAATTAGATTATATTCTAATAATTATTTATCTTGTTTCGAACTAGAAATAAGACTTTCACTGAATCAATGATAGCTTTTTTGACCGTTGCAATTTATAAAAGCGTTTTTTCTTTAGCCTCCTCCCAACACTATTCACAGCAACTCTCCTTTTCATCTTCAACCAGTTAGCCTATATTTACTCAGTCCTATGTCATGTTTTGTTGCCACAGCAACCTGCCCACCCCCCCTACCCCGAAGAGTTGATTTCTTGGCTGTCACCTGTGTGCTGTCCCACAATGCACTGCACTTCACCCCCAACACTCACTGCGAGAGCAGATTGTTGTGAGTCAATGATTCAGAGTGAGAACCACCACGGCAACAGCAGCAGCTCGGAGTAGACAAAATGTGCAAACTATTCGCTGGCCAGGCACCCTGGGGTCTCCGCTTTCATTAGCATTAGCCTAATAAGAGACCAATTAGCCTGTGATCAGCAAGCTAACCTTATGTGTAACACTGGTGCATCCATTGTCATAGGTTCAGTCTTTCCATGTATTTTTCTTTTCTTAAGCTTAGAACCTACTGCCTTTTGTTGACCTGGAGTAACCTCTTGTTCTGGCTTGCTGGTTGACAGTGTGACACACTCCCACAACACTCTCCAGGAAAACAATGGGCATATTGGAAGCGCATAGCAAGATTGGGATTGGGATTGAAGGGGAAAGAGAGTAGCAGGGGGATACAGACCTGTGGGGGGGGGGGGGGGGGGGGCTGTTAGGAGTTATGAAAAGACTAAAGGAAGTTTTGTAGGCAAGGATTTATTTAATGCCTGTGAGAGACTAAGACCTACAGAGTGGCTGCAGGGCCAGTCATATCAGCATTGAATGGAAGGGTTTTGTATGCACCCTTATATACCTTTTCTTCGAGCGCAGAATGTAATGGGTTCAGAGGTCACTTCGATCAGGCGAGGCTTTGAAAGGGCTCCTCTGTGTTGGGCTTCCATCGACCTTTGCTCTTGTCTTTGTGATGTCTTTCATCCGAATAGGCTGAGCAGTGCAACAGGAAGTGAATTCCCAATGGTGCCCGACCTGATCACATTTTTTAAACTCCTTAAACGCGTCGGCTGTTCTCATGCATAGGTCAAAGGGCAGAGTAACACAGTTCATTCGGAGCCCATCCCATTTTCCTTTCCTTAGTGTAGTGCGTTTAGTATCAGAGCACAGTATGACTTATCTGTGTGAGTCAATCACTAATGAAGTGTTGAAAAGTCCCACTTATAGCTTGTTTTACGGGAAATATCTGGGCTGTCAAGAATCACTTGGGGACATAGTAAAATTATTATCAGCAGCAGGACAACATTTTTGTTGCCTTGCAAGTTGACACTGATCAAAACGATGGAGACCTACTTCACAGCCTTTTGACAAGGTTTAGTTTCACTTGTAGTCATTCTCTTAAAGATTTTGTTTTGGAAACAAACAAACGTGAACTGCAAGGCAGACAGACATACAGGCATGCAGGCAGACTAACAATCAGACAGAGAGAGAGGCAGAACAGCAGGCATACAAAGAGGAAGGAAGGCAGACCAGCAGTCTGACAGAGAGGAACGCAGACAAACAGGCAGAACAGCAGGCAGACCAACAGTCAGACAAGAGGAAGGCTGACTACCAGGCAGGCAGACCTAGCCAGGCCTCATCCATAGACTCACTGTACAGCTAGACAGCCTGCGAGTTCACCTCATCCACCTCCCTCCGTCAGCCCCAGTCAACATTTTCTAGTGGCGCCGGGCACAAATTTGGTTTGTTAAGCTAGCCAATGTCACAAGTCCCGACTGTGTGCCTTTTTTCCCCTGCTTCTATGTGTATGTGTGCTACTGCGTCATAAACATTATATGCCTCCATTCATCGCAATTAAACTCCCAGGCTTCAGTTTTCAGCAGTCCCCCAACCCCACAAAGCAGCACTGTGGCCCTGCATCTCCCCCTGTACCCCCCCCCCACCTCACCCCCCTTTGGATTGGGCCTGGCCGGCCTTTTCCTCTCCGTTTTTCTGCGGCCCCGCCCTCCCAGGGGTCTCATAGCCTATAAATACCCCCCTGCTCTCTAAAAATACAGAGGACTGTGTTACCTACTGTGGGACTGAACAGGAGCTCACTCGCTCGCTCTCTTTCTCTCGTCACACGCATGCAGACACACACACACACACACACACACACACACACACACACACACACACACACATATGCTCCTCCTGTGATATGGTCTGCCCAGCTATGGTTATACCCTTGCCCCAGGGAGTTGCATGGAGAGCACAGACATACGAAATTGGACACCCAGGATTTTTTGGGAGAACAGGGTCCCACAAATATAATCATATAAATGGAATGGTGGCAGAATTCTGTGAAACCACTCTAATGTCTCGTTCCTCCGTATTGTTACAGAGGCTTGTCCAAAGGCTCTGATACACTGGCCAAGCTTCCTGGACAACGCAGGCAATTGTTACTGCTCGCAATGTTTTCCCATGATTAAACTGTTAACCGTGTCTAATCCATTTACCCGTTGCTAAATGCAATATTGTACGTCTACGTATCTCCCAGAGAGATGCCTCATTTGGCATCAGGACCTTAACCCTTTGGTAAATGAACGGCAGCTCGACTCCAATTGGAAACTGTGCTGTTTATACCTGCTATGGAGACAGAAGCCTACGCTTGGCAGCGCCTTATTCTTTCTGATTTCACAGCGAACTACAGTCATCTCCGTTATTAAACGCCATGTGTAACGCTTTTTCAACTTCCATTAAATGATTTCCTTTTCCTTCCTAATGTGTCGGAGAGCATGCAAATTGGACATAGCTGAACAAACGTCCAATTTCCCAAATAGAAATCAAAGTTATTTTCTAGAAAAGTTTTTATTTTTATTCTTTAAATGTCAAATGTTGTGTACGTCAACGAAGGAAACGGATTGAAAATGTGGCTCTGGTGATACTTTGCTCAGTCATTCATTTCACAATCGAGTGGCAGACTGAAAGAGGCAGACCGAAAGTTGTAATGTCTGGTACTGACATTCCCTTCTTAATACCTTTACCTTGACGTCACCAGCCAACGTCAGGAACAGGCGACAACTGAAAGGCCAAATAAAAACGGAACTCACTCTCTATATATTATCTTGACGCAGGCACTCAACCATCTTGCCATGGTTGCCATCTTGCCACAACCATGTCTAGCCACTCTGAACAGAAGAGGCCTACTACTGAACTAAGCACCGTGGATGACCACATCTCAGAGGCTCTGTCTCTCTCTCTGTTTCTCTCTCTGTCTGTCTGCCTCATCACGGTGTTGTTGCCGAGCGAGTGAGGCCAAAGGAAAGTCAAGAGAGCGTGATTTGGGGCCTCCTGTGAGTTAATGACTGATGAATGCTTCAGTCGGGGAACAAAGCCTCTTTCTCGTGTGTGTGTGTTTGCGTGCGTGTTTGCGTGCGTGTTTGCGTGCGTGTTTGCGTGCATATTTACCTTCTCCCGCTAGGCAAGTGAGCGGTACCGGTTTCTCGTCTGCTCTTTGAGGAGGAGGAGGAGGAAAAGGATAGGGAGGGGTGGGAAGATGATGGACAAAGGTGAATGTGAACAGTGGTGTGATTGGGTCTGAGGCCGTGAACTTGAAATGGAAACAAAGGTGTCAATGTTTATTAAAGGATCAGCTGCTGACAGTAGGCTAACTGGCCCCTTCACACTGCTGAGCCCAACTGTACTGTACCATACCGTACTGTTCTGGCGCCAATGCTTTCCCACACTTGCTGTTGGAAGTATGAAGTTTGAACCTTAACAATCTGTGATATCTCGGTTTGAGGCCAGTGTATTTTCCCTGGTACAGTGGGGAATAGCTTGCATATGTCTGCAGTGTGAACATGCTTGGACCAGCTATCCTTCCGGGTCTATAGCGTCAGTTTATTAGAAAACACTCCGGGTGTTTACATCCACTATTGTTAAACCCGTTTGGGTGAATGAGTGTGCATGTCTCTCTTTGTACTGTGTGCTCCTTATGCAACAGGTGTGGACTGTGGGACTTGTCCTGTTCAGACCTGTAAAAGATGAAGACATGCGCTGAACATTGCTCTGCTCACGCAAGCCAACAATGCCATGCCAGATGGACAACATTGAAACTCCCATTTGTGTACCAAAGAAGGCCTGCATGATGTGCCGAAACGCCACTGATGGGCACCCACGCAAGCAGACAAAACAAACAGGGTCACACTGACACACACACACACACACACACACACACACACACACACACACACACACACACAGTCAGGGTTAGTTCCAATCAGAGGCTGGAACTCATGGGGCATTGGCAGGTGCTGGGCGAAGACAGAGGGCGTCAGTTTGCAGCCGGCAGCCGTGGACCTGAACCTAGAAGGGGAGTCCACCAGCAGTCCTCCCGTCTGCTTGGTACCCCCTCGCAAACCCCCTTCCCGCTCTCTCTCTCTCTCTCTCTGTGTCTCTCTCGCTCTCTCTCTCTGCGTCTGTCTGTCTCTCGCTCCCTTTTTATTCACGAGGTAGGGTGAAACCGAACACTGCGCCGCAGGGCTCAATGTGTCCCTGGCACTCTTGGCCGTAGAGCTAGACTCAGCAGAACGGGGCAGCTAACCAACACGCTGGCGCTCTCTGTGTCTTGCCCTCACTAGCTTCATTGTAGTCTCGGCTGTGTTGACTGACTGGCTGCCTGGGTGAAATTAAGAGACCCCACCACAGCAGAGTAGACCATGTCCCTTCTATTTAACCCGGTTCTACGGTGCCAGCATAGTCAAGCCAGACAGCTGAGGTTTGGGCCTCCTGGCCAGTCAGAACTGTCAGCCCACAAACTGCTAATATAGAAGAAGAAATACTGGGGAATTTTAAAGTAGGAGCAGCAGCAATACATTTAAGAGTGTCTTTCGGATCCATTGAGAATCGGGTCGGTGACTTGTTGTTGGTAAGTAGCATGTTGTGATGCAGTAAGGCTCGTAGTGTCGGAATGCGGTATGTGTGTGAGGCAAGACTGGGAGCCTGAAGTCTTAAGGAGGGAGGGATAGAGAGAGAGAGAGAGAGAGAGGGAGAGGTATTGCTAGAGATAGTGTCATGGAATGTGCGGTGGAGTTTTTGTGGTTTGCGAACTACTTGCTGTGGGCGGGGCTTAGAAGCACTCACAGGTCCCTCCCCTCTGGCTGAAAGTTCTATCTTTGCTCTCTTGCCCTTAAAGAGACAGTGAGAGATACTAAGTTCCTTTTTACCCACCCCCCCCTCCCTCTCAGACAAGTAGGCCTGCTTGTGGTTTCAGAGCCTGTTCCGCTTCTCTTCCGTCTTTTGCTCACACTGTTTGACCAGAGTTAGACATCGATTTGTGTTTTGATTGTGCTTTGTTGACAAAATTTGTCTGCTTCTCTCCCCTTCCAGGCCAGTGTGCGTTGTTCACTGAAGTGCCTCTGAACAGAAACAACAACAGCAGTAGCAGCAGTAGCAGTATGTCTCTCTGGGCAGAGATCCTGTCTGGGTGAGTTGAGGTGAGTCTAGCAGGCCTAGCCAAGCCACACCATCATGCACAGATGAGGAGGATTTCCATTACAATGCTGCTTTTAACCACAAGCTAGCAACCGCCATGCTACGCTTATGGCTGTGTGCTGAAGCAGCTGATTTGGCCTGGGACTTTCAAACAGTGTAGGAATTAGAAGGCTACTGTTTAGGCCATGGGTAGAGAGAGACAGAGGGCCTGGATGAGGTACAGTGGGTCTGTCACCAGTGTTTGTTTATTTGTCATACCCACTGTGTATTGTGTGACGATGAAAGGGCTGTGAGTGTAATCTCATCATGGTCTTTGACCCCCTAGGGTGGGGGGTTGGGAGTTGGCGTTCCGGGATAGGTTGTCATACTATAGATGTCAACTAACTTTACTGGGGAGATGTGGAAGATTACATTTTTGTCATTCTACACCAAAATGTTATGTGGAAGGCAAAAACACTGCATGCTTGATCTTTGTGTGATCCGTTTTTCTTTCTGTCTGCAGGATATATACACAGTGCGAGCTCCACTGACCGAGAGCCATCAAACATACAAATGCACCCGGACAATAAACTCACCAATCATGGCAAGACCTCCGACAGCCAATCCCAAATCCCCCACGTAAACCAGCAGCAGCAGCAGCAGCAACAGCAGCAGCAGCAGCAAGGGGCTGCTGGGAACCTGGGTTCAAAGGTCGTGGGCACAGGGAACCATGGCCTGAAAGCCAATCAGATGTCTCTTGGTAACCCTGGGCTGAAGTCTGTCAGCCAATCCGTCAGTAGCGTGGGAGGGATGCTGAAGACGAAGAGCAAGCGGGAGAGGGGCGTCTCCATCGAACCCGGGGAGCCCAGAGACGCCATCACCCCCGTCCTGGAGTTGGACAGCAAAGGAGGTAGGAGACCTGGCCAAAAGACATGGCAGACAGACAGGCAGACAGTCTGTGTGACACACCTTTACTCACACACTCACCCACTGGAACACTATCACACCACTTGTACATAGCACACACACACACACACACACACACACACACACACACACACACACACACACACACACAGTAATAGCCCAGGGTCATGAAGGATGCTCGGTACTCTCTGTCCGTTCTTTAGTATGCAGAACATCACTTCCTTCCTCCCTCCCTCCCTCCGTCCCTATCTGAGCGATCTTTACCAGAAAGACCAGATAACGTGCGCACGCCACTCCACCCCCAGCAGGAAGCTACAGGCCGGACGGAGAGGAACCGCCGTCGTTCTCTGTCTCTCTGTCTGTCTCTCAGTGACATGCCCTGACCTTTTGGGGGGAGGAGGTGTCTGAATTCCCCCTCCAGGCTGCAGAGGTAGCCGGGTGTCATTCTGCTGCCTGTTATTCTTGACGTGTCTGACGGGAAGCAAAAGCGGAGTTGTTGTTGTTCTTGCTTTTCTTCATCTGCTTCTTTTTGGGGAGGAAGATGAGGGTCGTACCGTAAGCATATGAGTGAGAGTGAGGCAGGGGAGTCCAACTGACACTCGAGTAGGTGGCAGGAGATGCTTTAGGATAATGATGAGCAATGTTGGAAGCCAGCGCTTATGGGTAGTTGTAGGTTTTCTTCTTGCTTTTCGCTGGTTAAGTAGAAATAACCATGTTTGGCCAATCGTCAATAGCATGATATACAGTAGAATATAATAGTATAAAATTGTATGGATTGACCCACAAGGGCTTATATCGTACCTCTTACCTGTGTCCTTTTCACCCTTGGTGTTATCAGCTAATATCAGCGGGACTGTTATTTGCATATCTTGTTATTTGTGTCTGCCGGTGGGATTTGCATCTGTGTATTTGTATGATGTGTTATTGGTATTGCTCACGTGACCTTCAGAAATGGGGGGAGGGTGACAGCCAGAATAATACGATTTGGTGAAACTGAGTCATCTGGGTTTCCCGTAACGCAGCTACAGACCAATGCATGGTGTACAAAACACATGCGCACGCGAGGACACATGCACACACACACACACGCACACGCACACGCACACACACACACAGCTACTTGACTGTGAGGGAGGTGTGGTTACAACACACAAAGAGTAACAGGTTGTCTTTCTCTGCCTCACTATCTCTCTCTCTGTCTCCCTCCCTCATCCGCTTTCTTTATCCCTCTCTTCCCTGTGATCTAAATTCTGCCAGGAGAAAAACAAACAAAGACAAAAAAACGCATTCAAATGAAATGCAAGTCATCCCCCATACTTCAAACCAGTACGCCGCCACACCTGGACTGATCCAAAGCAGGAAGGAGAGTCTAAACCAGCCTAGCAGATAGACAGAGAGATAGAAAAAGAGATGAGATAGAATGCCCTCCAGAGGAACAGAGAGAGAAAGCAAGCGGGGTGAAATACTTGAAGACTGTAAAAAAAAGAAAAGAAAGAAGCAGATAAACACACACACACACACACGCACACACACACACACACACACGTGCATGCACGCACGCCTAGAGAGCTGACTCAGTGGTGTACCTCACTTCAAAGGCCATGGGGAACAGGGATGAGTTAAAAGGTTAGCGCTAGCCGTTTATCACACCTCTGCTCTCGTATACCATAGGATGTAAGTCCCCTAGTTAAAAGGGGAAAACACACACACAAGGGGGGGACTCCCCTCTGCCCCTTAAGCATTTCCACAAGCCTCTGTGTGTAGCTCATGGTTATCTGGCGGTGATGGAGTTGTCCAGTGCTCTCGACCTCCTCAAAACAGGCCACCTTTAAAGTTGGGCATTTAATCATGGTGTTTAATCATTTATGTGCTTTTAAAAACTTTGTCCTCACCCTATGCCCAGTGCATAGCTCCTAATTCATCCTTATTTGTGTGCGGTGCCCGTGCGTGTTTGTGTGTGTGTCTTTTGCCAGAGGGTGTGATGCGCAGCAAGCGGCGTTGTGTCCTGGAGAAGAAGCAGCCCTACAGCGGGGATGAATGGTGCTCTGGCCCCGACACGGAGGAAGAGGAGGACAAGCCGCTCACCGCAGCCCGCCGTGAGTTCACCTATGTCTGGGTGGAGAGTCCTGCTTAGCCACGGTCCCCCAGAAAACACGACGTAGACCTAGAATATATAGACACACCACAGAGAGCCTTGAAAAGGATGGGTCTGCATTCTATTGAGTTGGTGACCCATTCTCCTTCTCTAGGCATGACCTATTTACGTGATAGAGCTAACAGAAATAAGATAAACTTCACAGATTTTAATATCTGTTGCATTTGTTTGGTCGGCAGATAGAACATCACCACATAATTGTGAATTTAAATAGGTGTGTTCCTTCCCCATCATCTTATTTATATGGGTCATTAAGCAATGGTATTTGACTCACTTTACACCATTAGACTTTATGCCATTTCATTTTTGTGTTTCTCTCATTTGACTTTTTTAATAAGGTTATATGCATCATAAAGTGCAGTGGGATAATGTTGGCTATGTCTGAATTTGCGTAATAGTTTTCTTAGGAACACTCTCTAGTACACAGAAAAATGAGTGCGTTAATGGCTTGTGTGATGTGGCCTTGTAAAGCAGTTGGCTTTTAATATGTGTTTTGGCTCCATCCAGTGTCTGTATTCTGTAACTGGATTTAGCAGTGGCGTAGTGTTTTGCTTTCACCTCTGCTATTCAATTTGTACTTTTAAAGATCCCATATAGTAGGAAGTGATCCCTGGCATGCATATGCTGGATAGATATAGATATTAAATGAATAAAGTTGATTACTCTATGAAGTCAGAACAGCCACCTTTTTATAGTTGTGAAAAGGGATTCAATTCTGCTGTACTAATCTCCTGCCATGTCTGTTTTCATCAAACTTACACCAATATACAGTATATAATGTACATATTTTTAATATATCTATACATTTTTATATTAACCTTTTCCATTCAAATAATAGTCTGTCTGTGTGTTTCCTAGGTGAGCGTGGCCTGTCTGGTCCTATTCAGGGCCTCTCTGGTCCTTCTGCAGCGGGGCCCGTCTCTGAAGCTGTGACCCCAGCCATGGGGCGTGCCTTGGGGCCAGGACAGAGATCAGACCTACCGCAGAGGCCCTCCCAGCAAGTGGTGTATGTCTTTACCACAGGCTTAGCCAACAGGTGAGAGCTTTCCTACCGTGCAGGAACATGAGTTGATTTCTGTGAAGTCAATGCGCATACACCCTTTTTTATCTTACTAGTAAATGTTTGACTTTATACAATTAGTTTCTGGCGATGCATTTGCAAATGTTTGTATTTCTTGTATGTGTTTTAAAATCTGTGTACTCTGTTCTATATACTCACCCCAGAAGATCTATTACCACAGAATATCTAAATATTGTGAAAACGTCAACTGTGGAAAGATAAAATTTATTTTTTATGTGTGTGTACTATGAATCTAACCTTAAACTGTTGTCTCTGTTTGCCAGTGCTGCTGAAGCAGTGATGCATGGCCACACAGAATCTATCTTACAGTTTCACCAGCAAAACGTTCCTCGGACCAAGCTAGAGCAGGTGAGACATCTCTGACGCATGACGAGTCTTCACACCTTCCTCATAGGTTCTGGGGGTCCCTTAACAGCTCCAGTTTAAATGCCTGCTTCAGAATTTTTGTCTGCTGCGGAGATGGGTTGTAATGTATTGTAATGTAATGTAAGAACGATACTTTACACCGAGATACACGGCACTTCTTGGGAAACAAGAGTCACACTTCACTGTACCATCTCCCTCATCGCTTTTCTGATGTGTCCTTTAGGATGTAGACCAGCGCAGTACCTTATTCATTTGAATAGAAAACGTGTTAACGTAGGAGGGGGGGGTATGTGGGCAAATGAAAGGTTTTCTCAGTTGATCAGTGCAGGTGCAAAATGATGTGGGAGGCTTGTTTTGGTTAGCTCTATTTCTGTCTCAGACACTTCTTTGTTCCTGTTTCCATTAAGAAATGTTTACACCGAAAGAATATAGTTTCCACGACCAAGTCACATGAAATTATTCAATTGCCATTTTGTCCATTAGGCGTCTATTTTCCCTTTGGGTTGTAATAATATCATGTATGATTTGGTTACTTGGAGGATGTATCATTACCTTACGTGTCATCAATATCTCAATTTCCCCTGTGTGCCATGTGTTGTCACAGTGCCCTCCACCAGCCAAGCACCCGAGACTGTTGGAGAGAATGGGCTCCAGCAGCACTCCACCCATCGGCACCCCCAAGTCCCAGAGCGGCACCCCCAGACCGGCCTCCGTGGGCGGGGAATCGAGTGGGTGCTGCTGGGCCCATTCTCTCCAACAGTCTCAGAGTGCTGCTCGGTGGAAATTTACTGTAACAAAACATGATTGAGATATTGATGAGCACGTAAGGTAATAATACATCCTCCAAGTAACAAATCATACATGATATTATTACAACAAAGAAAATGCCTAATGGAACAAAATGGCAATTAGTATAATTTCATGTGACACTTGGTCATGGAAACTATATTCTTTCAGTCATAAACATTTCTTAATGGAAACAGAAAAGTGTCTGAGACAGAAAATAAACTAACCAAAACCAAGCCTCCACATCATTTTGCACCTGCACGATCAACTGAAAACCTTTCTGCCCACATACCAACACACTGTTATTCAAATGAATAAAGACACGGGCTGTCCACCCGAAGGATACATCAGAAAGCAATTTGTGGTGTGACTCTGATGCCGTGTATCTCGGTGTAAAGTATCGTTCTTACATTACGACCCTGACGATACAGCCATCACCACGTAAATTCCGGCAAACATTTAAACTGGAACTGGAACCCCCAGAATATGAGGAAGGTGTGAAACTAGGTCATGCGTCAGAATGTCTCACCTGTAACAGTCCCGAGACGTTTAGCTGGTGAAGCAAGATAGGTTCTGTGTGGCCATGCAGCATAGGCAAGTATAACAGTTAGGTTAGATTCATAGTACACATCTTTCCACAGTTGGCGTTTTCACAATATTCTGTGGTACTGATCTTCTGGTGATATATAGAGCAAGAGTACTATATTTTAAAACATACAAAATACAAACATTTGCAAATACATAAATAAAAATAATTATTATAAATAAAACATTTACTAGTAAGGTGTATGCGCATTGGCCTTTCACAGAAATCAACTCTACATACACGGCAGAAAACTCTCACCTGTTAACTAAACTATTAAAAACACTGGGAGAACCTCTGCGGTAGGTCTGATCTCTGTCTGGCCCCAGAGCGCCTACATGGCAAGTCACAGCTTTCGAAGGCAGGCCCACAGAAAGGACCAGAAAACCTAGGCCATCCAGACAGATGCCTCACAGAGAAACACACAGACAGACTATGACTGGATCATGGAAAAAGGATTAATATAAAATGTATAAATATATTAAAATATGTACATTATATACTGTATATTAGTGTAAGTTTGTGAAAACAGACATGGCAAGGAGACAATTTTAGCAGAATTGAATCCCTTTCACAACACAAAAGGTAATGATATGACTTCATAGAGTAATCAACTTTATTCATTTAATATCTATATCCCAGCAGCATATGCAAATTACTTCCTATATATAGGATGCTAAGTACAATAGCAGAGGTGAAAGCAAAACCTTGCTGCTAAATCCCAGTTACAGAATACAGACACTGGATGGAATAAAACACATATTAAAGCCAACATACAAACCACATCACACAAGCCATTAACACTCTACCTACTGTATAAAATTGTTCCTAAGAAAATTTATTACACAAATTCAGACATAATAACATTATCCCACTGCACTTTATGATACATACACTTATTAAAAAAGTCAAGAAAATGAAATGTATAAAATGGTAAGTAGTCAAATACCTTGTAATATAAATAAGATGACACCTATTTAAATTCTATTATATCAGCCTAATGCAACAATATTAAAATCTGAGACTATCTTGTACTGTTAGCTCTATGCGCCGTCATGCTAGAAGAGGAGAATGGGTCACCAACTCAATAGAATGCAGACTTCAACTATACATGGTATTATCTATATTCTAGGTGCGATAGGATAACAAAGCAGAACTCTCCACTTAGTATAGGTGGGCTCCACGGCGAGCTGCCATTGGCAACTTGTCCTCTCTTCCTCATTGTTACAGTGTAAACACATTCATCCCTATGGAGCAAATGCTAACGCATCACACCCTCTGGCAAGACACACACACAAACACGCACGGGCACCGCACACAAATAAGGATGGGTGATATACACTAGTTTTAAAAGCATAAAAATTAAACACCATGATGCGCCAACAAAGGTGGCCTGTTTTGAGGGTCGAGACAACTCCATCACCGCCAGATAACCATGAGAAATACGCTGAAACTGTGGAAATGCTTAAGGGGCAGAGAGAGTCCCTACATTGTGTGTGTGTTTTCCCCTTTTAACTAGGGACTACATCCTATAACATGCAGGCAGAGGTGTGATAAGCGGCTAAGTATGCACAACCTTGAAAGTGAATGCATACTGGAGTCAGCTCCTCTGAGCATGCGTCCATGTGAAAATTGTAGTAAAATTATACATATGTATGTGTTTATCTGCTTCTTTCTTTCTTTTTACGATCTTCAATCACCCCGCTTCTGTTCACAGACATTCTCTCATCTCTTTTTTCTCTCTCTCTGTCTATCACCTTTAAGAACAGACTAGGCTCTCCTTCCCTGCTGGATGCCTGGGCAGGGGTGGCTGCATTTCATTTGAATGCGTTTTCCTGGCAAATTTAGATCACAGGAAGAGAGGATAAAAGCGGGGAGACAGAAGAGAGATGGAGTGAGGCAGAAAAGACAACCTGTTACTCTTTTGTGTGTTATGGCACACCTCCCTCTACAGTCCAAAAGTAGCTGTGTGTATATGCGTAAGTATGTGACTATTAACAATATGTATGTAAATATTATTACAATAGCTAATGCGTAAATAATAAAAAATAATGCGTATTAGCTAAATATGCGTGGTGTCACGTGCATATGTGTTACAGCTACACCTGCATTGGTCTGTAGCTGCGTTGCGAAGGCAATGACTCAATTTCACAAATCATTATTATTCTGGCTGTCTCTCCCCCATTTCTGAAGGTCATACAATACAAATACACAGATGCAAATCCCACGGTGCAAACCAAGATATGCAAATAGCAATCCCGCTGATAATAACACCAAGGGTGAAAGTTTGAGTAAATTTTGATATAAACCCTTGTGGGTCAATCCATAAAATTTTATACTATTATTCTACTGTATATCCTGCTATTATTGGCCAAACATGGTTGTGCAACAATACAACCCACCTTAAGCGCTGGCTCCAACTGTGCTCATCATTATCATCAGCATCTCCTGCAGACTTTCCTACTCACTCTGCTCATATAGCAACGACACGTCTTCCTCCCCAAAGAAACGAGATGAAGAAGCAAGAACAACAACAACACCTAAACTTGCTTCCGTCCATTGCAAAATAACAGGCAACAGAATGACATACCTCTGCAGCCCTGAGAGGGGAATTCAGACCTCCTCCCGGGAACATCACTGAGAAGCAGAGAAGGTGCTTGGGCCGCGGCATTCCTCCGTCCACGGCCTGCTGAGTGGGTGGCGTGCGCACGTGCATCTGTTTTCTGGTAAGCTCGCTCAGGTCTCAAAGGGGCCCCGGAGAGAGAGAGGAGAGTGATGTTCTGCATACTAGGACGGACAGAAAATTGCAGCATCCTTCATGACCCTGGAGAATGCTTCCCTGTGTGTGTGTGTGTGTGTGTGTGTGTGTGTGTGTGTGTGTGTGTGTGCTATGTACAAGTGAGTGAATGTGTTCCAGTGGGTGGTGTGAGTAGGTGTGTCACCTGGAACTATCTCCCTTTGTCTGGCTCTGCCATGTCTTCTTTTTAGCCAGGTCTCCCTGCACCTCCTTTGCTGTCCAACTCCAGGACCGAAGTGACGCGTCTCTGCGCTCCCTCCCCCGATAGACGCCCCTCAGCAACTCTTGGGTCATTCAGCATCCCCTCCCACGCCGGATGACAGTGACTCAGCTTGGGGACCTACCAGGGCAGCTCTGACAAGGCCATGGTTCCCTGTGCCCACGACCTTTGAACCCAGGATTGCTGGCCTTGCTGCTGCTATACTCTCTGTTGCTGCTGGTTGCGTGGGGATTTGGGATTGGCTGTGGAAAATCACTATATATTAGTAGTTGTGCATTTGCCTGCTGACTCTTACAGTGGAGGCTCGCACTATGAACAAAGAAAAGAAAAAGACGAGTCCACAAAGATAGGCATGCAGTGTTGCCTTCCATTTTGGTGTAGAACTTGACAAGTCTTCACATCTCCCCCAGTAAAGTTAAGTTTGACATCTATAATATGACCCAACCTATCACAGAGCATAACCCCCACCTACTTTTCCGCCATGATGAGGTACTCACAGCCGCACCATCGTCACCTGTGGGTATGACCCAAATAAACAAACACTTGGTGACAGACCTCATCAGGCCCTCTGTCTCTACCCATGGCCTAAACAGTAGCCTTCAATTCCTACCTTATTTCGAAAGTCCCAGGTAAAATCCTTTCTTCAACACACAATATAAGCATAGCATGGCAGTTCTGCTTGTGAGTTAAAAGCAGCATTGTAATGGAAATCCTCCTCATCTGTGCATGATGGTGATAACTGGCATGTGCTTCACCCAGACTAAGATCTCTACCCAGAGGAACATACTTGCCTGCTGCCTTGTATTCTTGTTTCTGTTCCAGAGGCACTCAGTAGACAACACACTGGCTACAGAGGAAAATCAGACAAATTTTGTCAACAAAGCACAATCAAAACACAAATCATTCTAATATAGTCAAAGCAATGAAGACAAAGACTGGAAGAAAGCAGAGTGCTCTGAAACCACAAGCAAGTGAAGAGAATAATAAAGAGACTTAGTATCTCTCATATGCAAGAACAGAGAAGCAAAATAGAACCAGCCAGGGGAGGGACACAGTGAGCCACTACCTCTGCAGCAAGTAAGCCACAAAAACTCCACCTTTCCCTTGATGCACTAACTCTCTAGCAACTTCTCTCTCTCTCTCTCTCTCTCTCTCTATCCCTCCATAAAACTTCAGGCTTACACATACCATGACTGTACTACAGCTCTGGCATGCTACCACCAACAACAAATTTACCATTGACAGTCTCAATGGATCCAGATTCTTAAATGTATTGCTACTTGCTCCTGCAAATTCCCCATTTCTTTATTTTATATTAGCAGTTTGTGGGCCTGAGCAGTTCTGACTGGCCAAGTGGAGCCTCAGCTGTCTAACTTGACTTCAGGTTAAATTAGAAGGGACATGGTCTACTCTGCTGGCAGTGAGATCTCTTAATTTCACCCAGGCAACCAGTCAACACAGCCGAGACTACAATGAAGCCCAAGTGAGCAAGACACAGGAAACACCAGCGTGGTGAGCCAGCTGCCCCATTAGTCTACGGCCAAGTGCCAGGGAACATTGTACTGCAGCACCAGTGTTCATTTCACCCTACCTCGTGAATAAAGGGCGAGGCTGAGGAAGCAGAGAAGTTGCAGAGAAGGAGAGCGGGAGAGAGGGTACCAAGCAGACAGGAGACTTGCTGTGGACTCTCTCTGATTCCAGGTCCTGCTTTAGAGCAACGCCCTGTGCACATAATGCCCCATGGTCCAACCTCTGGTGGAACTAACCCTGACATGGTGTGTGTATTGTGTATGTGTGAATGTGTCAGTGACCTGACAGATGCCCATCAGTAGTTGTATCATAAATTTTCTTTGTTTACAAATAGGAGGATTTCAATATTGTCCATCTGGCATAACATTGTTAACTTCGTGAGCAAAACAGCATGTCTTCGTCTTTACAGGTCTGAGCAGGACAAAATTACAGTCCACCTGTGCATAAGGAAGCACACAGTACAGAGAGACATGCACACTCATTCACCCAAGCTGAAGGTTGCTTAATAGTGGATGTAAACACCGAGTATTTTCTAATAAACTGACGCTATGACTACGGAAGGAATAGCTGGTCCAAGCATATACAAGCTATTGTACCAGGGAAATCAACCAGATATCTAGATTATTAGGTTCAAACTTCATACTTCCAACAAGTGTGGGAAAACATTGTCGCCAAGTATTTTGTGGCTCCAGCAGTGGGGGCTAGTGCTGTCAGCAGCTGATCCTTTAATAAACATTGAGCACTGCTATTTCCATTCCAAGTTCGCGGCCCTACTCCAGAGCAATCACACCACTGTTCACATTCACTGTCCATCATCTTCCACCCCTCCTATTTCCTCCTCCTCCTCCTCAAAGAGCAGACCCAGCACTTCACTGAGGAAGAGAAACAAATATACATAAACAACACTAGCATAAACACACACAAACACACACACACACACACACACACACACACACACCTTCAATTAGTCATTAACTAACCAGGCATCACTGGAGAAAGGAGCTTGTTCCCGACAGACATCAGTCACATTAACAGAGCCCCAAATCCATCTTATTTCCTTTAGCCTCACTCATGCCATTATTAAGTACAGAGCAACAGTAGAGAGGAGAAACAGAGGAAGCAAACCTCTGAATGTGGTCATCCCTGAATACTTGGATTCAATAGTAAACCCTTCTGTTCAAGTGGCTAGACTTGTAGATAACCATGGCAAGATATTTAATTACCAGCATCAAATAATATATAGAGAGTGAGTTCTGAACATTCCCGACATTGGCTGAACATCAAGATAAGGTATTAAGAAAGGAATGTCAGTACCTTTCCATTCTGCATGCTACGTCTGCCCTTCATTGTGAAATGAATGACTGAAGCAAAGCTATCACCAGAACCACATTTTCAATCGTTTCCGCCGTTGGCATACAACATTTAAGAATAAAAATAAAGAAACTTTCTAGAAAACAACTTTGATTTCTATTTGGGAAATTTGATTTATTCAGCTATATTGCATGCTCTCATTTTTACATTAGGAAAGATCGTTAATGGAAGTTGAAAAAAGTTTTATGGCGTTTAATGGCGGAGATGACTATAGTTCGCTGATGAAAATCAGAAAATAAAACAACGCCCAATAGACTCTACTCCATAGCAGGTATAAACTGGCACAGTTTCCAATTGCCGAGCTGCCGTTCGTTACAAGGGTTAAGATCCCTGATGAATACCTCTCTGGAAGACCATGAGACGTGCAACCTTTGGCGGGTAAATAATTGGGCCACGGTCCATGGACAATCATGGGAAAACATTGCGAACGGTGGCTGGTGCCTGCGTTGTCCAGGAGCTGGCCAATGTATCGGAAACCTTTGGACAAGCCTCTGTAGCTGGAGAACGAGACGTTAGAGTGGTTTCACAGAATTCTGCCGCCATTCCATTTATATGATTATACAATGGGTTCATTCTCCCAAAATCCCTGGATTAGTTTTTGTATGTCTGTGCTTATATACATGCAATACACTAAGGACAAGGGTATAACCATAGCTGGGCAGACCATATCACAGGAGGAGCATATGTGTGTGTGTGTGTGTGTGTGTGTGTGTGTGTGTGTGTGTGTGTTTGTCTGCATGCGTGTGACGAGAGAAAGAGAGCGAGCGAGTGAGCTCCTGTTCAGTCCCACAGTAGGTAACACAGTCCTCTGTATTTTTAGAGAGCAGGGGGGTATTTATAGGCTATGAGACCCCTGGGAGGGGAGCAGGGCCGCAGAAAAAACGGAGAGGAAAAGGCCGGCCAGGCCCAATCCAAGGGGGGTGAGGTGGGGGTACAGGGGGGAGATGCAGGAGCCACAGTGCCAGCTTTGTGGGGTTGGGGGACTGCTGAAAACTGAAGCCTGGGAGTTTAATTGCGGACAGAGTTTTGGAGGTGCATATAATGTTTATGACGCAGTAGCACACATACACATAGAAGCAGGGGAAAAAAAGGCACACAGTCGGGACTTGTGACATTGGCTAGCTTAACAAAACCAAGCCTTGTGCCTCGCGCCACTAGCAAATGCTGACTGGGGCTGACGGAGGGAGGTGGATGAGGTGAACTCTGCAGGGCTGCTCCAGCTGCACAGTGAGTCTATGGATGAGGCCCTGAGCTAGGTCTGCCGGCCCTGGTAGCCAGCCTTCCTCTTGTCTGACTGTTGGTCTGCCTGCTGTTCTCTGCCTCGTTTGTCTGCGTTCCTCTCTTTGCCAGACTGCTGGTCTGCCTTCCTTCCTCTTTGTATGCCTGCTGTTCTGCCTCTCTCTCTGTCTGATTGTTAGTCTGCCTGCATGCCTGTCTGTCTGTCTGCCTTGCAGTTCACGTTTGTTTGTTTCCAAAACAAAATCTTTAAGAGAATGACTACAAGTGAAACTATACCTTGTCAAAAGGCTGTGAAGTAGGTCTCCGTCGTTTTGATCAGTGTCAACTTGCAAGGCAACAAAAATGTTGTCCTGCTGCTGATAATAATTTTTACTATGCCCCTTAAGTGATAAAACAAACAAGTGGGACTCAACTGCTTCATTGTGTTGACTCACACAGATACTGTGCTCTGATACTAAGAGCGCACTACACTAAGAAAGGAGAAAATGGGATGGGCTCCAGTGAACTATGTTTACTCTGCCCTTGACCTATGCATGAGCAACCACGGCATACATTTAGAGAGTTTAAAAAATGTGATCCAGGTCAGGCACCATTGGGAATTCACTCACATTGCACTGCTCAGCCTATTCAGATGAAAGACATCACACCTGGAAACAAAATTGATGGAAACCCAACACACAGAGAATTTTAAGCTCGCCTGATGGCGGACTCTGACACATTACATTGGCAGCTCAGAAAAGGTATATAAGGGTGCATACAAAACCCTTCCATTCAATGCTGATATGACTGGCCCTGCAGCGCAGGTAGTCTCTCACAGGCATTAAACTATACAAACTTCCTTTAGTCTTTTCATAACTGTAGCCCCACAGGTCTGTATCCCCTGCTATATAGCCGGCCTCAATCCCAATCCCAATCTGCTATGCGCTTCCAATATGCCCATTGTTTTCCTGGAAGTGTTGTGAAGGTCACACTGTCAACCAGCAAGCCAAGGCAAGAGGTTACTCAAGGTCAGCAAGGCAGTAGGTTCTAACAAGAAAGAAATACATGGGGGCAGACCTATGACAATGGATGCACCAGTGATACACTGGAATTAGCTGCTGATGCGATAATTGGTCTCTTATTAGGCTAATCTTAATGAAAGCGGGGAACTTGGGTGTGTCTGTGGGTTGCACACATTTGTCTACTCCGAGCTGCCTTGTTACATTGACATGTTCTCACTCTGAGTCGATGACTCACAATCTATTCTCTTGTGTGAAATTGAAGATGCAGTGCAATGGACATACACAGTGACAGCTCAACTCTAACTGAGTGAAGCAATTACTATGACAACAAAACATGACATAGAACAATTAAATATAGGTAACTGTAGAAGATGAAAGGAGAGTTACTGTGAATAGTGTTGGGAGGAGAACAAAGAAAAAAATGACATAAATTGCAGCGATCAAAGCTATCATTATTCAGTGAAGTCTTATTTCTAGTTGAAACAAATAAATAATTATTAGAATATAATCCTACAATTATGCTTTGTTTTTAAAGCAAAGACTGAGATATTCAAGAAACCGATTGAAGAGAACTATTTAAGTAGCAAACAGTAGACTAAAGAATATATATATATATACTGTTCAAGTGTAGACCAGGTATCACAGCAAGTAATTATATTTAGTTTAACTAATAGCTTCAGCTTCCTGTTATAAATCATCTGTATTCACCATAGCTGGTCTAGACTACTCCTGGCAATCCACCATAATAAGTTTGTCCTCACTAGTTTGATTCAACCAGCATCTGCATATCTGCAGCAGCTGTGAGATTGGCAATTGTATGACTAGCAGAGAAAAAGGACAAACTGGAGCAATGAAACTGAAAGGAAACCAAGTTGCCTGTGACCTCTGATTTCCTCAGGGCAGGGAAGCAGAACAGGCTCATTCTGCAAGTGGGACTGTATCTTTCCTGTTCTGGGAGAAATTAACTGGAAGCAGGAAGAAAAAGGAAAGTCAAACCTGGCTAGACAGAAGAAAATTTGACACAGAAGAGTTGGAAGGAAAATGAAAGACAGATGAAGGAAGAAGGCCATTCTGTCTGGGAGCAAGAGAACTACATGGACTAGTCAGCCCACATTGAAGTGAAGGAGAGTCCTCTGCCTCACACACACACACACACACACACACACACACACACACAAAAAATATCTAATTATAACGCAATCCAATTATGAAATGATTGTAAATGTAAAATGGGCGTCACCTTCTCTGTTGTGTGCATTGGTAATCTCATTCAACCTATATTCTCAATGTCACATTATTCTTGCTTGTAACCCACCCTGCCTAAGCTCTCAGATCCGCCAGATAACACTGTCAGCAGCCTCATCAAATCTGCTTCAGTGCAACACTCTTAGAATGGCAAGGTACAGAATGTGGCACAGACATAAGGATATCTGACCCGTGATAACTAGCTAACTGTTGTCAGCGGCAAAGCAAAACAGGACTCTACAGCAAACTTTGTTGTCTTTGACATAATTAAAGAAAACCGCAGGGTGGGCATTTGAATAGGCAGGTATGGTCTACTCTGTTCTATTTCATGCTTGCACTACATGCTTCTCCTGGATGCTAACATTAGAGCTATGGAATTCATTCTAATCGATGATTATTCAGACAAAGAAAGGGTCAGGTTTGTGGCCAACTGTGTCAGCAGTCTTGGCTTGACAGTTACGCCATACAGCAACATCTAGATCTGGAGATTTCTATAGCCAGTGAAAAAAGTCTAGCCAAACTGTGTAGACAATGGAAGTCAATAATTTAAGATTTATATTTCAGGGCCACGACACGATGTTGTGACAAAGATCTTTAATATAGAATCAGTAAGTCTGATATCAATTTCGCTTCTCTAAATTGCTCATGTGTCTATTCATGTTACTTGATGTCTATCACTGCCAGTATTATTTAATATTCTAATAGCATAACGTAAGACTATTTGATTATTTTAATATGCTGAGATTGAACTAGGACATGGGAGAATACATGCCTTGATGTATACTGCCAGCCCAGCCTCTCGACACTGAGCAGGCAAGTAGTCTAGCACTGTGGCAACTGAGAAATCCATAAAAGCAATAGATACTAGCAACTAAGGATCTTGCAGCATTGCAGCCCTCAAATGGACCAGTCAAGGTACTAGCTCTGTTTAGTGTTCAGTGCTATATTTAGGCTCACTGGACACACACACACACACACACACACACACACACACACACACACACACACACACACAATGCTTTCACTGTAAAGACTGTCCCCTAGGCCAAAATGCAGCAAAACATAACACACTGAGTCCAACAGCTACCAACTAGGTAACCATCACAGGACATATGAACAATCACCGTAATGACAACATTCAGTTTAAACTTATACAGTAGCTAGGCAAATGTACTACACAGCATGGCTATATGCTGTGTTCCCAATGATGAAACACATAAATTAATTACTTTGTTAGAACGCTGAGCCAAAAGCCTCCTAGCTGCTGGATGTGCTGGGCAAGGTAGTGCTGTCTCTTTAAGTTGAATAGCCTTTCTGGAGCAGCTGCCAAATCTCTATCTGCGGCCTCCCTGTCTGATCTAGTGTTTTAACTTAATGAATAGTTGGATAACATTCAAGTATAAGCAGATGGGCACCTCAAGCTAAACAGATAAACTAATTTCTTTCACATGCAAATAAATAATGTATATTAAATGACACAGAAATAAGCAACAAAAGCAGCTCAGGCATTATATCTGAGCAATAGCCAAACAACTTACAGTGTAGCATTGCTTTACACATCTGGCAAGACACAGACTTCAGACAATATGAAAGTCAGGAAAACAAACCCTTCATTCTTATCATGTTAAAATTAATGAGTCACATGGAGAAGGGCCTGATGTTAGCCTCAGGGCTCACCAGTGTGCATGTAATTAGCACAACCCGATAACAATACTAACAATAGCATGCTAACACAAAGGCAGCAGCTCAACTGGTAGTGCCATGTACATGATATACACATCACCATGCATTGCAAACCTACTTAACGAGATACTGTCTTCTCAGTTAGCAATAGACTCAGATACTGCAATAAACTCATGCAGAAGAGCTCTATTTTATTCTAGCTATTGACATTATTTTGAAAACGTGCCCTGTTATTCAGGCGGCCACGATATCAGAGTGACGGCCAGTCAGTAGAGTGTCACTGCTGCCCTTTCATTCTCCTTCTTTTCTCCTTAGATCGTCTAATCAAGAGAACCTAATTCTCGTGTATAGCCAGTAATCTGGCTCAGGTTGAGAGTGGGAATCCCTTGCAGACAGCGGTTACCCAGCCACAGATGTGGAAGAGCTGGGGACATTGCATTCATTTCGCCCAAACAGTCCACTGTAGTCACTGGCAATTACTGGTATTGGCCACATGATAGTGTCATCATCCTGAATCTTCCACTCAATGACTGTCTCATGCTTAACAACACGCTAGAAAGCAGCAAGCTACTTTCTTATATAGAGTGAAGCTTATCTATACTATTTATTATCTGAGCGAGCATATTTTGACAGAACGTTGTTGTTAATGCCAATGAACAGTATTATAAGATCTGTGCATTAAATGGATTTGTGTTTGTGATATTTTTAACAGGAACAGAACTGGCAATAGTCCACCTGTGCTCAGACTGTATTAGCTGAATTTGTGTAGGTGCAATTGTAATATGCAGTCAAACACAATCTATTTGACTTCACTCTTGGTATTTTATTCCTGGACTTGGCTCTGTGACATATGGCCTCAGCCTGGCAACCCCGCTTACTCCGTAGGTGTGCTGGTCTAAGTGATGTAGTCCAAGTGTTTTATGTCTCAGTAAACTGGTAAATGTTCACCCTTTAAAATCCACTCCTCTCAAGCAATATCCTCAATATTCTTTTTATCTAAAACCTAAAATAATCTTCCCAAAACATTCTCTGAGGCAGTCATATAAACTCAACATATCCCAACAATTATAAACTACTAAGACCAAAACAAATTAGGCCCAGTGACTGGCCGCAGTAAAAAATAGCTATGTGTTTTAGCAAACAAACTACTCTTGAGCCACTCTTATACATAACTTTCATCTTATGTCATTGTGACAAACCAGTGGAAACATGGCAAGTCAGAACCACCCTTAGTATACAGAAATGCCTTTTTTTCCCAGCTCCCCCACAGTGGCAATGGGGTTTAGAGGAACAAGACGAGTTTTCAGGCCAACATTCAGAAGGAGGGACCCGTCTCATGTTAGATAGGATCTCTTTGAGTTTTTGTGGGTTTTAAAATGTAAACTTTCCTTTGAAGCTGATTGAAAAAGGGGTATCTGGTGCAATTTCTCCATTTTAGAATCTTAAAAACACCTTATCTTTACATGCTCAATCTACCTCTAAATAGTTGACAATACAGATGGTTAGACACCGATGGCAAGAACAACTCCTCTGTCCACCTACATGGATAAAGTAGCTGCAGTGTGCATGCATGAATGTGCATTATTCATAATTTTAGTGAAATGTAGCACTATGATAAGGATCTATAGCTCTAACGTTGCCGTAATCGCATTTAACTCACGCACTGCCAATGGTGGAGTGTCGGTGCCTCTAACAGACATCCACCACACAGTCTCAGGGTGGCAGCGCATTCCATATGAGCCGCACCAGCACCTCCACCTCCACACCAAGCGGATGCTTTGCTGCCGTCACCCTGCCTGCACGGATGCAGATGCAGCAGTACACAAGTATACTAACTATATCAAGGAGATAAAGGCCATTGGCAAGCATTCATATCTAAGAAACTGTGTCTTCTTATCAGACAAAGGAAAAATAATTATGTGGTCCACACAATACATAGTCAAAGACAACAAGTTGCTGAGTAGTATTTTGTCATCCATGTGTTGTAAAGCTAGCTGGGTTCTGCAAGATTCAAACCGAGCAGACGCCGCCGGGGAGGTGGTGGCCTACATGGTGCACACACTGCTTTCGCTGTGATTATACAAGCTCTGCGGCATAATGGATGGTCATGCAACTATGTACTGTTGCCTTAGTATTGTATTGGCATTCATCATGCTGTGCCGGTATACAAGCCCGAGGAATGACATCCATTAAACGAAAATGAGTGAAGTGATGAGATTTGAGGAAAAATGAGACAGATGAGAAGGTCAAGAGAACAGAAACAGAAAATATCCAAAATTAGTGTGAGAGAGGGGGGGGGTAGTGAAGCTATGTATGTCATTTGGCATGGGTCTGAAATAAAAACTAGGAGAAATAAATTGGTTTACCCTCAGAGAATGTGACAGATCAAGGAAGAATAAGGCAGAGAGAGAAGATGGCTAACTGAAAATGATGAACAAACCAAAGCAATGAATGTAAACAAACAAGAAACTTAACTGAAAGTATTTCTTTAGAGAAGGTGGAATCATTTAAATGTAATTAAATTTGTGTGGCAAAAAAAGACAAGTTGCAAATATTTTCTAGTAACCTAAGATTCATATATTTTAGTATTCTATGAATAACTTAGTTGGAACAAAGCGTTGTCAGGTGCAATCTAAAGGTTACAGAGTTCTTGGCATAATTCATCGATTATCTAGTTCACTCCTGGGAACTGCTCATTTATCTGGCCTAATAACACGAGGCATTGATTAGATCAACAATGGTGGTTCAACAGTTAGAGCGTTACATATATGCCAAGATCATGTTGCTTTCCTCGGACTTTCTGTCAATGGAAGATTGTAAGTGAAACACAGCCTTCTGTCTAATGCTAGTATCATTAGGTGTGATGATATGTGTGTTATACTTAATGGTTTCCGTAGTGATAACAATACCCCTGCCATTGTGTGTGTAGTGAAAGGAAGTCAGCAGATTTTACACTGTCCAGCAAATTTCATCAAACACACTGTGACCCAAGAACACACCCACACATTTAAACACACAAGCACAAACACACCTGCACACAAACAAACTCATACAAAAACAGATCATAAATATTTACTTTTGAGATTTCTTCCTTTTCCCCGCGAACTCCCCTCTCTCTCTCTCTCTCTCTCTCTCTCTCTCTCCCTCTCTCTATCTATCTCTCTCTCTCTCTCGCTCTCTCTCTCTGATTGAGAGAGCAACAGAGAGAAAGAAAGCGTGTTACACACACACACACACACACACACACTGAAGAAGAAAAACATGAGAAGATATAACAGCACCCTTTCAACCTGCGTGTTAACATACCTCAGATATACAGATGGAACATTTCTTGAGGTGAAATATATTGACAATATACTTTTATGCCTTAGACAGTGCCAATTAGGCCTGTGAGACTACAGAACACCCACTTTTTTGGGTGTTTTAATCGTTTTTTTATCAATACAAAGTGATCTTTCTTTGTTACAATGGTGATAACAATGTTTCAATGTATGTTTTATTCTGAGACATCATCAAAATAAATTATTCTCATTTTGTAAGCAAATCTATAGTCACAATATTTTATTCATTATTTAATCTGAAGATTGTCTCAGAAATTACTATTGCAAGAAAAAAGAAAATGATTATATCCTGACATGTCCAACAAGTGTTTAATAAAGTCTACTGTTAAGTTAACAACATTACCTATATACACAAAAGTAACAAAAGTAAAATATATTTCTGACTCTCTTTTTCAGATATGTTTTTAATCTTATAACCTTGTGTCTAATTAATTAATACAGGCAACGTGGAATAGTTCTATTATACCCATATACTGTAGTCTAATATCTCCATACATTTAAAGTAAGTTTAAAATAAGCCATAAAAGTTGAAAGTGAGGATACATTTATCTTGGCTGAACAACTCAGAATATATACAGTCTGGCATGTTCTACTTTTCAACCTTTCTGAGACAACACTCAATCTGATTAATTTCCTTATATTCGAGTTTGTGTAGGATTAATTAATACTAGGTCTGTAAAGCGACTTTGTGGGGATGTCATAACCCTTAGTTCACAATTTAGTTTTAAATACCATTACTTAACAATAATATCACAGTGTTTGTTTTTGTTTGAGGAAGCAGAAGAGTGGCCGAGACTGCTGTTATGTGTGGAGGCCCAGATGTTGACCTAAGAAAAGATTAAAGACACAACTGAATGTTGCTGGGGATATAGTCGTTCTTTAAAACTCTGTTGTCCAAGGTCTGTTAAAACACAGTGGCCTTAGTTAGAATTCCCTGAGCAGAAGTAGTGGGTTGAACATTCTGGATCCATTAAGTCCCTTTGTCTCACATTCTCTCCTCCTGGATTTGCTCCATTTTTACTTGGTGATATTCATATTCCTTCAATTTATCACCCAGTTCAATTTGCTACAGAGCAGATGTCTGTAACATAAATTATGATTTTGTAAAAATACAGGGATGTAACATAGCTGAGCTCAGGCTGTTTACTCTAGGTTAATCCTGCCACAGACCAGGTGTCGTTCTATTTGTGATGCCAAAGGACAAAGAGAAGCCTATCGATCCCAATGCTTCACCGGGTCAGCAGCCACATGACAGAGGGCTGGGTGCCCAGTGGTCTGGAACTTCAAGGGCAGACTCCTGGGCCTGAGACTGGTGCCGCCCTCCACAGACACCAGTGTGCAAGCTGCAGGTCACACAACAGTTTGTTTGGTATGTGTGGGTGTGTATGTGTGTTTGGACACAGGTGTGCGTGTGTGTGTGTGTGTGTGTGTGTGTGTACCCGGGCCATAACCGATATGGTCACTTTTTCAGTGTCCTCCTTGCTCTCAAATAACTTTTTCTCTGTAATTGATCCCAGATTGGATATCTGAGTTGCCAGGGGCGATTCATATCGTTTTTATCTTTCGGGGCCACGGCTTCTGCAGCTTTCCAGGTGGGGGAGGCACTCCGGGAGTTCAAGTCTGTTTTTGAAAAAAAGAAAAATGCAATCCCAAAATGCACTTCATCCCTTCGCTCCAAAAGCATAGAAACATGGGAGAAACCATCTTTCGCTCCCTCAGCCAATCGGAACGTTCGGAAAGGAGACTCCTCAGGGCCCTATTACCGAGAACAATTTGTTTGTCTCTCCGTGTGTTTGCTTGGTGTTTGTCTACACCCTCCGGGGTGTTCAGCAGGAAACCATGTTGCTGTTGCGTCGTCGCAGGCTGGTTAGGCTTGTGGTCGGCTTGCACCATTGACGGGAGGCACTGCGGAGTTTTCCCAGTTTTCATGCCTGTTAGAGGGAAGGGAAGACAGACTGGCGACGGCAACCTCTGCGTGTGCCGTCTCCTAACTGGAGGACCATGTAGCTACAATCTGGCAAATAGATCATTCAGGTATACAAGGTATTAAAACACCAATATTTCGTGCGATTTTTTAAAATGTGTGACACATACTATCTTTGGCAAACAGTATCCTTATCTAATGAGTTAATACCGTTGTCCAGGAAATGCTGAAGGCAGCAACAGTTTTGAATTACCTGGCATTTCCTTTGAGAAGGTCAACAACATTCCCTCCTCCCGATGGAGGCTTTCTAGATCTCTATAGATAACCTGCACAGGAGTTTCACGCTGCTTATCCACTGGAATGGCCTTTGGTACAGCTGTGCTGGGGCCTAATGGTGCATAATGGAAAACAGCTCAACGGACTGGAACGTACAGATAGGAGCGGGTAAGGCCTTTTAGCCAGAGCAAGGACTGAGGAGGTAAGTTGGGCCAAAACTGTTCTGTTGTTGTCAAGTGAAGGGAATAATGCTTTTGAAATGTTTGTTTCAGTGACAGCAAACTACACAAGAATAACTCTGAAGACGTTTTCTTGCTCTACTGATCTAATGAATCTATTTTTTCTTGTCTTGTCTTACCCTTGACCTTTTGTGAACTGTTGCATTAATGTCCTCTGTCAAAGCTTTTAATGCAAAGGTCTTTCTTTTAGTCAAGGTGCTGTCTCCCTGAGGAAAGACTTTATGAATGACATGGTGAATAATACTGATAAGACTTTATGCCAACAATCTAACAAAGATTTAAAAAAACCTCTTTTTATAGCTAACCCCCAGAGTAGAGGTCTCATCCAGCACTAATCTAATATTTGTAAAAAGTCCAGGAGAAAACATTTAACCAGACAGACAGAGAGAGAGAGAGAGAGAGAGAGAGAGAGAGAGAGAGAGAGAGAGAGAGAGAGAAAACAAAAACCCAAACTATTTAATTAACTGCAACGTCCCTCCCCCCCCCTCCTCTCCTCCTCCTCACCTCCTCCTCCTCCACCTCCTCTCCTTCCCTCCAGCTGCTCCAGAGAGGGAGACTCCAGGAGACAAAGAGGCCTGTGAGGCACCACCTGTTCAGAGAGGACGGTGCCTCGTTGGAGCTACCGTGCACTAAACAGCTGAGGCGGAGCTGTGGAGCTGCAGGGTCTCCTGGGGAGACAGGGTAGGGAGTCTGTGGGGGTGGGGGTGTGTGGTGGTGGGGGGGGGGGGGGGGGGGGTGTTAGTGGGTGGGGGTAGAAATACAGATGAGGTACTCCGCCGAGGTTACGGTCGCTGGGGCAACGGCGGGAACACGGGGCCTACTCTCTGTAAAGTGCGTGTCCTGATGGACAGTGGGTCCGCTCTCTGCGGCCGCGCGCAGTCCATAAACGCTCCACGCTCCATTACAGGCCAAAGCCTTTCCACATGTTGTTTGGAGAAGGCCTCGGTAGTGCTTAAGCCACGAGCCCCCATCTGGCTTTTTCCAGGTCACCTCGTCCAGGACTTCATACACACACACACACACACACACACACGCACAAGCGTACACACAGAGGAGTCCTGTTCCCTGACATGAACTTGCTTTCTGCTTCACAGCCGAAGAGGAGTGGGCCACGTGGTCGCACTTCTCTAAGCTCGTGGTTCCGGTTCACACGGCCGACTCAACACGTCATCGGTGTCTGGTGTCCCCCTGCCTCTCCTCCCCGTGTTCGCTGTTTGTTTTGCCCAAGTGTGTCTATCTCTCATTAAACCCCCCTCCCCCGCGCTCTCTCTTTCTCTCTGTTTCACTTGCTCTCTCCTCTTTTCCTCTCTTTCTGTTCCCTCACTCTTTTTTCGCCAGACTTTTCACTCTCTTATGATCTCTCTCTCTCCCCTCCCTCCTTTCCCCTGCTCTTTCTCCCTCTATCTCTCTCTCTCTCTCTCTTTCTCTCTCACTCTTTCTCTCTCTCTCTCTCTCTCTCTCTCTCTCTCTCTCTCTCTCTCGCTCTTTCTCTCTCTCTCTCTCTCTCTCTCTCTCTCTCTCTCTCTCTCTCTCTCTCTCTCTCTCTCTCTCTCTCTCTCGCCGTCTCCCCTTAACTTACCCCACAGGTAAAATGGCTTCTTTTAAAAAAGCTCCCTGTGCTGGTGGGGACCTGGCAGACCAGGCTACGTATCCACGACTTTTTGAAAGCCAGTAAAGCTCATCCATTCAGTAAAGCTGGCTGATTCTTGCGGAACAGCAGGTCTCTTCATCATCAGCCACCAGAGCAGTGCAAGGCAATACTGATCAGAACATCAACGCTTTGATAAGAACAGTAGTTTTAGTGTGTGTATGTGTGTGTCTTTCTTCTGAATCAGAGCAGGTGTATATCCAATTCGAAATCAGCTATCCAGATAATGTTTCCAAGGCAAATTGCTCGCCTTACTTGGCTCCAACAACAGATATTTTCCTGCTGATGAACACACAGAGCTTGGTTCCCTAGTCGATGGGGTGGGGGGGCTCCGGTCTTCCTGCTGTCCCCCATCCCAAGGCCAGGCAGCCTGGGCCAGGCAGCAGCACACGTGTGTCTGGCTGTGGTCTGCGATGTGATTCAGAAATATGGAAAGACCCAGCAGGAGTCCGCCTTTTGGATGAGGCTGAAGGACGCTGCCTGCCTGCATCCGGGGCCCAGCCCAGGCCCTGAGATGAGGAGTGAGCCAGCAGGAAATAGGGGTCATGGACATGCTTCCAGTGTGTGTGTGTGTGTGTGAGAGAGAGAGAGAGAGAGAGAGAGAGAGAGAGAGAGAGAGAGAGAGAGAGAGAGAGAGAGAGAGAGAGAGAGAGAGAGAGAGAGACAAACCCAGGCACACTGCCTGGCAGATAAGTGATGATGAGCAGAAATATAGCCAGCTAGTCTCAGAGTAGTTCTGCACCAGACAGGCAGTAGCCCCTCCTCTGAACTCCCTTACCAAAACACACGTGCAAGCACACACACTCTACACACACACACACACACACACACACACACACACACACACACACACACACACACACACACACACACACACACACCACACACACACAAGGTAAGACGCACACACAGCTGTACACACACACACACACACACACACACACACACACTAGTATATAAATACACACACACACACACACACACACACACACACACACACACATTACTGTACACACACATAATAGCCCGGCTCCTCCTCCTTGCTGTGGTCCCTGCCGACATTACCATCAGCTGAAAAAGAAGAAAAAGGTTGTTTTTAAAGCCAAAAAGGGGGAGGGAGCTACCCTTCCAGCTGCAGCTAGCTAACATGAGCTCTGCCCTGTGACTGAACCCAGTGAATACAGTGAGCCAGAGGGCTTACAGAATCTACATCCAGTCACTAACAGGAAGCCCACACTACTGGGGTCTGAATGACTCCATGAATACAAACTCACAGACTTACACAAACATTCACAAACAGACACACGAGCTGCACTCACTCTCTAATTGGTGGAAAGAAAGGGAGGGGAATGGAAAAAGAGTAAAGCAGAATCTCATTAGATGCTCAAAAACAGAACCACACTCTGTAACCACCGCTAGATAAACAAGAAACGTTCTGTGGTGACGATTTTATCGAGTGATTCAGTCTCGTCTGCTGCCATTAGGGTTTTGGACAGATTCCAGTGCGGGTGGTGTTGGGAGATGAGAGGTTACTTTAGCAGGGAACCATTACGAATCTGATCTCAGGACAAATTTAAAGACCCCACCTGTTATCAGCCCAGTCTGGGTCCTCTCATGAAACACATTACCAAAGCACATACACTCTCTCACACACACACATACATACTCACTCATACACACACACACACACACACACACACACAGAAACATAAATGGTGCTGTTAGGTAAGTACATATAATGATGGCAGGGCGGGAGGGGCAGAAACGTAGAGCTAGACTGAGCAGAAAAGACTGTTGATTACTATGAATAAAAGAGCAGTCATTTCGACTAGACCATACTAAGCTCGCTGCTATCCTCTGTTGGTGGCTTTTCCTTCAGACATGACAGGGCCCGGGACGCAGTGGGGGAGGGGTGTCGTCACTTTGGGGTCTGTTTCTACGAGGGGAGAGCGGATTAACGTGCGAGCGTGCACGCGTGTGATCCCTTTTGAGGAGTCGTCTGCTGCACGGCTATCTGGTTCTGATTGGGCTTCCTCTCATCCGCTGCCAAGGAGCCGGAGGGGCACGGGCCCGACACAGAGCGGCTCCATGGGGCACTGCACCTGAAAGCTTTAAACACGGCTAACAGGACCCAGATACCACAACAGAAAAAAAGCAAACATTTAATAGTACCTTCTCTTTAACCAAGCCCTCCATGCCCCCTATTTGCATTCCGTCACCCACCTGCTTGTTTTAACACATTTTTGTTTTCCAATGGCTCACATTTTCCAGTAGCCTGCCCCGCAACGCTTTTTCCCGTCTTCATCCTCCTGTTGGATTTAGAATCGTGTCTAGGGCCGTGGTGGTCCGAGACTCCACTGCCCCTATCGGAATAGCCGCCACTAAGGAAAGGGCTTCATTGGCTCCCAAATTATTACATTTCTTTCCACAGTTAGTGATCATAGCCGGTCTGGACATGCGATGTCGTGTTTTTCTTTAGTTTATTTATTACCTATATACAATGCTCACCTCCTTTAGATTTCAGCTCGAGGCAAAACTTTCTCTCTATCTAGTAAAGCGTCACTTTGTTTGATTCCACGTGTCTGAACTGGAAACTCTGTCTGCCTTGAGTGTGGAGGCCTCAATCAGGGATATAAAAAAACATTTTTTGATTGTAAATCAATGTTTTGAAAATGCTCAGTAAGGTG
>JAPMUY010009277.1:0-2500 GCA_026901105.3 Galaxias olidus
CTTAGTCTGCACGGTAACAGACCGTTAACATGTCAAATGCATGTATTATGTTACTTTGCTCGATGCGTACGTTCATCAATGATAAATACTGCCGATAGTGGCTCTCACGTTGAGCAGGTGAAACACGAAATAAAAACTGACCAATGACGGCTTAGGTCAGGTCTAATCTTTTTACTGAGAAAACAGATCTAGTGAGCAGGGGATTGAAACGAGTGTAATCCCTGCCATCATATCGAGGTGCACACAGTGCCAGAGAGGTCAGAGGTCAGAGCCGGCACGATGCCACTAACCGTGCACACCTACTGGTACCAACAACAACACATGCAGGGTCAGGGGGCAGTATTAAGAAGCTTTTCAAAAAACCAATGTACTTGGTTGATATTTAAAATTGTTTTATGACGTCTTACTTATTCTTGTATCTATGTATTTGTATGTACAGTACACCTATGAGCATAGTGTTTGTAAGGTGCTTTATAAATGAAGTTCACATGACATGACATAAGCTGTGTTCAGAGTCGTCCGCTAACCTGGCATGTCGCTGTGTGTCAGTGGGTGGTGGGTGGGAGATGGATTACAGTTGCTGTTTAGTGGGCACAGACGCTGAGCAGAACAACCTATGTTACTTCTGTGCAGCTGGCCTGGGGCTGACAAACACACACACACACACACACACACACACACACACACACACACACACACACACGTGCTGAAAGGTTTCGGTGAACAGATTTCATTTGCGGTGTGTTTTAAGAGGCTTTGAGGTGCTTAATGCAGGACTTAGTAGGTATATAAGCCCAATCTGTCGTTGTGCTCCCACCTATTAGGATTCCATCAAAGCCCTGCAGCCTGGTTTGGCATCCAGAACAGAATCAAAACACCAAGGGCATTTTGTTCTCCTGTAGGATCAATAGATCATCTAGTATACATCTTTATTATTCAGATGCTGAGAGATACAGGAAGAAAACATTTAAATACAAAGTGTTATTCGCTGTTATGAAAGAGTAAATGTTCTCCAGAGGGTTGCATTACACACCTGCTACATAAAGGCTGTTTACAAGACTCATGGATTCAGACCCAAAGTCCATGGGTATTTGGAAGTGTGATGGATGGATGAATGGATGGATGGGTGAATGGATGGATGGATGAATGGATTGATGGATGGATGGATGGATGGATGAATGGATGGGTGGGTGGATGGCAGCTAGAGTACTACTGGTTGTGTTCCTGCTGTTAATAGAACTAGAATCCTCTCGCTCCTCTCCGCTGTGTCAAACTAAACCGCCAGTGTTTCACAAACGGTTTCAGAACAAAAGTCAAAGTAAACAAACGTATCCAAACACACACACACACACACACACACACACACACACACAAACGCGCACACACACACACACACACACACACACACACAGCGCAGGGCTGCAGGGGGATAATGCCTCTTCTTACACAGGGTTTTGATCAGCCAGACAGCCTGCGGGCAGCTTTTAATCCCGGCTCTGGACTTTGATTTGCTGCTCTGTCCGGAGTTAATAATTCAGAGAGGGATGAGTGCTGGCGCTTTGCTACCCCGCGCGTTTCCCCGAGATCTGTATGGTAGAAATAGAATTAGCAGAGAGGTCTTATGGCTCTCACTCAAGCAGCAACCAGTGTGATCTGGCTGTTTTGGTTTTTGGCTTGTGGAACAAAACTTCTATAACGTGGCCCCATTTAATATTCGATAACTTTTTTTCATGCAGTAGTTATCAGCTGATCTGAATCTGTGTCCCATTCCAAATGATGTTATGTTAACACAAACGCTATTATGAGGGTCATGATGGGCAGCTTTTGCTGATGGGAATGGAGACTACCAGTTGTTTTTCCACAGTGGTGTTGTTGTTGTTGTTGTTTTTGTTGTTGTCCCTGAGAGACTGTGACTCCCTACACGGCCTCACCTGACTGACTGCTAAACGTTGTCCTTGTTTGAATTCATGCTTTTCAGAGAGCAATGGTTTCCCACGGTGACCACAGTGATCACCCCTCCGTGTGTATCACAGGCTCGTTGTTTTGGCCCAGATATTTAGATTGAACCCTAAAGCAAATAGGGAATGTATTGGATATTTTTTTCACTTTTGAGGATCTAAAGTGCGGATCTGAAAACACTTTTGTAAAATACGTTTATCTTGTCGCTGGGTCACAGGTCACAGTTGCGCTCAACTGTGGCAGCACAACCTTATGTTGAATCTCTATTCAATACAAAACAAAATGACTGCCAGTGCAGTGTTTAATCTGAAGAAAAAAATAAAGCAAAAACTCACCTCCATGTTTCTGGAATGCAGTTGCTTTTTTGTCTGACCCCTGAGTCTTATTATATTACTGTATTTGGTATCCATTATATTTGTTTAAATGTAATCATTGTTTTTTAGGGGGGCTGGCTTTGGTTGTTTTAATGTAGTTGTCTTTTAGGGGGGCTGGGTTTGGTTGTTTTAATGTAATCGTTGTTTTTTAGGGGGGCTGGGTTTGG
>JAPMUY010009277.1:12500-17500 GCA_026901105.3 Galaxias olidus
CCATCCATCCATCTATCCATCTACGCATCTATCCATCCATCCATCCATCCATCTATCTATCCATCCATCCATCCATCCATCCATCTATCCATCTACGCATCTATCCATCCATCCATCTATCCATCTATCCATCTACCCATCTATCCATCCATCCATCCATCTATGCATTCCCATCCATCCATCTATGCATCTATCCATCCATCCATCCATCCATCCATCTATCTCTCTCTCTCCTTTCTAGTCATTGCAGGTGGTCAGTGTCTCTCTACCTTTCCCTGCAGCTCCAATAGAGCTCTGTATGAGTCTCTGTAAATCCATACACTAAAAGGGTTTCTGCGACTGCAGCGCGCGTCCATTATGAATATGCATATCAATATCCCAATGCGGTGCCTTCTGAAAAACACACTCCACCCAAAGTTTTAGTCCTATTACATTTACAATTTGGCAATAATTACCACCATATACATCATCTGCATATTTCAATTAATATTCAAATTATGTATGGAGTGGGAGTTTGCATGCGAATTGATAATATATTCAGGATTAGGTATATTACAATCTATCTGCACATGCAGACAGTACCTTGGCCGTTTCTTATTAATAAGCCTGGCGCTGGCGCTTCTGAACTTATTATAATGCAATAAGCCTAAGAATCACACATCCCTGATATTATATTTTGCAATTAACATAGAGAAGAAGTAGAAAGAAAAATGGAGGAGAAGAATGAAAAAAAATATATAAATAACGGGCGATTCCCTTCGTTAATTTGCCCAGACAAGCTCCCGTACGAGGCAGCAAACAGCCGGCGTAAACAGCCCAGCTCCACCTCCCCGCAAAGTGGAACCAGGCGAGTGTTTCCGACCTCATTTAAATACATGAATGTCAGGGCCCCTGTCTGCCGTGCCAAATGGACGGAGGCTGCCTGTTACATGTTGCACCGGGGGCCTCCATCTCGCCTTTTCTCCGTGGCGGCGACGCGACGCTCCGTAGGAGACAGGGAGCCGGAGCGAGACGGCCGTCGATACCCTGCGCTCGCTCGCTGACCAATTTATGTGTTCCCGACCCCCGCAGCGTCCACCCCCCCCCCCCCCCCCCCCCCTAGGGGCTTCAATTAGACAAGTACCTGTATCCGCCCGCTCCACGGCCTACAACTCCCAGAGGCCTCGGCACTCATATTGAATCATGGGAGCAGCGGTTTAATATTCCTCCCCGGGAGGAGAGATCTATAAAGTGAAGGTCGTAAAGCACGCGGCTGTGCGAACATTGGAATACTGCTAGTAAATAAAAGAGGCTTACACCTGTATAACAAGCAGGCCTTAAGTCTACCGGGGGAGACCAGGGGGGAAGTGGCAGGTCAATTGCCTCTCTCGCTCTCTCTCTCTCTCTGTTTTTATCTCTCTGTTTCTCTCTCTCTCTCTCTGTTTTTTCTCTCTACCTCTCGCTCTCTCTCTCCATGCCTCTCTCCACTTCTCTCGACTTCACTCTCTCTCTCTCTCTGCCTCTCTCTCCGCACCTCTCTCTCTCTACCTCTCCCCTGTCCTCTCCCCCATATCTCCTCAGACAGCTGTAAAGGCACAGGGTAAGAAATACTGAGTGTGGTTAATGGATAGGTTTATTTTAACGCGCGCCATCTGCCATCCATCACAGAGACGTATGGGGAGGCCAGTTAGCTTAAAACCCCTCTCTCTCTCGCTCTCTCTCTTTCCCTCCCCTTTTCTCTTTATCTTTCTTTCCTTTTACCTCGTTTCTTCCCTCCCTCCCCTCCCTCTCTCTTTTCGTTATCCAAATTCCTCTCCCTCTCTGAGGTGGTGATATAGTCGGCACCGGAGGCCGGGGGAGACGGCGAGAGTCCCTGGGAGATTGAAGCATCAAACCCACTCAGAGCCCTCCACCAACAATAATAAAAATGCCGGGGCTTAAAGGTGACATTCCCAATTTACGATTATTTGTGTCTATAAAGTGTGTTCCTGGGCTGCTCCCTAGCAGAACAATACATTAAGGGACCCTGGGCAAATGGAAATGCTATCCTTTTTATTAAGCTCACCAGACACTACCTGAGACGCTCACCCCCCCCACTCCCCCACGTGACCTCCAAGGAGACATTCGGCTTCCTCCCCGTCACCACGTAGAAGTAGAGCAGGGTAGAATGGACACGCAGGTTAGTGCAGCGTGGTCGTCAGGGGGGGTGGTGGCGTGTTTGAGACGGCCCCCGCAAACAAAATATTATATTTATGCCGTCTTATTTACGCTTATTTAGTAAATAATAACGATCTTATAGAGAAAGCACCCCGGTTTGACTCCATTCCATTCAGTAGTCTACTCGTCTCAAATCTAGGCTCGACTCTCTCTGCTTCTCCTCGTCATTCAACCCCCCCCCCCCCCCGTGCCGACGGGACCGTTATGGATGAGCTCAGAGGCAATTCAGGAATAGAGTGACGAAAAGGAGGGTGGAGGAGATTTACTTTTCCCGGCGTTGGGATGGAGGGAATCAGACTGTGTCGGTTTCAGTGATTGGCTGTGTTTTTTTTCACCTCTCTGTACCTCTCTGCCTCTATCTCTCTCTTCCCATCTCTGTTATTTCTCTTTACCTCTCTTTACCCCCCCCTCTCTCTCTCTTTACCCCCCCTCTCTCTCTGTTTAACCCCCCCCCCCGCCCTCTCTCAACCGATTGCTAAGTACGTAATACTTTCCCTCTCTTATTTCTCTTTATTTATTTTCTCTCTACCTCCCCCCTCTTTTCCTCCCCCTCTCCATGTCCTGTCCTCCATGTTTCTCTCTGGCTCTATTCCTCCCTGACTGATTGTACTGCTCTATCGTTCTCTGCTCCGGCATCCACTCCTCACCTCCTCTCTTTTTATCTCTCTTCCGCGCCTACTTTCTCTACTTATCTACCTTCTCTCTCTGTCTCTCTTTCGCTCTCTCTCTCTCTCTCTCTCTGTTTCTCTGTCGCTTGCTCTCTACCTTTCTCTCTCTCTCTCTCTCTCTCTCTCTCTCTCTCTCTCTGTTGCTCTCTGTCTCTCTCTCTCTCTCTCTCTCTCTCTCTCTCTCTCTCTCTCTCTCTCTCTCTCTCTCTCTCTCTCTCTCTCTCTCTCTCTCTCTCTCTCTCTCTCTGCGTTTAGTTCCTTGTCTCTCTCCCTCTCTCCTTGTGGGGGGGGGTGAGTTGGCAGATGGAGTTGTAGTGAAACCTGCTGTGGACGTGGAGATGGCTCTCAGGGATTGATGAAGGTATTGTCCGAGCTGATAGCACCACCGTAGCCTTCTCCTAACCTGGATTGTTAGGCCTATCTCTAGCACTGTGTCTGTGCGTGTGTGTGTGTGTGTGTGTGTGTGTGTGTGTGTGTGTGTGTGTGTGTGTGCGTGCGTGCGTGTGCGTGCGTGCGTGCGTGCGTGTGTGTGTTTGAGGAAAAGGCAGTGTTTCATCTGGTTGACAGAGCACAGAAAACAGTGCTACTATTGGAGCAGTGACTAAGCCTTTACACATTACAGACCTACACAGTTGAATTGATATATTAAATCCAACATGATATTAAATTTAACATGAAGATGAATATAGCATACTTAAATGTCAATCAATGTTACAAACTGTGCTCATGGTGATATGATTTGCCTCCGATGCGCACTAGATTGGTAACATCCTGTTTATGAAAAAAATAAATCAAAAGTGAGACAGATGAATATAAAGATTGCAGCGTTGCCTTAACAAGCATCCATCCATCCATCCATCCATCCATCCATTAGCTTTACCGCTTATCCTTTGCAGGGTCGCGGGGGGGCTGGAGCCTATCCCAGCCGACACAGGGCGAGAGGCGGGGTAGACCCTGGACAGGTCGCCAGTCTATCACAGGGCCGACACATAGGGCCAGACAACAACTCACACTCACAATCACACCTACGGCCAATTTAGAGTCAGCAATTAACCTGCATGTTTTTGGACAACAAAACAAGCATTTTATTTATTAATTATTGTATACATTTTATTAATAACAACATTTTTATTATAATTACATTTCACTTTATTTATCTTTGTGGCACAGGAAGTCACTAAGCCGCAGTCTTTTTCGTTTTCTTCTTTACCTCTTAGAAGCATGGCCTGGAAAGGGCAGGCAGGTTTAAGAGTATAGCTCTCAGTGTTACAGACTGGAGGAAAGACGCAGGCAAATACTGTGTACTTAGAAACAAGGACAGGCACAGACCCACAGTATACAGACTGGAGGACAAACCAGCAAATACTGTGTACAAACAAACTTAACAGACCCACGTATACACGAACAAACCAGTATTTACTCACTCACTCACTCACCCTTTCTGTGGCTCGCTCGCGCCCTCTCAAACTATTTCAGTTAGTATGTCCAACTGTCTTAAATAAAGAAGAGCTTATAAAGAGCTTAAACTCACTGTGTTTGCTAAGCTTTTTGTTGGATCAGAGAATGAGAGCATAAGTAACCATGAGGTGATGTGACTGATGAATTAACAACCTCGCCCCTTTATATAGAAAAGGATTCCACAAGCTCACCAACAGAGCTGTACGTAGACAGTTGGCCCCGGAAAAACACAAAAACTTTTCAAACTTATTCATACACAAACACCAAATGAAACAAACGCAAGCACACACAAGCGTCATAATCACACAGCCAAAAAAAATGAATAAATAAAAATTTCTGAGCTGATTTGATGTAAATAGCTTAGAATCACTGTGACGTTTGTCCCATCACCATAACTAATTGCTGACTCCGTCTTGGCATCCCGGGGATTGATGGTAGCCGGGGCACGGGGGAATGGGGCTGATGGCGGCTTGACAGTGATGGCCGACGCCATGACAACGAGACGCCACAGAGGATCTCAGTGGAAGTACGGAGGTCATCTTCAAAGCTCAAGAGAGAGAGAGAGAGAGAGGTCTGTGGACGCCGTATTAACCACTTGTCTCATTAACGGACATGCTTGGTCGGGACGGTTTAGAGAGACGTATTTCAAAACGATATTTGTATAAATATATATGGAAA
>JAPMUY010009277.1:27500-35000 GCA_026901105.3 Galaxias olidus
GTTTGGAGGCTTCTCGTCTCTGAGCGGCGGACGCGGGGTGAGAGTGGACACCCGATCGCCCCGGCAACGCCACGGCAACGCCGCCCTCCAGTCACTCAGCCCCTCCATCCTTTATGCCCTTCCAGATTAGTTTATTTTTTTCATTTTTTTTTCACAGACAAATCTTTCAAAATGTCCCCCGTCTGACTAGAGAAATAGCTTCCTGAAGGATGTTTACAAAGTTTAAGGAGTGGGGTACAATGGTGTGCCTGTCAACTCGTTCAACAAGAGGACGAGGGGAAAAGGAGGCGGGACGTTTAACCAAAATAAGATAACACAAATATAAAGCATCACATACCTGTAGCTCAGCTTTCAGTGAGGTGCAGTTTTACACCATCAGAGTTTTCCATACCTTTACTTTAATCGGTTGCCGCAGCGATAAGAAAGTGTTCAGCACCGACACAAAGCAGGCCTGAAAACGGCTTCTTCTCTGTTCCGGAAATTCCCTATTTTCTCTTTTCCCGTGAGAAAGGTCAGAAGACTCTCTCTCTTGAGGACAAACCCTTTCACTTGATTGGAATGAGCGGGAACATACTTTTCTCCCCGTTCTGCGACAAAGTCCAGACAGGTGCTATTTATAGATTGATACCGTGGCTGGGCTGAGGTGCAGCTGAGAGAGAGCTGACTCTTTCACTAAACGTGTGTTATAACGTGTTATTAAGACATGCTTAAAGCTAACTTACATCCTATTTGAAGTAACATTTAGTTTCTAATAGACAGTATACATATACTTGACTGCACATTGGGCGTGGTGGGGAATGTTGGAGCAGCTTTCTTAACCTGACATTTATGTATTCTTCCATTCTGTACAAATATTGTCAGGTCCAAATTAAAACTAAAAACAAATTGAAATGTAAATGAATTACACCGTATTGCAATGCAGTGTTATAGTTTTACTTGAAGTCAAAATGACATAGTGTCTGGTTGGGGCTATTATGATCCGTCTCAGTTTGATTCAGTTTAGGTGACTTGTTCTGTTCCTACCTGGTTTGATTCAGTTCAGTTGACTCATCTGGTTCCTACCAGGTATTATTTAGTTTAGTTGACTCGTCTGGTTCCTACCAGGTTTGATTCAGTTTAGTTGACTCGTCTGGTTCCTACCTTGATTCAGTTTAGTTGACTTGTTCTGTTCCTACCTGGTTTGATTCAGTTTAATTGACTTGTTCTGTTCCTACCTGGTTTGATTCAGTTTAGTTGACTTGTTCTGTTCCTACCTGGTTTGATTCAGTTTAGTTTCTGTTCCTACCTGGTTTGATTCAAGTTGACTTGTTCTGTTCCTACCTGGTTTGATTCATTAGTTGAACCTGGTTTGATTCAGTTTAGTTGAACTGGTTTGATTCAAGTTGACTTGTTCTGTACCTGGTTTGATTCAGTTTAGTTGACTTGTTCTGTTCCTACCTGGTTTGATTCAGTTTAGTTGACTTGTTCTGTTCCTACCTGGTTTGATTCAGTTTAGTTGACTTGTTCTGTTCCTACCTGGTTTGATTCAGTTTAGTTGACTTGTTCTGTTCCTACCTGGTTTGATTCAGTTTAGTTGACTTGTTCTGTTCCTACCTGGTTTGATTCAGTTTAGTTGACTTGTTCTGTTCCTACCTGGTTTGATTCAGTTTAGTTGACTTGTTCTGTTCCTACCTGGTTTGATTCAGTTTAGTGTTCTGGTTGGTTGACTTGTTCTGTTCCTACCTGGTTTGATTCAGTTTAGTTGACTTGTTCTGTTCCTACCTGGTTTGATTCAGTTTAGTTGACTTGTTCTGTTCCTACCTGGTTTGATTCAGTTTAGTTGACTTGTTCTGTTCCTACAGTTTAGTTGACTTGGTTCCTACCTGGTTTGATTCAGTTTAGTTGACTTGTTCTGTTCCTACCTGGTTTGATTCAGTTTAGTTGACTTGTTCTGTTCCTACCTGGTTTGATTCAGTTTAGTTGACTTGTTCTGTTCCTACCTGGTTTGATTCAGTTTAGTTGACTTGTTCTGTTCCTACCTGGTTTGATTCAGTTTAGTTGACTTGTTCTGTTCCTACCTGGTTTGATTCAGTTTAGTTGACTTGTTCTGTTCCTACCTGGTTTGATTCAGTTTAGTTGACTTGTTCTGTTCCTACCTGGTTTGATTCAGTTTAGTTGACTTGTTCTGTTCCTACCTGGTTTGATTCAGTTTAGTTCTGGTTTTGATTCAGTTTTTGATTCAGTTTAGTTGACTTGTTCTGTTCCTACCTGGTTTGATTCAGTTTAGTTGACTTGTTCTGTTCCTACCTGGTTTGATTCAGTTTAGTTGACTCGTCTGGTTTCTACCTGGTTCATCTTGTTTACTGACTGGTTTTGTGTTTGGCTAAGTGAACTCTGACTCTGTTTCATTCGGCCAAAGGCAGTGCTTGAGGCTGAGAGGTGAGGGCAATGTGGTGGTGGTGGGTGGGGGGTGTTAGTGTCTCACAGTCTAGGGTGGGTGGGGGGTGGGTGGGGGGGGGGGGGTAAAGCTGTGTTGTCAGAGGTGTAGTGACAGGGAATGGGGGTTTATGCTAAAGAGAAATACACATATACACAAACTTTCAAACATGCAAAGAGGAACAAACACACACACACACTCGGGCCCAGCTGAATCAGTACCCCACCGACGGGCTCCAGTGGATCCAAAGTGACCCCCCTCAGCCAGACTGTGTGGGCAACCCCCCCCCCCCCCCCCCCCCCCCCCCGCCCCCACACAGACACACACATAGTCACACACACTGCTAAACCCCTTACACCTGCATAGCTCGCTGTGTGAGGCCGGACTCCAGCTTTCATCCATGTTTGTGGACTCACTATAGGCCCTGTCTCTGTGATCTCTGCAGGACAGGGGGAGAGAGGGAGAGAGGGAGGGAGAGAGAGAGAGAGAGAGACACACACACACACACACACTTAGAGATAGAGAGAGAGAGAGAGAGAGCGAGAGAGAGAGAGAGAGAGAGAGAGAGAGAGACAGGAAGACTAAAGACATTTTGTATTTTTTCCTTTTTTCTAATAACTGTCACTGTCAGCCTCTCTGTACATCTGATGGCAGTATGGCACATTTGAACCCTTTTATAACCTGATCTTATATGACCTGGTTTCCTATAAAAGTTTTACCTGCTGTTACTACGACAACCCAGGTTTTCGGGTTAACTTTTATTATTTATTTTAATTTTTTCTCCGAGGTTAGTGTGAATGGATACCCTGTCTCTTTGGAGAGCATAACCTCTTTATATGCAATTAATCTTAACTCCTTAGAGCTTCATGTTCATTTGGTTCAGACACAGACAGAGATGTACTTAACCTCTAGGCCTTTGGAAACGGTTAAGCCATAAATATACATGAACTAAATCACTAACCCACATTTCCAGGGCATGACATCACATAGAGTGTTACTATAGAGTGTTCATCGGTTAGAACTTCATCTTTTTCTTCCAAAGTGATCAAATAATGAGGGTTTTTGACGACCAAATAAGGAGTGGGCGCGGTAGAGGGAGGAGAACACCCTCAAGGTATGATTGGGTCTTTTGAGCATGTGATCTACTGATGCCGCCTGGGAAATGTGTGCCACATATATGTCTAGTATAAAAACAAAAACAAAAACCGTTTAGGATGTTGGCCATGAGCAAAGCCTGGGGATATTCTGCTCTTTCCTTTGAGAAGTTTACGCAGTTTTTTTGTTTCGTCATGAGTTTATAGTGTTGGCTTAAGATAAAGGCGGGAAAACAAACCAAAAGTAAACAAACGGCAGCGGCCGTCGCAAACAAACTTTGCATTCACTTCAATTGGTTCAGTTATGAAAACTATAGACGTTGAAACAATTTTCTGTCTCAGTTTTGGAGTTGTGGAATTTCTCAGATTGGACACAGACGGATTGAATGGACTTAAAAAAGCATTGGGCAGATTGACTCTTAAGAGCTACGAAAAAATAAATAATAAGTTGAGCTAACTAAAATTACCTTCAGGCAAAAACAGAGAAGGAGAAAGCAGCAGCGGAGTCTTGCTGGAATAAACATATTTTGTTGTTATCTGTCGGAGACCAGTGTGCCGCTTTTGGCATTTAATCAAAAATAAAAATCATTCACAGCTTTTTTTTTTTTTTTTTTTTTTTTTTTTAGAAAGGAACCCGAGCCGTGGCGTTTTCTCCCGGTTTCATCTAGAAAGCCTTCTGCATATGCATCTCACTTTGCCACCCGCTCCCTCTCCCCAGCACCACATGCAGTATGGGGGGCGCGGGGGGACCCACTGAAATATTCAGGAGCCTCTCCAAAACACAATCTTTTCCTGTTTTATTGTACTCAATATAAAGAGGAGCAATTATTTGATTTTCAGAGTTATGAAAATGTGTATGTTATGAGAAAACAAGCAATTTAAGACTTAATTGGTGCCATTTTTCACAGAGTTGGCAAGGTACTTACCTTCTTGGCCATTTTTTTTTTTTTTGTGGTCCCTCATCAAATTGCACATTTATACTCCTGGAAATGCAATTTCCTTTTATTTCTCAGTAATTGGAATTCATGTCGTATACCTGCAGAATCCAGACGTTTCATAACCAAAAATAACCAGCCAACACGTTTATTCGTTTCTAATGCAAATGTATCACTATCAGCAACGCCACATCCGGCTGTGGAAAAACGTACCGATATCTTTCAATTAATGCAATAAAACGCCGGCCAAATCTTTTTACCACCTTTTGGAGGTTTCACTTAAAAACAGAAAAGAAAAGAAAACACAGTCTGTGGTTGTTATCCAGTCTCCACAGCCTAGACGTTTAGAAAACAGAGAGGAACGCACAGAGAAACCCATAAACCAACATACAACATTTTGAACAATGAAATGCTGAAAACAATGCTTCACCTGTCAGATAATATTGGGATAAAAGCCTTTCATTTAGCGATAAAAACACCACGCGTCTTTACGTTAATTAACGGAAAAACTCTGTAGTCTTTTTGGACCACATCAAAGAGGAGGCAAAGGAGAGATGGAGATCCTGTGGATGCTGAGTGTTAATCAGACCTCAGTGATTCTGTCGGCAGGAGACACAACAGCTACCAGCAGACAGAGAAACGGGACTTATTACTTTATACAGTTAGTAGATTAAAAAAGGAACAAATACTGACCAGATGAGAGAGGCAGCAACATTGTTGACATGTATTATGTACTACGTTCAATAACAGTAAATTAACTCTGAAAAGGACTTCCACGCCAAAATTTCAGCGACATCAACAGGCCTGTAAGTTCCCAAAACTGCTACACACTCCAGTGAGTCTCTTTCTCTCTCTTTTTGTATTATTATTATTATTATTATAATTATTGTTATTATTATTATGTATCATATTATGACCATACAGTCCCTTAATATTGCCCCTCAATTGTTTGTATTCAAAACAATAATTTTCTTCTGAAACAATTTGAATGTCCCTTTACCATTACCTCACACTACTAAAGACCAGTGCAGATGCTTTTCACAATGACGGTGAAAAAAAGAGTGTGTCTGCAACTCTTCTTTCTACTCTGGGAATTCCATGAGGATTCCGTAACGCTGGGCGGATTCCGTGTTCCGCTCCTCTGGGAATGTGACACATTCCACTGGGATCTGCAGCAGACCTGCAGCTGGTATCCGAGCCCATATTCCCAGTGGAAGTTCACTTAAGAAGTGAGTGGGTAAATAAAATGGAACACTCGGCGCACAGTGAACACACACACAGTCATTCACGGGCATTGTGCAGCCAGCAAGCCTGTACAACATACACGGGGGCATGTATACATCACACATGCACGCTCACACACACAGACACACACTGAAACACTCTATATACTGACACGGAACACAAAGATGTAACCAGTGATGCATTGCTGATGTAAAGACAGACATCGTCAGATTACCTTTCTGCTCCTTTGTGCAAAGGCTTGATATAACAACAGGAGAGAGGATGAAAGGGAGCGAGGGAGCGAGTGACTGAGGAAAGAGGTGAGAGAAAGAGAAGAGAAGAGAGGGAGAGGGACAGAATGAGCGAGCGATTGAGAGGAAAGAGGTAAGAGACGGGAAAGCGAGAGAGAGACAGGATACAGGGAGTGAGTGAGTGAGTGAGTGAGTGAGAGAGAGACAGACAGACAGACAGACAGACAGACAGACAGAAAGGCAGACAGACAGGCAGGCAGGCAGGCAGGCAGGCAGGCAGGAGGAGTAGAGGGGAGCTATTCTCAGGGAAAGAGTATCTCTTAGCTCAGATTCACTGGAGCCAGATGGCTGGATCAAACAAATACGCAAACTTTGCTCTCTTTTCCCAGCTAACCCCCCGCCCCTCCTCCTCCTCCTCCTCCTCCTCCTCCTCCTCCTCCTCCTGTCCCTCTTCTCCCTCCTCTCCCTGTCCTTCTTCTTCTGTGGTTTTCTGTCCTGCCGCCAGTACGGCCAGGCAGCTCTGAGCCAGTGGAACGATCACGGAGTCTCAGCCACACTGGGTCCTCCACAGGGGAAAGGTTTCAACGTAGAAAGGGAGCGAGTAAACACTGAAGCGAGAAAACGTTTGTTCACCCAAAGTGAAACTGACACAATCAACAAACAACAACGGTGTTTGTTTGTTTTTTTTGTTTTTTTTGCTCCTCAGCCATCGTTTGTTTTTCAGTCTAAAATAAGTCGAAGCACCGCCACCGCAAAGTGATTTCAACATTTTATCAATCATTCCTTTTCCCCTTTAAATGCATGGGGATTTTTCTGAGCAAGGCGTCTCTGCCCTGTGGGACCGCTAACGGTGCTAAAGCAGTTCAAAAAGAGCATGAAGCAACGACGTGTGTGTGTTGGCTGGTGGTGCCGTCCCTGTCTCTGTGTGTGAAGGCTTCACTGTATGATTGTTGGATCCTAAAACGGTCCGTGTGTGTGTGTGTGTGTGTGTGTGTGTGTGTGTGTGTGTGTGTGTGTGTGTGTGAAACCAATGTTTACTTAGCAAAGAATGCCCCCCCCCCCCTTCCTCTGGAGGGGCCGACTGTGGACTGCATCACCCAGGCCCTGCTAACATGACAGTGTGTGCTGTACCAGGGCCAACAGGATACGAGGTGAGAGGAAGGGCTTTGGACTCACTGTGCCGCCTACACTTCCCACGATGCTCTGTGTTTATATAGCAATCGCAAGAGACCACCTACACCGATGTGTGTGTGTGTGTGCATACATTGGGCACTGTATGTTTCACACTGCTGTGTGTGTGTGTGTGTGTGTGTGTGTGTGTGGATACATGTTCTGTAATGTATATATATGTATCATGCTGGTGTGTTTGTGTGTTTGCATGTATTATCTGTACTGTATATGTGTATCATATTACGTGTTTATGCGTGTGTTTCTAAGTGTGTGTGTGTGTGTTTGCATCGTCACTGCACAGAGGATCAGGCCTCTCTGTCCTGCTGTTGTTACAGTATGGAAGCCCAGGCTCCAGACCTAGCCCTGTAATGGAGGGAGGACTAGCCCTGTTGTCCCAGTGTGTCCCAGTG
>JAPMUY010009277.1:40000-45000 GCA_026901105.3 Galaxias olidus
ACACAATATGGGCTTTGAGTGCAGACTCTTAGCTGTAATTTGGTATTCACATCAAATTGGAGCAAGGGTTTAGGAATTACAGCTCTTTAATATGTATCCGCATATTTTTCAAGGGACCAAAAGTAATTGGACAATTGACTCAGAAGGCTGCAAAAAAAATAACAACGCTGCATGGGCTCTTCCTCATTAACCTGTCATCAATTAAGCAGTTAAAAGGTCTGGAGTTGATTCCAGGTGTGGCGTTTGCATTTGGAAGCTGTTGCTGTGAACACACAACATGCGGTCAAAGGAGCTCTCAATGGAGGTGAAACAGACCATCCTGAGGCTGAAAAAAAGAAGAAATCCATCAGAGAGATAGCAGAAATGTTAGGAGTGGCCAAATCAACAGTTTGGTACATTCTGAGAAAAAAAGAGTGCACTGGTGAGCTTGGGAACTCAAAAAGGCCTGGACGTCCACGGAAGACAACAGTGGTGGATGATCGCAGAATCCTTTCCATGGTGAAGAAAAACCCCTTCACAACATCCACTCAAGTGAAGAACACTCTCCAGGAAGTAGGTGTATCAGTATCTAAGTCTACCATAAAGAGAAGACTTCATGAGAGTAAATACAAAGGATTCACCACAAGGTGCAAACCATTAATCAGCCTCAAAAATAGAAAGGCCAGAATTGACTTTGCCAAAAAACACCTGAAGAAGCCAACCCAGTTCTGGAACAGCATTCTTTGGACAGATGAGACTAAGATCAACCTGTACCAGAATGATGGGAAGAAGAAAGTTTGGAGGAGAATTGGAACAGCTCATGATCCAAAGCACACCACATCTTCTGTAAAACATGGTGGAGGCAGTGTGATGGCATGGGCATGCATGGCTTCCAATGGCACTGGGTCACTTGTGTTTATTGATGATGTGACAAAAGACAGAAGCAGCCGGATGAATTCTGAAGTGTATAGGGATATACTTTCTGCTCAGATTCAGCCAAATGCAGCAAAGTTGATTGGACGGCGCTTCACAGTACAGATGGACAATGACCCAAAACATACTGCAAAAGCAACCCAGGAGTTTTTTAAAGCAAAGAAGTGGAATATTCTGCAATGGCCGAGTCAATCACCAGATCTCAACCCAATCGAGCATGCATTTCACTTGCTCAAGACAAAACTTAAGGCAGAAAGACCCACAAACAAGCAACAACTGAAGACCGCTGCAGTAAAGGCCTGGCAAAGCATCACAAAGGAGGAAACCCAGCGTTTGGTGATGTCCATGGGTTCCAGACTTCAGGCAGTCATTGCCTGCAAAGGATTCTCAACAAAATATTGAAAAGTAACATTTTACTTGGGGTTATGTTTATTTGTCCAATTACTTTTGAGCCCCTGAAATGAGGAGCGTTTGTATAAAAATAGCTACAATTCCTACATGTTTAATCATATATTTTTGTTCAACCCTTGAATTAAACCTTAAAGTCTGCACTTCAATTCCGTTGTAGTTGTTTCATTTCAAATCCAATGTGGTGGCATGCAGAGCCCAAATCACGAAGATTGTGTCACTGTCCAAATATTTTTGGGCCTAACTGTATATCCTGATGTTGGCGTCGATGTATATCCCGATGTTGGCATCAAAAAACCATGCCCCGTTTACAGTGCGTCACACACAGGTCCTGGTCTTTGAGTTCCAGTTCCATGATGGTTCTGGGACTGAATGTGGTGACCATGCAGCACGGGTCAGCTTGGAGCCGCCATTGCAAACGAGACTTTGCAACAACGGCAATGGTTCAACATGGAAACCTGGTTCTTTGCCAGATCTCCCGTCTGATCCCACGGTCCGGCCCGTTCCGCCAGCGCCGCGCGAGGTTTTTCTAACAGGTCATATGCCACGGCTCCGGGAAGACATTCTCGTAGTGTTTGAAGCGCTGACACAGATTCATATCGACTAATTAGGCTCCCGTGAGATATGATTGAATACCGGAATGTTTTATTGGTTCACTTTTGAGAACTTTCAGGAGACACGGTGTTTGCTGAGGTCAATCTAATGGTCAGAAACTAAATGACAGAAAATGTGGCTCTGCTTTTTAAAAGAGGTATTTAAAAACTGTTCTAGGCATTGCATTTCCTCCTCAGAATTAGTTAGATTGTCACGGTTATTTCAATTGTATGTTTGTAGCTACTTTTGGAAGGTGTAGCGACCTTTGGACAACGAAACGGTAAGATGCAGCTACTTCCTTGTCCTATTGGAAGGTTCTCTTGCACAGACATACATTCATGCAGGTGAAAAACACTAAAGCTCTAAACACAAATTACACAATGCCCTTCATAATGTGTAGGTATATAAATGTCCCTCTCATACTCTGGACCTACCCTACACACTACCCCACTACCTACCCTACACACTACCCCACTACCTACCCTACACACTACCCCACTACCTACCCTACACACTACCCCACTACCTACCCTACACACTACCCCACTACCTACCCTACACACTACCCTACACACTACCCCACTACCTACCCTACACACTACCCCACTACCTACCCTACACACTACGCCACTACCTACCCTACACACTACGCCACTACCTACCCTACACACTACCTACCCTACACACTACCCCACTACCTACCCTACACACTACCCCACTACCTACCCTACACACTACCCTACACACTACCCCACTACCTACCCTACACACTACGCCACTACCTACCCTACACACTACGCCACTACCTACCCTACACACTACCCCACTACCTACCTTACACACTACCCTACACACTACCCCACTACCTACCCTACACACTACGCCACTACACCCTACACACCACCACTACCTACCCTACACACTACCCCACTACACTACCTTACACACTACCCTACACACTACCCCACTACCTACACACTACCCCACTACCTACCCTACACACTACGCCACTACCTACACTACACACTACCCCACAATGCTCTTCTCACTGTGTATGTATATGAATATCCCTCTCATACTCTGGACCTTAGTGACCAGTGAGGAGGGCAGAAGAGTGATTTTTACAAACGGACTCTCCACAGTAGGACTGGTGGAGGAGGTGGTGATCAAAATGCACACTGAGTTGCACTTCTCTCTCTCACTCTCACTCTCTCACTCTCTCTTTCTTTCACAGCGGAACAGAGACAGAGGGGACGAGAGGAGCTGGCTCAAATCACCATTTTGTACATATTCGAAAAGTTCTGCTCCCTCTCTTTCTTTCCCTCCCTCTCTCTCTCTCTCTTTCTCTCTCTCTCGTTCTCTCTCTCTCTCTTTCTCTCTTTCTTTCCCTACGATTTAATTATCACGCAACCTACTAGATAAGTGTCTGTTGAGAACATTTGATGGTATTAATTTTTGATATATCACACGCTGGGGCCTCTTTGATAGTGCCTGGTCTTCAGACTCTCTGCTCTGATTAGGCTGAGCTGGAGAGGCCCACGCCAGCCCCATTAAAGGGTCAGTCCTCACTCCACCGCAATTAAGAGTCTACGGAGAGGAAACCACACTGGGAGAAGAAGAAGAGGACGAAGAAGAGGATGAAGAAGAAGAAGAGGATGAAGAAGGAGAAGAGGGATGAAGAAGGAGAAGAGGATGAAGAAGAAGAAGAAGAAGAAGAAGAAGAGGACGAAGAAGGAGAAGAGGATGAAGAAGAAGAAGAAGAAGAGGATGAAGAAGAAGAAGGAGAAGAGGATGAAGAAGAAGAAGGAGAAGAGGATGAAGAAGAAGAAGAAGATGAAGAAGAAGAATAAGAGGATGAAGAAGAAGAAGGAGAAGAGGATGAAGAAGAAGAAGAGGATGAAGAAGAAGAAGAGGACGAAGAAGGAGAAGAGGATGAAGAAGAAGAAGAGGATGAAGAAGAAGGAGAAGAGGATGAAGAAGAAGAAGAGGATGAAGAAGAATAAGAAGAGGATGAAGAAGAAGAAGGATGAAGAAGAAGAAGAAGAGGATGAAGAAGAAGAAGAGGATGAAGAAGAAGAAGGAGAAGAGGATGAAGAAGAAGAAGAGGATGAAGAAGAAGAAGGAGAAGAGGATGAAGAAGAAGAAGAGGATGAAGAAGAAGAAGAAGAAGAGGATGAAGAAGAAGAAGAGGATGAAGAAGAAGAAGAGGATGAAGATGAAGAAGAAGACCCCTGCCTGGTTTGATATTCAAAATGCCACACGTTACATGCGTTGTATGTTTGTATTTCTTAAAGTTAGTGGATGCCAAAGACAGACACAGTTAGCAGTCTGGATATGCCCGGTCATTTTGCCGTGCATGCTTTAATATTGACGATGTTACTATTATGCTATATCACTCAAGGTATACATAGAGTGCACACCACACCATTATATGAAACATATTTATATGTGAACTCTCCAGCTGTTTTCAAAGCGTATTTGAATTCCTATGGTCTGTGTGAACGATGGTGGGCCAGTGGGAGCGGTAGAGATCGTCATGGCACAGCGTAGAGAATCCCAGCGTTCCCTGGGGATTCCCCGGAGCGTTCGAGGAGCGAATCAAAACTCACCTGAAACTTTCCACTCAGCCCCACCGAGCGTGAGTACAGACGGCCCTCCTTTTAAAAACAGGGAGGAGGAGGAGGAGGAGGAGGAGGAGGAGGAGGAGTCTGTGAAGAGGAGAATACGCCGCGCAGACACGGCTTCTGAAGCAGACTCTTTGTGAGGCCGTCCATTATTTATGGAGAACCAGCAGAGCCCCTGACTCGCGGAGCAGGTTTCAAAACAACGCCGCTGCATTTGCCCCCCCCCCCCCCTCTCCTCCCCCCACCCCCACCTCCACCTCTCCCCTCCAGAGCAGGTTTCAAAACAACGCCGCTGCATTTGCCCCCCCCCCCCCCCCCCCTCTCCCCCACCCCCACCTCCACCTCTCCCCTCCAGAGCAGGTTTCAAAACAACGCCGGTGCATTTGTCGTCCCCCCCCCCCCCCCCCACCCCCCACCTCTCCCCTCCAGCTAAAGGGTGTTTTCCCTGCCCTGAGGTGGAGC
>JAPMUY010009277.1:47500-50000 GCA_026901105.3 Galaxias olidus
AGAGAGAGAGAGAGAGAGAGAGAGATTCCCCGTTTATGTTTTAGAAAACATGTTTCAGTGATTTATGGAAGTATTTATAGAAATGTATGCTTTAACATACGGACCATCAAGCAAAATGGACTCGTAAAACATGACAGCTAACTGAGCTTTAAGTTGACTTTTTGACGGGAGTACAACATAGTTTAAACTGTTGTTTTTTTAGTGTGACATCTTCTGTACATATGAGAGAGAGAGAGAGAGAGAGAGAGAGAGAGAGAGAGAGAGATGCAACGAGATAGAAAGAGTGAGTGGGGGGGTTTGGGTTGATGTTTAGACTGTCCGGTTCACAGTATTCCAACGCCAGTCCTCCCCTTCACATCCATCCCTTCATCCCTCCATCTCTCTCCCCCTCTCCCTGCGTCTGTCGCTGTGCTTGTTATGGTGTGTGTGATCCTTCTGTCTGTCTTACCTCGTCTGGTGAAGAGCGGCTACATCGTTCACCACACACACGATGGTGCAAAACCGACGCAATCTGAAACACTTTGTGCCCCGTTTCATCTCCGCCCACCCCGTGTGTGGGTGTGTGTGTGTGTTTATGATGTGTGTTCATTTGTTGTGTGTGTGTGTGTGTGTGTGTGTTCACGATGTGTGTGTGTGTTGTGTGTGTGTGTGTGTGTGTGTGTGTGTGTGTGTTTATGATGTGTGTTCGTTTGTTGTGTGTGTGTTTATGATATGTGTTCATTTGTTGTGTGTGTGTGTGTGTGTGTGTGTGTGTGTGTTTATGATGTGTGTTTTTGTTGTGTGTGTGTGTGTGTGTGTGTGTGTGTGTGTGTGTGTGTGTGTGTGTGTGTGTGTGTGTGTGTGTGTGTTCATGATGTGTGTTCGTTTGTTGTGTGTGTGTGTGTGTGTGTGTGTGTGTGTGTTTATGATGTGTGTTCGTTTGTTGTGTGTGTGTGTGTGTGTGTGTGTGTGTGTGTGTGTGTGCGTGTTTGTTGTGTGTGTGTGTGTATGCAACCGGAGGCCAAGGCCTTTTCAGACAACGTTCTTCGTGACAATTTAGTCTGTTATTTTCCGTAAAACGTTCCCATGGAATTTGCAAACTTGGCGGTGGGTGCCGTCGCCCCTGACGACCTGGCTGGCTATCTGACGCGTCGGCCATTTTGAAAGTCGTTGAACAAGTTGACGTGGTGGCAGACGAGCTGGCGTCAGTTCTAGATCGTTCTAGATCTGTGTGTGGAGGTTTCAGGCCGTGCCAAACTCTCCATTAAGCGCCAATCAGCACCTAGGCACTGTTCATGTTTGAGACGGATGTCACGGCGAGCGTTGCCAAGCCGACGTGTTAGTTACAAAGGCTCTGAGCAGGCCTTGGCCATCCCTACACCTGGCATTGAAACAGAGTGCCATCCGTACACTGTGTGTTTGTCGCCGCGTGTGACTGTTTCCACTTGATAATGAGAGGTGTATCTTTCTAATTTCTCAAGATTAAATGAATAAATTGTCCACAATTTGTTTATCATGACAATTTATTTTCGTTTGGAGCATTTATTTTTCTCCAAAAGAATTATGTATGGTCGTGAACAAGATATAACAATATATATTTTTAAATTGTTATTGTAATTGTTATTGTTATCAGTAAAATTGTTTTTTCAATGAAGTTTTCATTTGAACCTTAACCTCATGTCCTTAACACTAGACGAGAGGAAGAGAAAAGCCTCACATTTCTGAAATAAGAGAGAGAAAACACGCGACCCCAGTATTCATGATTCAGCTAAACTGGAAAGGAAGCTCAAACACGTTGCCATGCTAACGTCTTCCACCTGGGACCATTGTAGTTTTAAAGGTGTTGTTCTGTCCAAACGACTAAAGGAGCCTGACATCCAAGGCCTTTGTAACAGATACTCCTGGCATCTTATCAGCTGGTTAACAGCCTCAATCATAACCCTCGTTCTCTCTCTCTCTCTCTCTCTCTCTCTCTCTCTCTGTCTCTCTCTCTACCCCCTCTCTCTCTCTCTCTCGCTCCCTCTCTCTCTATCTTTTAATCTCCCTTTGTTTCTGTCTCTTTGTTTTCTGTCTCTTTCCCTCTTTTTTGTGTGTGTGTGAGGTATGGCTTTTGGTGTAATGAGCACATTGCATTTCCTGTTTTTATCCTAGTTATGACTTATTGAAATGCTGTGAAATGCTAATGTGATAATAAAGGAATGGTTAAAGGTCTCTCTCTCTCTCTCTCTCTCTCTCTCTCTCTCTCTCTCTTTCCTGATTGGTTTTCTCTCTCTCCCTCTCTCTCTCTCTCTCTCTCTCTCTCTCTCTCTCTCTCTCTCTTTCCTGATTGGTTTTCTCTCTCTCTGTTCTGTCGTCAGCCAGTGGGGTGTAACAGGTGTTCTCTATAGTTACGTAACCTAGGCCTCTGGATCAGTTTGGTTTGCAGCCATACACACACACACACACACACACACACACACACACACACACACACACACACCCACTACTCTGTCCTTCCACACACACACGTACACACACACAC
>JAPMUY010009277.1:55000-62500 GCA_026901105.3 Galaxias olidus
TGACCCTCACCCCTCTTAATGTGGGTGGCTTTACTTTACTTGCTATTCTAAATGAATGTGGCTTCCCTCTAATACACATTTCAGCTGTGTTACATGTTATTATATTAGACAAAAAATAACACAACCTAACCTATCATACCAACCTACGTATATGACAGACCACCAAAGCTACAGGAAACGTGTCATACAGAAGGTATACATCTATGATATGATAAGATGACACTAGCACCAGCTTCCTTTGCTTACAGTGACTACAAGCTAATAGCCATCAGTCTCTCTCTCCCTCAGTGACAGGGTGACCGCTTTGAAAGGTGAGAGGATTAGTGTTTAACCCGATGCACCTGACCGTCACACACACACACACACACACACACACACACACGCTCACACACAGAGACACACACACACACACACACACACACACACACGCCGTGGAAACATTCCCCAATGTGTAACTCCATCAAGTTAAAAGAAAGAAACGCATGTGATCCACCTTGCTCAATGTCCGGAGTCCGGACAGGTGAGTTGAAACGCAAGGTGTTGCAAGGTGTGTGTGCGTGTGTGTGTGTGTGTGTGTGTGTGTGTGTGTGTGTGTGTGTCCCCAGCCGTTGTTAGGCATTTAACAGGTAACACGTACTCATTAACACAGAGTGTTGAGTAAAAGCAGCCAGGTGTAAACAGGATCTGTCTCCCCCCCCCCCCCCCCCTACTTAATATGATGACACCTACATGCCCTGTGGACCTGTGCTTACCTTCACTTCATACACTACATTATAAATACACCTTCAATGTTAGATAGATTATTATGGGTTTATCTTGATTTTGATAACCCGTCAGTTGGCAGTTTAAAATACTGTGTGTGTGTGTGTGTGTGTGTGTGTGTGTGTGTGTGTGTGTGTGTGTGCTTGTCTATGTGTGTGTCTCTTTGTGTGTTTTGATTTTGATAAGTTTAAAATACTATGGAGAACCGAGAATGAAGCTAATGTAAATGTATAGACGCAGAGCTCTCAGTATAAAAATCGTTTTTTCCGTTGCGGCCGAAATAAGTATAAGCTTGGTGAACTACAACAAACTTCACTCGCGAGAGGAAAAGAGAATAAGTCAAACTATTGATTTGTGACGTGGACGTTAACCGAGGCAGTCGGTTCTACAGGGAAACGACTCTGAAATAGAAAATCAAAACAAGGAAGTCAACTCTTTTTCCAAACTCCTCAATTTATGAATCCGTTTTTTATCTCATTTTAAAAGGGTTCAGTGATGCACGCTGGCGTGCCTTTCCAGAACCTGTCAAAAACCAGAACAAAGTGCACGTCCTCAATCAATACGGCGGGTTGGAAATCACGGTCCAGAGGTTGGCCGCGTCTCGCCCTCCGTATATCTTAACGTCGTCTTCCTGTTTTCCTGAGAGGAGTTTTCCTCGTCTGTCTCGCCGAGGGACACCCAATGAACTGACACGCCGTCCCACGCGTCTCCGTGGCGACGCCTCCTGTAAGACGACTCGGACGTGGAACGACGACTCTGACAGCCAAGAAACCCCTGAGGCAGGGGGGGAGGGGAGGGGGGGGACGGCCATTCCGAAGCATTGTCACGGTAACACACACGCGCGTATCGATCCACCCCAGGAGAAGATGATGGAGGAGGGGTCCTCGGCGTCCACCGGCCGCGGGTCCCAAAACGGGTGTCCTCCAAAGCGCCCGATCAAATATCCCTAACAAGACGTGTCGAGGCCGTTTATTTTACTGGGGGCTCCATGAATCAGGGGGGCTCCTTGGCCTGCGTTGGCCCCAGCCCTGTGTGGCTCTCTCTGGGTGAGAGGAGCTCCACAGACATCCCTCATGGAGCCTCTCTCTCCTCCTGACAGCCTGTCCGACCGCAGCACGACCACCGCATTACTCAGGAATTAACGGCCGGGGATTTATGAGAGAACCCTTTTTACCTTTCTCTCTCTCTCTCTCTCTCTCTCTCTCTCTCTCTCTCTCTCTCTCTCTCTCTCTCTCTCTCTCTCTCTCTCTCTCTCTCTCCCTTTCTCTCTCTCTCTCTCTGTCTTTCTGTGCTCCTTTCCTTCTCTCTGTCTCTCTTTCTCTTTCTTTCTGTGTTCCTTTCTCTCTCTCTCTCTCTCTTTCTTTCTCTCTCTAGCTCTCTGTCTGTCTCTCTCTCCCTCTATTTCTCTCTCTCTCTCTCTCTCTCTTTCTTTCTCTCTTTCTCTCTCTCTCTCTCTCTCTTTCTGTGTTCCTTTCTCTCTCTCTCTCTCTCTCTCTCTCTCTCTCTCTCTCTCTCTCTCTCTCTCTCTCTCTCTCTCTCTCTCTCTCTCTCTCTCTCTCTCTCTCCCTGGCTGTTCCAGCCTCAGCTGACTTAGAGGAAACACATAATTGAATTGGTAGCAGTACATAAACCAGGAGGATGGATGGAGGGATGGTGTAGCAGCCAGGACCCGGGCCAGAGAGAGGGCTTCTAGAAATACATTATAGGGACGGACGCTCTATAGCTTACTATGGCCATCTCTCTCTCTCTCTCTTTCTCTCTGTCCGTCTCTCTCTCTCCTCTTTCTCGCCCTCTCTCACCCTTTCTATCTTTCTTTCTCTCTCTCCATCTGTCTGTTTCTCTCTCTCTCTCTCTCTGTTTCTCTCTCTCTCTCTCTCTCTCTCTCTCTCTCTCTCTCTCTTTTATTGTATTGTCAAAATGTTCTCGTTTTATTACCCCTCGCTCAGTCTCTTCTTCTTTATTCCCCTACAGCCTTGTTAAAAGGAACCCCTCTCTCTCTCTCTCTCTCTCTCTCTCTCTCTCTCTCTCTCTCTCTCTCTCTCTCTCTCTCTCTCTCTCTCTCTCTCTCTCTCTCTCTCTCTCTCTCTCTCAAGTCCCTGCGTGTTTGCATGTCGTTCTGTCCCCGAGCACCACTTACACACGGTCAAACGCTAAAGTGGGTAACGCCTTCCGGAAGGTCAGAGGTCAGGCCGTGACCCCGGGCTCTCCAGGTTTCTTCCAGAGGGAGCTTGTGGCGGTAGGAAGTGGTCCTCAGGTTGAAGGGGGAACGCTAAGCTGTCTGTGCACGTGCCTGTATAGGAAGTCACTCCAGATGTGCAGACAGAGATGGTATGCCGCGGATGAAATCATGCAACGCAGGGAGGAAAGACCACGAAGGATGAAAAGGAAAGAGTTCAGAGAATAAAGATATAGCTAGGGGTGAAGTAAATGTAGTTATTACGTTTTTAAGGACAAAACAATACCCCCTACTTAAGAGCAATGGACTGAGATGAGAGACTGAACTGAACTGTTCGTCCATGAATCATGTTAACAAAGCATCTAGGATCAGAGAGAAATATTGAAATCACCCGTGAAAAATGAACCACTACATATAGCTGACGTTTACAGCTCCATCCATCGTTAAAAACGTCAACGTGAAAATAAAAAGAAACGCTGAGCTGCTGTGAGGTGTGAGAGGGGGAAACGGATTACGTTTTTATATTTCGGTATTAAGAACGTGTCACAACCGTCCGTCTCCGTCGTCAACACGGACTAATAGACACTCAGTTATTGAACGCGGACGTTTGTTTCCCCTCGACAAGCAGAAATCAAACCGGATACGTCATGTATTGTGTTTGGTGTTGTGGAGTTGAGATGCCTGGTTTAAAAAGGGGATCTGAGGCCCATCGTGGTACATGGTAGGAAAGTGTCCGTCTGTGGGACCGCAGCGTGTTAGATTTGATTATGTTTAAAGAAGTGTACTCTCTATCTATCTGTCTGTCTGTCTGTCTGTCTGTCTGTCTGTCTGTGTCTGTCTGTCTGTCTGTCTGTCTGTCTTTCTGTCTGTCTGTGTGTCTGTCTGTCTGTCTGTCTGTCTGTCTGTCTGTCTGTCTGTCTGTCTGTCTGTCTGTCTATCTATCTATCTATCTATCTATCTATCTATCTATCTATCTATCTGTCTATCTGTCTATCTGTCTATCTATCTATCTATAAAAAGGACTCTGTAGACCTCCTTATAGTCACCACCCAGTACTGTGTAATCATTGGCTAGCCTGGTTTTCCGTTCATAGATGAGTAATCGCTGAACGGTTCCTTTTTAAACATCAAAGCTCAAGAACAATCAGGGCCACATGCTGAAATTACATATTCGTGGAAAAAACGCTTTGCCTTTTAATTGTTGATTTTAGTTATGTATTAAGTTCTTAAGTAGCAGTGGCTTAGTGAGTCATATGACAAGCAGGGGAGAAATCACTAATAGGGACACAATGAATACTCTTCTAATGATATAAATAATAAAGATTTATTAATCTAAGTCCGTCAGTGATACATTTGTTTTAATATATGTAATGTTAAAGAATGTTAGGTCAGGATATTACCAAAATGTATGCGTTCAGCTGTAGAAAATGTATGTGATTTTGTTTTTTTAGCACAAAACATATTTCGTGATGTGTAACTTTTTCCTGTGGGATTGTGCTCAGCGCAGCGTTACCTCAAAGTGGTGTGAGAGACGGCTTCGTTTGTCCCTGGCTCCATGTCCTCCCCAAGCAAACAATTTGCTCCGTTCTATTTTTCAGTTCCACCGCACCGAAAGTCGCCAGAATCAACCGATGGTCTGCACAAACGAGCGCGTCAAATCTTTAAATTGCACCGAGCGTCTTAGCGCATGTCTCCCGACTGCCATCGCTCGCTCTTTGATCAAAACTTCTGGGACAGAAAAACCCAAGAAAAATAACTAGACCTTGCTCTCACTCTGTGTTGACTCTAAGATTAATTTACAAGTTTCCTTTAACTGGAGGAAAAAAATGAGAGAAAAAAAAAAACTGGTGGTGGTGGGATGGAGGGATGGAGGGAGGGAGGTTTTTAAAAAAGGCCGAATGAAAGGAGAGATGAGAGGATCTTTTGATATGTATCGGGCCGCTGCCACAGACCTCTCCTAGGACCAGGCCCGATGTGACAATTAAGCCAGGTTGTGCTTTGACACTGTATCCATAGGCAAGTGGTTAGCCAAAGTGTAAAACTAGTCCAAATAGCTGTGTCTGCTAACAAGCATACCACCACACACACACACACACACACACACACACACACACACACACACACACACACACACACACACACACACCCGTCCTCTCTCTCTATAGACCCCAGAGAAGAAAGACCATGCTTCTTTCTGCCCGGAGATGCCAACAAAAGCTCCACAACAACAATAAAGACAAGAGAAAAAGAAAAAGAAAAAGAAGAAGAAGAAACAGAAAAAAAAAAAAAAAAAAAGAGTGTCCCTAAAAAGAAAAGAAAAGAAGCCTCCAGAGTTTTCTGAATAAAATGGTGTCAGTGACTGGGCAGTGATCAAGGTGTTGGAGAGATAGCCCCTGAAATGTCCTGTGCACGGTAACAAAGGCCTGCGAGCGCGGCAGGAGCCCAGGGGGGGCCTCTGGGTATTATCCCCCCGCATTGTTACGCTTTAATGATGTGCTTTTATTCCTCACCCCACTCTCTCTCTCTCTCTCTCTCTCTCTCTCTCTCTCTCTCTCTGTCTCTCTCTCTCTCTCTCTCTCTCTCTCTCTCTCTCTCTCTCTCTCTCTCTCTCTCTCTCTCTCTGCTACACCTTGTCTGTTTAGCCTGGAGACATGTCAGTTCACTGCTCCTCTTGTTCAATCTTCACCCCTCCCTCCTCCCTCCCTCCTCTCTCTTTCTCTCTCTCTTTACTCTCTGGTGCATTCAGAAACTCCGGTCGTATATGAGTCCCTCTTTGGACCCACACAATGGACATCTAAACTCATTAAGTTAATTCCGATAGAACCATTAACAACAACAACACAAAAAAAAGGCCGAAGAGGAAAGAGAAGGTGATGAAGAAAAGAAGGAGGAGGAGGAGAGAAAAAGAAGGAGGAGGAGGAGGAGAGAAAAAGGAGAAGGAGGAGGAGAGAAAAAGGCATGCGGCGGTTTCTCTCGCGGGCCCTGGAGATATCAGTTTTAATTAGGTGACCGTTTGTGACAGGGTGCAAAAACAAAAGGCGCACGTTTGAAAAGGTTTCAGGTCCCAGCAAAGGGCCTCACGTTATTTTGTGTTTTTGTTCCCCTTTCCTCCCTCATCATTCTCCACTCCGACACCCCCCCCCCCCCCCCCCCCCCCCCCCCCCCCACACACACACACACACACACACCCCCTCCACCCCCACCTTCCTTTCTCCCTCACACTGTAACTGCCTAAAAGCTTTAACAAGGGGCAGGGGGAGACGAGGGGGGAGGGGCCAGGTCCCGGGAGACAAAGCCTCTCCTCTTCAGGACCTCTTGGCCCCCGCCAGGTGACACCACAGGCCTCGTTAGGAGACAATGGCGCCACAAACACACCTATTGTCGATGTCGCAAATCGCCCCGACCTAAATAGGCTGAGCAGGAGCTCCCATGCCCCCCCCCCCCCACCCCCACCCATCCCCCCACCCCCACTATGCCAAGTTCAGTGGCGGACCACCGGCGCGTTTGTCCACTTTTTAGCACAATTATCGTGGAATGAGGGCCTGTTGTCGGTTGGGATTAGCTTAGCGAACGTGATGTTTCCGGTAAACGCACCTCCGATGTGCTAACAGGGCTTGTTGGACTCTAAACACAAAGCTTGCTGTCTCACCATCGCCATGCTAACAGAGCTAGCATAGGCTGATCCTATCACCATCGGAATCCTAACAGAGCTAGCATAGGCTGATCCTATCACCATCGGAATCCTAACAGAGCTAGCATAGGTTGATCCTATCACCATCGGAATGCTAACAGGGCTAGCATAGGCCAATGATCCTATCACCATCGGAATGCTTACAAGGCTAGCAAAGGGCGATGATTCTATCACCATTGATGTGCTAACAGGGCTAGCATATGCTGATGATCCTATCACCATCGATATGCTAACAGGGCTAACATAGGCTGATCCTATTATCATTGACATGCTAACAGAGCTAGCATGACTCTCAGCACTAAACTGATTCTATCATCATCGGTACGCTAAACTGGCTAGGAGGACTATCAGCACAATGCTTCCTGTCTCACCATCGGTATGCTAACAGGGCTAGCATATGCTAATCACATCAATATCAATATGCTAACAGGGCTAGCATGGCTCTCAACATAATGTTGCACCTCTCACTGTTACTTATTTCTGCTCTGATCTGCAGCCTCTTTTGTAAACATCCAAGCAAATGACCCTTGTGGTATTTAGTCATTTGTTAGTTGGTGTTTTTTTTTCTTGGCAAACTGCTTCAGACAAAATGTATTTATGAACGAGACCTTTTCCAGCGTGGAACGCACTCTTTGCTTTGAATGAAAGCCCTTGGAATAGATTTCTCAATGTGATGGGGCCTATTTCCAAGACATATGAGGTTGACCTTTGTGAGGCGCACGCGTGGATGCAATAAAGCATGTTCGTTTGTCTTTTCAGAGTCTCTTATTATGATGGTCACAAGGGAAAAGAACAAAGTGACACATCCTGTTTACTTACTGCATCACAAAGACTTCAGTCTATATGACACGATACAGGGAAACTCATCAAGC
>JAPMUY010009277.1:70000-72500 GCA_026901105.3 Galaxias olidus
TCATGAGTGGAGGTTGCAAGAGGTCATAGGTTACTTGGGCAGTCATGTGACCAGGAAGTAGCACGTGGTGATGGGTTCAAACTATACAGCGAGAATGCTAAAAAACCGTCTCGTTTACTCAATATATTTTTTTTTTTATGGTTTGCAAACTACTTAATCGATGCAGTATAATCCGTTGTGCTGCTTGTGTGAGATGATAAGACTGGTCAGGCAGGGCACGTTTTACACTTTCACCTGTTTTGTTTTTGTAAATTATGCAGTTGTACATGATGAAGACGGAAGACATGACACAGGTAAGACACATCTTTCACATTACATATTACATCATGTACTGCTATTCTGGAGTGGTGTGGCTTGTATTCAGCTGTGTGTGTGTGTGTGTGTGTGTGTGTGTGTGTGTGTGTGTGTGTGTGTGTGTGTGTGTGTGTGTGTGTGAACATACTATCGGTGCTCATGACAACGGGAAATCAATTGCACCTGAACCGTTTTCTCCATTGAATACTTTCCCCACTATCGTTTTATTTTTTTGCTTGGTTCTTTTTTTTTTTTCTTTCTTTCTCATGGAACATTACTTGATCCACCTCAGTAGCCTCGGGGCCTGTCTCATTCCAGTATCAACACACTTGGTCATGCTTTGAAAACATTATGCCTGTCGGGCCTGGTCTAAATCAGACTGTTAGGGGACTGCAAGCAAACACAACGGCTTTTTAACACTTTGTGGAGAGGAACGCCATCCATGCCTTGGAGAAGTGTGTTATGGTGAGCATAGGGTCTACCGATTGTTGTTTTTTTAAATGGCCGTCCAGGACCTAACCACTGTCCTTAACTGTACCAGAACGTCGCAAAGGCTTGTCCATATGCAGCAGCTAAAAATGGGTAAATAGTCAACATCAAGCTTGGTGTTGATAAGATATGAGCATATGTTTATGCAATAGCTAGACTTAGTTGAGTATTCATACACGCTGACAATTGTTTCAGCCAAATAAGTGTTAAACAGTTCTGAGTTTGAAAAGGACACGCCGCACTGTGCCAGGTCAAGTTGTTGCAGTAGACTAGGGACTTTTTTAGAGAGCTGTGCGGCATGCTTCACTGCTTTCTGTATATAAATACACAGAGGACTGGAGCAATAACACACAGCATGGCCTGGACAGCGATTTGAATGGCTTTTTCCCCCAAAGCCAAACCGCATAAAGCGACGACAAGGTGGAATGAAATATACGACGATGAAACCTCTGGAGGTTATCTGCCGTAATACCACGCAGGGGAATACCCCCGACCCCCCCCCCCCCCCACAACCCCTGACCCCCCCTCCCCTTTCCTTTTTTTAAGACGCCCTTGTAAACGTTACAACCTGATGTTTTCAATTAGAATGACTCAGAATGGTCCGTCTCTCTGTCCACCTTTATGTTCCTATAGAACAAGCTAACCCCCCCCCCCCCGTTACTCACTGTCTTCTTTATGACCTCTGACCCTGGGCGCTCCGGTGACTCCTCAGCCAGCCATTACTCTGGCACGTTAAACGAGGAGGTGAGGTGCGCTCTGTGGGAGGTCCAGATAGATCATGTTACCTTTAGCGCTGACGCTGAGTGCTCTTGATGGACCGGTTAAAAGGAACACTCTTCACCTCAGCCTGTTAGTCCGTTTCCGTGGGAACACATTACGTTTGTTGACGTGTAAATAACTTTGACACCTTATGTTGACTGCATTGTGTTGCATATTATATTTGTGGTGTATATCATTATTATCAAAATGAGGTAAATCTGTTGTACACATATTAAGTGTAGATCATTACTAAATGAAATTAGATTATTCATTAATCAAAACACTTCATGAGAAAATTAGTATGAGATATATCTAATTTTCTAAAAGTCTTCAAAATATTTGACAAGCCTAAATTCACCTTGCTTGACACCATGTTAGGACAACGGGATTTTTTACTTTTATTTTTATTTTTTTTCTGTGTCCTCTCGCTTCCTCCTCTGGGGAACGAAAAAAAACACTAAATGTGTCAGCTTCAAACCATCTAGCTAGAATCCATCGATGCCCCGTTTTGTTTCGATCGGGAGCAAACGTGTCATTTCTAAACCAGGAAGTGAACCCTCCAATCAGTGAGGCTGGGGAAGGCCGACCTCGCCGTGACCTTCCTGTTACCGCCAACCAGATCACAGCCATCTTCCTGTGACCCCTGTGTCGCCCACACAATAGGAAGTGTCCAGTCTTCTCTTTAATCTGTTGTTACTTCACTGTCTGCCCTGACCTCTGACCCCTGACCCCTGACCCCTGACCTGTCAGGTTCAATACGGCAGAGGTGGTACGAGGGGACTACATTACCCACGTACTAAAGGCTTCCACATCCACCTGACCCCTGACCTGTCAGACTCAACACGTTCAGGTTGTTACGAGGGGACTACATTACCCACATCCACCTGGCGCTTGCTTCCTGTTCCCAGGGAAGTCGGATGTGTAATCATCCCTGTTTTTCTGCAAGGGAAATTAATAA
>JAPMUY010009281.1:0-83402 GCA_026901105.3 Galaxias olidus
TGGGAGTATTCTTGTGGGAAGCTCAGCAGTTAGAAGATGAAAAGACGTTCCCCAATAGTACCCTACAGACCCCGACCAACACCACACATGCTCATTACATTGCTGAAAGATCCACCCCCGCATCTACCATAGTTATTCACATGTCTGAAGGGGACACAACTACGGTGCAGCTAGATTTATGTTTCGCGCTTCATGCTGTACTTTCATTCCCAGTAACACCGCCCCTGAAGGGTCCGTTACAAGGGCCCTGGTTGATCTGTGTATTCTCTCTGAGCAGGTGGCTGCCGACTCAGGGGTAGACAATCCTGTGTATAAAGAGGGGCCAGCCAAGCTCGATGCTGCTTTAAGTGCTAGGCTGCATGTTATTTTGATCTTTCCCATGTTATTTTGGTTTCTCACATGTTACTTTGATGAATTCACATTTGATTTTTTTCCCATGTTATTTTGATTTCTCACATGTTACTTTGAACTTTTTATTTTTATTTTTATTTTTTCCCATGTTATTTTGATTTCTCACATGTTACTTTGATGAATGCACATTTGATTTTTCACATGTTACTTTATGATTTCACACCTCTAGATTTACTTTATTATACACCTCTATACACCGTGTGAAAGGAGGGATTTGTTAAGATTTAACCATTTAGTTACATGTATTATATGCTGTGTATTAGACCACTTAATTACATATATTATGTGCTGTGTATTAAAAGGACAATCCTACACATTATAATCTGTTCAAGGTCTGTCAATGGTCATTGTTACGATCTCGGTAGACTCTCCCCCTCTCTTACAGCGCACTCCTGTATTTGATACAACGACACAATGGCAGAGGCGTGCCTAGAGGCTTAGGACTGAGCCTGCGCACCAACAAGGGAGGGTCTAACGTCTAAACCAATGACTTCTCTCCATCCAGTTGACATATGATCTTGTATTCTACCACTGTATAAAAGGAGGACACACCCCTCCCAGGTGGCGGCATTCGGTAGACTGGGTTTGTGTGTCTGTGTGTGTGTGTAGGACAGCAGACTGGTGTAGCGTGGTGTTACCCTTTGTTATCTTTTGATATCATCGTATTCTTGACATTATTATTTTGTATTGATTACTTTATTGATTAAAGCTTGCTATTGCTTATACCTTTAGTCCTGTCGTCTCTCAGAACTGCGGGACGCGACAAGTTTCATGTGATGACAATAGTATAGTCGCGCTAGCTTAAATGAGCCCGCTAGAGCTTGCGTGTAACAGCGCAAATTGTATGGGGAGAAAAGAAAAAAATATTAGAAAACATATTGAGGACATGACCTCGGTGTCCTCAATGCTAGCCACGGCTCTACATTAATATTGACAAGTGCTTTACAAATAGATGGATGTGATTATTCACGAGTTTGTATTACATTCAACAACCTTTAGCTTTAATGTATTACTATTATGTTTCCTAAGCAACATCTTATAAAATACACTGTAAAAAAAAATCACTGTAAATTTAAAGATTTGTTTTACAGTCTGTGTAGAATAATAACATGTGAAGTCTAGCTTGAGCATCGGTTACGACCGCTCGAGCTGTTTCGCGCTGTCTCTGGTAGTAGCATCCTGGCTGGAGACTAGTAGAGGAACAATGCAACTATTAAAACAAAGTACACGTGCACCACAGCCGCATCTTGTCCATTGATAAAGTTTGAATGTGTTCATATATAGCAGCAGATGCAATCGGATTAGTCATTACATACAATTAGATTTTTGTTGAAGGTCACTGAGGTCTTCTACGTGAAATAAACGCTATATGGTCTGCGAAAAAGTAGTATTGCCAGGCAATACTGGCAATACTGACGGCGGCGGCCATGGCGGACAGTGAGGCAATAGGAAAACAGAAATAATTACTTAATAGCTGTGTGTGTATTTATATATTTCTGCCAGCTAAAGCCTGGTCTATACTTCTCCGTGAGCGCACTAGCGAACGTAAACGTTCATTTGGCGCTTCCGTTCGCACAGTAGTTTGCCTGCATACTTCAACGTAGGTTTAACGGGCCCACTAGGTGGCAGTGTCGCATTCAGTAATCCAGAATGTACATAAAACCGTAGAAGAAGAACGCTGAAACTCCCGTTCATGTCCCGCGAAAGTATAAACAATGAGACGAAGGTTGCTCACAGCTTTTCATATTTTCTTATACCAAATCAAATCAAGTTAATTTATAGAGCACGTTTAAAACAAGCAGAGCTGACCAACGTGCTGTACATTCACATACATACAGTTTATCAAACAATACAGATAACAGTTGTAACATATACAGCCTATATGTAGGCTACAAGCTAAGACTTGCTAAGTGCATAGAAAACCACTAATATGATTCGAAGGCTATCGAAAATCTGCCTATATTCTCCAATTCATTGTGCCATCTGCGTTTTAATTTGTTTGGATACAGCCAAAATATTACCGAATATCTACTTTACTTCCTACCCTGCTCTACCAATCAGCGATTGTTTGACTCACTGAGAAGACGCTTCGCGTGACAGGCTGTTAGGATTTGGGAGGACTCCCCATCAACACGTCGGCGGGCCTCGGTGAGCTACGCTTTCCCACAAACCCCTGCGCTTCGAAGCCACGCAGAGCTGTTTACGTGCTGCTTCGCAGATGTATAAACCAGGGGTCGGTTCAATTCAATGTTAAAGAAGGGTACTTCATGAAGGTTCCTCCGCGAGTGGCCACTTTTGTGACGTTTTATTCGTCATCATCGAGTGGACACTTGATGAAGAGGCAGGGAGGCGAGGTGGGACTTAACTTTTCAAATTGGAACTGACTCGTCCCTCACCAGCAAGAAGAAACCAATAACAATGGAACGTTTTACAGCAGTAGCATGTGGCTTTTACTTTCTTCAATTACTCCGAATAACCCATGGGAAGATTATGAGAAGAAGAAGACGTTGTAGTTATATTTGGTTAACTTTTGAATATAAACTATTTGCTGTGCTATATTTTAGCAAAAAGCAACCTAAGTTAAATAGTTATAAAATAAATCAGTTCTAGCTAATTTGTAGTAATGGAGAGAACGAAAACGGTTAATTTGAAATGGTGACGAACTTTTCAACCTGTGTTCGTCATTCATCGCAAAGAATTCTGGGGCAGATTCTGTTAAAAGTCAGCTTTGATGCGCCCTTCGCTGGAGGAGGCATAGAAGGTTACATGTAGCCACTCGCTCTTCGCTTATAAGCAATTGGAATGACACTCAATATGGCGGCGTGCGTTCACGTCGAGGAGAAGTGGTGAGTGTTGAGGAAAAGTCGGCAACTTTAAGGGATTGGAATTGGCCCCAGGCTTAACAATACTTGGTGCTTTGGTACAATCAAGCACAGCCTAGGACCTTCACCATAACAGGCTTGTCTATACGTGCAGGCAGCGCAGCAAAGTGCACAGATTCTGCCCGGTCTAGTTTTGTGCCCTTCTCCCGGATACAGCGTTCCATGAACGAGTAATATCATCCCATTCATCTTTTGTTGTGTTATTTTATATCCACTACTGACGCTACTAAATATGACAGCTCATTTGCACACGGCCCTGCAGTCTCATGCCCTTTTATGGGGATTGGCAGGGCGTTTATCTATGCAAATTAGCAACAACTGTCACAAGCTTTCAATTTACCAGGAAATGGGATTCATCAATATAAGAACGTAGGTGCAAACAATTCTGTGGTTTAAGAACATGTTGTGAATCCGACGTAGACTTCTCTTAGGAAATGTCTTACGATCAAATATAAGAAAAAAACGTAGGAAGATATCGGTGAATGAGGCCCAATGAGTCGAACTGAACGAGACTTGTTGCATGAGGCGAACTATCAGTCAAACTGAACCAGAGTTGGGCTATGAGCCGAACATCAATGAGTCGGACTGAACGAGAGTTGATGTATGAGTCTCGTTATCAGTGAGCTGAACTGAACTAGCGTTGGCGAATGAGCCAAATTATTGCTGAGTGAGTCTTCGGGAAGAACTCTATCATTCATTCCTGAAAGGTCACACTCTGCAGCAGGAAGGAATTATTTTGCAAGGTATTAAATAAATAGGCCTAACTACCAGTACAAAATTGAAACATAATGAGGTGTAAACATTCAATTAATAATAAATAAAGATTGTTTCAACATTGGCTAAACTCCAGTAGTGAACTGTGGGGCCTAGAACCGGTCCTTCAGGTTTAATTACAAAGATATACTACAAGTGATTAGTGTTTAAAAAGTAACTTTTGAGTGTTAGATCGTACAGCTGCTGGATTTCTGAGATCGCTAGTACATGAATGTTTACGTTAGTGTTGTTTTATTACATTTTTTGTCTCGCCTTTAATCGATTTGATTGGTCGGCTGCCAAAAAAATTATATAGACGCGCTTCTGGCTTCTTGGAAATAATGAAAACCCCTCCAGCCGTTCAGAAACGAGTATTCTATTAACCAGGCTGTGGTATAAACGAGCCTTTTGAACCTGTAATTGTTTGCTAATATTCCCTGTCTCTACCAGGCAAGTTTGCAAAATCAAGCATAAAGGCTGAAAAGGATTTGACAAGTAACGATAATACTTAATTCTTATTATTTTTAGGGATGCTTGAGCAAATAGCATTTCATGCATTCCACGTTCTGCAACAAAGGCATCGATCAGGGGGTCCCCAAAACATTTCGGGAAAATAAGCAAGGCCATTATTATGTGATGCGTCAGTGATGACGCTCTCATATTGAAATCGCAAAGTCATATTCTTTTAGTGTAGTAGTAGGCAGGGCAAAAGCGTTTTTTTTTTTTTTTTAAATCAAGTGATTAAACAGTGAAATGCTCCGAATTTTTGTTACTTACTTGATGTTCATTAATAAAAACAAATGTATAAATTGTCGTTTTTCTAAAAGTGACAGTTTTGTGTTGAAAGAAGGTTTTTAAATTTGCCGAGTTGTAAGTATCGACCAAGAGACCATACCTTCACTTCCATCATGACAAGACGTTGCTGTGAGGGTTGTGACGGCATCTGTTCAGAGGAGGGCGCTGCAGGACCATGGTGGTGAGGCATTCCTCTGATAGGATCCCAAATGAACCCAGGTGAGTTCAATCTGGTGATTAGTTGGAGGAATGCTATTTACGGGTGTTGGCTTTGTTTCTGAGGGAGAGTTGGGTTGCAGCAAAGCATGCTGAGACCTGATAGAGACCACAGCGCACGCACGCACGCACGCACGCACGCACGCACGCACGCACGCACGCACGCACGCACAGCCCAGAGCTGTGTTGCTGGAGTCGTTGCGGTTGATACTGCTGCTGTGGTTTTCTTTCAGGGTTCCTTCACCTAATCACCAGACTGAACTCACCCAGTGCAGTTCACGTTTTATATTTTTTATTATAATTTTTTTGCCCCCATTGAAATGAATGGAGAGAGAGAGTATCTAGCCCTCTCCAGTTGACGAAGTGAACAATGGATGAACGACCAACACAATCGAGATATGGTTGCTGCCACTTTAGTGCATGGAACTCAAGTGCACCACCATTGCTTGGCAAACCTAGTTCACTGTCGTTCAACCATATCTGGAATACAAACCCACAACCAGAACAAAACGCACATTCTCTTCTCTGTGTTTGTGGCCTACAGTTTCTACCACTCAGCAAAGACAAGAATATCACACAGGAGCAACTAATCACATTAAAGCGATCGTATATCAATCCCTTTCTACGGTTTGGACATTGTAATGTCTATGGGAGAATGAAAAAATTGCCGTTCAGATCAGTCCTCTTGAAGTCTCAATATTTAACAATTAAACATTTTGTCTGCCACTGGTAACAATCTCCCGGAAAACTGTGACAAATTGCTTTATGGAACAAGGAAGTGCCTCACTAAATCAGGAAGAGAATATTATACTTGGAGTATAGTCGTTGTCTTCTTACTGACGGTTAGGTAAAATAATTACACTAAGCAAAAGGTAGGGGTTCCCGAAACCAGAAACTACATATAGCTGCTTTAAGAGTGCTTGTTCGAATCGAGTCAAGCTAGCTAACAGAATGTATTGTAAATTGAATAGGCCTATGTAGGCTAGTAAATTTAATACGTAAAGAGAGCATCTAATATAGGTTGGCAACGGTAATATATATAGCCTATGCATTATACAATGTTTATTCTGAGTTTGATTGTTATCTATCACATTTTCTCAGGCCCGTCCATAAAATAATTTCTCGCTTTGCCACTGCCTGCACCTTCATCATTGCCTGCCTGTCTGCTTTCTCTCTCTGTCTGTCTATAATTGTCTCAAACTCACGCTCCCTGCTTGATTTTAGATAGTACAATACACATGAGAAGCCATACTTAAAAGAATGTTTGAGGTGTTTTAGTTTTTAATGTTTTTTTCTTTTTACTTTACTTTTACTTTGCTGGCAACAATCTATCTTTTCCCCCCAATATTTAATTAAATGTTGTTGATTTGTGAATCTCGCACCTCACTCCCAGAAACTTCGGCTGTTCGCCGGGGGCTGATGTTTCAGTCTCCATCTTCAAACTGTCGATGTGGGCTATAGAGATGACGGTGGCAGCTACGTACCATGGCAGGCCCATGAAGGAGCAAACCACCATCAAAACAGCAACCCAGAACAGGTCCAGGTGGTAGCCTGCCCCTTTCTGACATACAAAAAGAAGTCAGAAGTTACATAGACAGTAAATTCTTGTTTTCAGAAGAAAATCTCTAAAATACAACTTTCATACGCTAATGTGCACAGGAATAGTTCAATGTTAAGTGTTTTTAAACCTAATCAATTTGGGCTAAAACAGACAATGCCTTTTGTGGTCAAATTCCTCTCCAAAATATGCAGTATTATAAACGCATTCTTAATTTACTGTAATAGCTCTAGGATTTTATTTTGTAATCTTATTTAAATAATTACTGTAATGCTGTGAATTCCGAAAAGAACAAGTCTCAAGATAAAGTTCTTCTCTTAAAAAGTCCTGGGTAAACGGGACCAAACTGAAACAGTCCTATCTGTGTGTGCTGACAACTAGTGGAAGGGATTACCTGTCCACCCAGCACAAAATCACTGGCATTTACCATATGGTAGTCTAGCACCATCTCTTTTCCACCAAGTTTCTTCCTCAACCTCTGAGTCTAATGGTGCTGACAGAACTCTAGGATACTCTATGATGTCAGCCTGGCCTCTCGCCCATTCCCACCTTTAGCTTGTGTTCCTTCCTGTTCACTATGACAGCTGTAATCTGCTGGTCCATAAATAGCAGTATGGTGACGAGCAGAGCTGGAAGAGCTGAAGCCAGGTATACCCACCAGGGATTGCCTCCAAAGGGGGGGACGAACCAGCCTCGATTAGCGCTGGTTGGCTATGGGGTTAGGGATGAAAAAAGGTTTTGGATTGCAAGGTGTTAAGAAAATACACAATTGTTGGCTAGAAGTTTTATTTGACAACAGAAAAATATTATGAGCTAGTCTTCTACAAAAAACAAATACTAACACACAAGTTGAAAAAGTGTGTTGCTAAGCACACAGAAGAGATGGAGCCAAATTATATCCTTTATATTCTGCCTTTTGTACAGTGTTTTTGAACATTACTTTAAATAAGAAGTTTAGACAACTTACACATTTAGAAAACTTATATAACTATAAGTATAACAAACTTAAGCATAGACTTGCCACTATGGCTAAGGCTTATCGTTGAAACATTTAGTAAGAAAGAAAAACATTTCTATTGACACAGACAATTTTTGTAATAGATGTGGGGTAATTGAAATGATACTGGTATACCTCATTAAAATAATATTCCAAAGATTGATGGTTAATTAATTGTTAAAAACATCTGATAGTAATTGAGTCCATTGTAAAACTCTGCCTCTTTTGCAAACTTTAGCTCCATTCCTGAGTGAAGCAATGAGCATAGATTTAGCACAGAAATTGCTTATCCTTTTTTTAGACTTAGTTACCATAATCAGAGAGTTCGACAAAAAAAGTTGGAGTGACAGAATTAGTATTTATTATTTTATCTTTACTGTTAAATGTATGGATACATTATGATCAAAGTTGAGAATAGCTGTCCATAGTTAATCGCGATTAATCATAAATTAATCGCAAATTTTGTATCTGTTCAAAATTGATGGAAAATTTTTTGTGTTTTTGACACTTTTACCAAATCCCATTTCCTTTTGTATATATATATATATATATATATATATACAGACGGGTGACGAATGAAAGAAAAAACCTTAATAAATGAGTCAGAGAAACATAACAAATGCAGATGCTTCCTCACAGGTGCACTGCATGGTACAATTAAGCAGTTAAAAACTTCCTAATCATTGCTTTATCATATCTAATTATTATGACTAGGGATGTAACGACACACTCAAGTCACGATACAATGCGATTCATGATACTGGATTTGTGATAGGAATTTCTCACAATAAAAAAATTGTATGATTTTAAAGACAAATTATGACTGAAAAAGATCCCTTTCATTATTTGTGCAACAGCAACTACAAAATACTTGGTATTTCTGAGGTAGGGAATAAATTATGCAAAACAATTCACAAGTCTATACATATTCAATAACAATACATATCCAGAAATCACACACAACAATCTGATTCCATTTCTAAAATAAAACAACACAGTTTACTATTATTAAGTTCATGTGAGGTTGGCACTTGTTGCCTAGGACAGCTGTCCTAGAGACTACTCATTTATGAAACAGCATTTTACACATGAGTCTGTCATAGTTATGGTCATCATGACTAGTGGTGGGCATTTTGACTCTTTTCAGGGACACATCTTTTGATTCAGTTTACTAAAAAGATTTGTTCACCAATTCGCAAATGACTTCTGGTGAATCACACGTTCACGAACGACTTGCTCGTTCCGTGAGTCCCACAGTGATGGGAGGGGGGAACAATGCCTATGGAGGGTCGTAACCAGGGACAAAGCTGTGCAATATTAAATGTATTTACCTAAAATAAAATCAGGTTTGTCTAGCGTCCACACGGCCTTTACCTGACTCTCCCAATCTCCACTTTTGTAACACAGCATTGCACTCGGCAAGTCGGCAGGTACTGGTTTGATTGATTGATGACAAGGTAAACAAAAATGGATACGACCTCACCTGAAAATTAACTTAATTGCCACAACTTTTATGTCTTTAAATAAAAATTTTAAATACTTAAAATAATAAATAATGTTGAAAACAAGAATCGGAATAGATAATGTATCGCTTGCTATATCTTGATTCTACTCAGCTATAGCTTACATAAAAGACGTTGACCCTGGTCTGGTTGTGAATATATGTAGGCCTAGACAAAGACAAACACAGGCCGACAAACTTTATTATCGACAACTCTCACAAAACATAGCAAGCTAATATGAACAATTTTGAAGAATTACTAAAGAAGCAAACGTTTGAGATTGAGTTAAAGGTGCAGTATGTAGTTCTAGAGAATTGGGGGGAAAATGGCAAGAATTTGAATCACAGCAATCAAAAAGGCCAACCTCCTGAGTCCTTGGTCCCTCCTTTCCTTCTCAATTGCCCATGCCCGTGTGCGCTCTGACTTGACTTTAAGAGCCTGACCTGAGCAAGGCATTGTTTCATGAATCATGTGTATGTTGTGCATATTTTTGGTTCTCACCAACAACGCATAAAGCGATGTCTGATCAGTGATTCCGAGGTGAGAAACAAAAGAATCCCGAATGTCTGATCATAAACGTTCTAAAACTGAGTGGTTCACACCAAAGCAACGAGCAGACATAAATGACCGTTTCCGTAGTAACGACATACAGTTAGCGTTAACGAAAACAATTTCATAATTTTGTTCCCCTTTCTCCTATTAGTATGAGCTAGTGCAGGACAATCGTTTTTTATTTAGCTGCGATTGGCACCATAGGTACTATACGTTGTCGAGTATATACAAAATCCAACATATGCATGTAAACGAATAATGCCTTTTTGAGATAAATCTGATGCAATACTTCCTAACGTTCTAAAACTGCACTTGGCGATTTGACAAGCCAAGTCTTTTGCAACGACATGCAACGACTTCAGCCGCCTTGCAACTACTACTTCACACCGCTGCTACTTTTGTCTGTGAAGCAAATTGTAACAACAAGTTTGTTTTGAGGGTGACGCTGTAAGCAGGTATTTTACCTAGGAGTGTGCACGCGAGGTGATTCACAGGCCTTTACTCCTTGCAAAAACTCTCCTGATTGGTTGGGGATAGGCGGGCATCCCTAGATTTTTTAAAAGCTGAATACAGGGCCCAGGACGCTCATATATAGCGCACCTTCTCTCTGAGCATTTGGTTTAATGATATCCTCCAGGAGGTAGGCCTATGTAATAAACGTTAAAAAACATAAAAAATTGAATTTATTGCTTTAAGAAAGAACATCTCCGTCCAGAATGAAAAAAAATGAATGAATGAAGGAATAAAAGAACTGTAGGAAACAGTTATGAACTCTTTCCGCCAATTCTTTAGATTAGTTGCGAACGGCTGGAGGAAGGTGGCGACTCAAACCAACGAAGAGGATTCAGTTAATTTCGTTCACGTCATAGGTTTGTTTAAAAAGAACGAATCGTTCGCGAACGACCTATCACTAATCATGACCATACGTATATAAGTATGACGGACGTCACAACACGAAGTATATACAACCGTTAACATTAGCCTCCGCTAGTGAACGTTTAGCTGAAAACCCTTTGTGTCGCAATTCATGTCTCATGTTACAGATTTGAATCGTCACATATTTGCATTGCGATTTAACTGTCTCGTGAAGTATCGTTATATTCCTAGTTATGACTGTAGCCTATGAACCATTTGCTGATTTCCTGATATACCAGTGTGAATGTGCTTAATGTTCTACTTACCTTGAATTCACTTGGTACCATGAGTTTAGGGGTGTCAACTCCAATAAGAGCGTCAACGCCACAGAAAATCAGGATGGCCAAGATGATGGCAAAGTCACTGATGAGTTTCCTGACCTATTTGTGAGAATTGTTTTATTTTTATCCACAAACATAAAAACAATTTACGGTTAAAGATCAAAATACTGTAGGAAAGTTTTTGTCTATTGTTTTGTGCATCTCGTTCAAAAATATCATTAAGGGAATCAGTAAAATTGTCCAAAGTTTTAACTCACAGTGGTAGGAAAGAATGGACTTGTCTTGAACTTCTTTAGACACATAGAGCAGGTGTAAGTGCCGAAGAACAAGATGAATGACATGAGGGCTATGTCAGGCACAAAGTCACAGGCCTTGCCTACCAACTCTCCTCCATACTTTAGACATTCCGTCTTTGTCAGGGATGACCAGGTGGTATTTGGTTGCTTTATAGAAGATAATAATAATAATCATAATCACATAATCATCGTATAATAAATAAGAATAACAATTTCTTTGTTCATAAAACTTGTAAAAAGCTATTTCAAACTTACACAAGTTAGCAACAAAGTGCTTCAACAGTAAAAAGCTAATAATGAATGTTGATATTGTAGCATAATCAAAAGCATTAGTGCATCTAGATCTCTGCACACCCCTATATATATATATATATACGTATATATATACATAGTATATAACATATATACTGTATATAGGGCTAGTAAACTTCTCACACCCCTAACATATACAGTGTGTGTGCATATATATCACTATTACTGGCCTGAATATGGAATGGTAGATTAAAAATGTGTGTTAATGAGTTTAACCCAATTTTGACAGATGCATGCCTTTTAATTGACCCCCACACACCCCGCAGCAGAGGACATTTCATCTACAAACATACCTTGCTTTTCTTTGTATTTATCAGATGATATACTGTGTGTGTGTGACAATCTATGACTTTTCACAATGTAAATATAAACAAACATTACTCACCTTGGGCTAATCAACCACCACCCTAGACTGGGGACCACCACTAACCCTAACCCACCACTCTAGACCTTTTTCCCTTAGAGAACATTCATGCTGAAGAAACTCCCAATTTTTAACTCAAAATAATTTTAATGTAAACTACGAACCGAGGACAAATTAGATTAGACTCAAAGCCGGGGCCACAACCTACAGTAGCAGGTGAACCTTCCACAACTTCAGTATCAATCCTCTGCCCTCATCTGAATCCTGATTTGAGTCTATTAAAGCATTATCAATACATTACTTCTGACATAGACATTACAATGTGCAATGAAAAAAATAAAAACCTCTAGAAGTCTCAATATTTTCTATACATTTTGCTTTTCACCGGGTACGATCTCCCACGAAACTGGAATGAATTGTATTAGGGCCCAAGGAAGTGTGCCACTAAATCAGGAATAGATTCATTTTGGCAGCTTAAAGTCATAGATCATACTAGAGATAGGCAGTGACAAGCAAGCCACCTCTCTACCCACTTTATTAGGAGAAATGCCGAACAAGGAGCTAGACAAAGAAGAAAAACTTTGACAGATGATGCAAAGAATCGGAGGGAGAGATCGAGCATGTGGCAAAACCAGAGTGAACCTTGGACAGGCGTTTGGTCAGTGGAAAAAGCTCAGAGATTTGAAAGGATTCCAAATGGACAGTGAGTTGATTTCTTCTCAACCAGTAAGTACTTTTCATTTAGATTGTTGTGACCAAAGGCTAGCTGGTTTATCCCTGGGGAAAATGATACTGAGCAGGGACAGCGTAGCGTTGACAGTGGCTATTAGATACAACCGGGTTAGCTAGTAGAAATAAGTAGAAATTTCATTTTTTAGTGATGGCAGGAGTTTGCTATCAGTTTGGAAACACGCTTTACCAATGCCTTTTTGTTGCTTTGCAACCGAGAAATCAAGATCGCTAAAAACATTGTTGTTTGTGAATTTTTATTTTTAGTCCGGCCTTTAATCAATTTTGATTAGCCAGATAACAAAAAGTGACATTGAGGAGCGCTGTGCTTTGGCAAAAGTTGAACTATTTTCAAAAAGGCGCGCTTAAGACACGGCACTAATTTCAAGCCCTGGCGAATATGCAAAATACTGCGGATTTGATTTCAAACCATTGTCTCAAATAATTGAGGAGGCAATTGACTCATGAATGCTCGCAGCTATTTGTTTCCCACTTCAAGTAGTCATGTGATAATTCAGCATTCAGAAGCTTGTCTTCTTTGCAACAGTAAGGGAAAAATAATTACACCAAGCAAATGACACAGCGTGCCAAAATCACCTCATACAGAAAGTTACTTATTGTGACATAAATAATAAAAAAACAGAAATACTAAATCCTATTGCAAAATGAAAATAAAAATGAGTCAAGTCCATTTAGCCCCTTCCCCTATCTTTGCCAAATATACACACTAAATTAGTTCACACATTCTTCACCTCTTGAAAGCCTGCCTGGTTTTAGCTGTCGCCCGTTTGTTGTTCGTTTTGTGTACTTAATTAGCAACCAATTTGTGTAAAGCGCTTTGAGTCTTGAGAAAAGCGCTAAAAACTAAATACAGTGAATTATTATTATTATAGCGAGAAAAAAAATAATATATATATATATATATATATATATATATATATATATATATATATACACAGTATATATATATATTTTTTATTTTTATTTTATTTATTTATTATTTTTTTATATATATAATATTTTTATTTTGGTTAATCGATTCCCCGAAATATTTTTGATAGAATATTTGAAAAGTGATATGGCCTAAAATGCCCATCCCTAATTAGCACTGTTGTCTCAAAGCAGGAAGGTTCTTGGTTCAAATCCCAGCTGACCCAAGGGCCTTTCTTTGTGGAGTATGTGTGTTCTCCCCGTGTTTGTGTGGGTTTCCACCGGGTGCTCCAGTGCACAAAACTTACAAAAAACACGGGTTCATACTCCTATCAGTGCCCTGACTAGGCACTGCCATTAGAACTGGAGTCAGTATGTTGTGATATGTTGGGTGAGCAAGTCTGCTGCAAATTCGCTGCCGTGGTATCATTGTTGCTAGTTTTCTGTCTGTTCGTTGTGTGTACCTAACTGGCTTCCAATTTGTAAGGCGATTTGAGTCCTGAGAAAAGCGCTAAAAACTCAATCCAATGAATTATTTTTAATTATTATTATTACCTAGTTTGTGCTCACTTATTTTTGTTATTAAAACCACAGTTTGTGTTGAAACATCGCCTCTTCTAAAATTACGTGAGCAATTAAGTTAATTGTTTTTAACAACCCTTTAACAACCCCTCTCGGACATAAACTTCCTAACACACCCCTGCAATTTTCAAAGACCTAATGGGAGGCAGCACCACCTCTGTTGAAAAACCCTGATGTTGGGGGTGGCCTGGTGGCTCACTGGGCAAGTGCAGGTACTGCTGAGGCTAGTCCTCATCGCAGGGGCCTGGGTTTGAGTCCAACCCGAGGACCTGTCCTGCATGTCTTCTCTATCTCCTCTATTTCCTGTCTGTCTCCACTGTCCTGTCTAATAAGCTGAAAAGCCATAAATATATATATAAATAACAAACCCAGATGTAGACAATTCAATATTGCTTACATTTTTTGTTGTCAAATGGCTTAAACTTACTTAAACTGCTTCTTCAGGGCACAATTACTGAAACCATGAGCCTAATCTTTAGGCCAAGTCAGAAAAACTACAGCACATTCTCATCTTTACACTCCGTTTGAACATTTAGAACACAATGAAAACACTTAACACGGTTCTTCACATAAGACACATCACTAAAAACAAAAATCTCTTCTCTTTCTTTTGGAAAACACTGCCATTCAAAATGCCACACATATTCACTCATTCCTCACACCCAGTCCAGATGTGTGTAAATACTTATTATTTGTTCCCTTAGACATTTGTGCTTGAGCACTGTAAATAGGCCAGAGGTTAGCGCTCTGTGGAGTAAAATATTTCCAATATTGACATATTGGCCCATATTCTTGTACACCAATGTAAATATACACAGAACATATATACGTGATACATTTTTTTGCAATGGTCACTCAAATGTGTTTACATCAAACACTTGTGACAAAAATATGTAATCATTTAAATGTACAGTCTATGTTGTTTGTTTTATTGCTTTACATCTGTTCTAATGTTTTATGCTGTGGTTTTAGTTTTGGCCAGGGCTACACTGTAAAAGAGATATCCATCTGAACGGCATTCACCTGGTAAAAGTTACTAGAGGTAGTTTATCTGTAGGAGATTAACCGTCGCAAAGAAGACATGCAGAATGCTCATGGTCACTGCATATTGCTAGCACAATCAACAACTATACTCCAAGTATGGGCATCTCTTCCTGATTTAGTGACGCACCTACTTGTGCCATAAAACAATTCGTCACAGTTTCGCAGGAGATCGTCCCCGGTGGCAGACAAAATAAGTGTTAAATATTGAGACTTCAAGAGGACTTATCTGAACCACAATTTTTTCATTCTCTCATAGACCTTACAAAGTGCTATCAGAAGAAATGTATTTATAATCCGTTAATATAAATTGCCTATAGTTGCTTTAAATAAAGGATTAAAAAGAATTATAAAATTGTACGATACCGATTCTCGTCGACTGAATAATATTGTTAGTATAGATAACTTACAACGTCTGTGTTGTTGAAGAGCCAAACTGAGGCGCCATCCACATGATTATAAAAGACTTCTGTGCCGTTCTCTGTTCAGCAAAAACAAGCACGTTATTTAATTTATGCAATTAATATAACTACGAATGTAACACTGGGTCTTTTTCACATTATAAATACTTAATGTTTGATATACACATTTTCATAGGTAAGTCTTCCTTTAACTATCTTGGCAGTTTGCCATACTCAACAACAACAACAACTAAAACAAACAAACAAAAAACTGTTGCAATGAGTGATTAATTTTTCCATGTTGTATTTGTAATTTAATTAAATAGTTTTTATGTGTAAATGTATGTTTGTGTTTTATTGTTCAGAAGGCATGGGTGATAGTATTTGTCTCAATTTGGTTTACCTCTTTAAATAAAGCTTATTATTATATCAAATAGGAACTTCGAAAAACTATGCCATTGGTCATATTTAGGAATGGACTTCATATTTGCACAAAAATGGGCTAGTGCCTGACCTCGTATACAGCCCAAACGCAAGTTTTTAAGTTCTCCACCCATGGGTACATTTGAATATACTAATTTTGAGAGTGGCAAGACAAAGATAAATAGGGTAAACATCACTATTAAGCCCACCAAATCCACTTTTCAGACATTTTTATTATATACTGCCCCAATTTAAGTGAAACCATTTCAGTTAAAAGTAAAGTATAATCTCTCATTTGAAGTGTCAATAGTTCATTTATACCAATTTCTAATGTTTTTATTGTTTATTGTCAAAACATATTAAAAGTCTGGCATGTGCTTAACGGGTACCTAATGTATAGTGGGGTCCAAAAGTCTGAGACCACTGGTCAAGATACTTCTATTTTGCATTTGTTTCGAACATAATACTATTTTGTTCCATTACGAATGATAATATCAACAATTTGAGTGAAAAGTTGAATCTTTGTAACATGTACATGAATTTCAGAATTTGCTTTAATGACAGCATGCACTCGAGTTGGCATAGACTCCACAAGTTTGTGCAAAAAACTCTTTTGACAATGTTCCAAGGAGCTTCTTGTGATGTCACAGAATGCTTGGCTTTATCGGTTTTCAAGTGCCCCCATAAATTGGTATTCAAGTAGTTCTTGCAAAGCTTTGAGGTGTGTTGGGGGTCATTATCCTGCTGCAGTATGAATCCTTCTCCACAAAGATGCCAACCAGAGGGAATAGCATGTCGCTGAAGAATGGAGTGGTACTTCTCCTTGGTCAGGGTGCAGTCAATTCGGTGCAGGTGTCCAACTCCAGAGAAGGCAAAACACCCCCAGACTTGAATATTCCCACCACCATGTTTCACTGTTGGTTTGATACACTGTGGTATCAATCTCTCTCCTGTTCGTCTCCTTACATACACCCTTCTGTTACTGCCATCAGTAAATAGGACTTTTTTTCCAGTCTTCTACTGTGAAATGCTGGTATTTCTTTGCCCACCCCAAGCGTTTGGCCTCGTTTCCCCTCTTGAGAAGTGGTTTACAAACTGCTACTCGTCCTCTGAGACCACTACAAGACAGCCTTCTTTTGACAGTACTTTTGCTGATTGGAATCTTGCGTTCTTTATTTATCAAAATTCTGTAACTGTGATGAAGTTGCTTTTCTATCTCTCAGGGAACAAAGCTTGATGTGTCATCTGAACGCATGCTTCAATGAAAGGGATACAATTCAAGGAAATTTGACCTTTTGTACAAAGGATTTAAGTTGTTCAATGCCCCAAATTTGCTTAAATTTGATTACTGACATAGAAATAGTGCAGAATCTTACATATTTCTTCTTAATTTTAAATGTTTCTGAATCCTCAACTTTCTGATTATTTCCAGGTTTACATGAAAATAGTAGAGATTTTAATTGTGGTCTCAGACTGTTGGACCCCACTGTACCCTTTCAGCCCATGGGTGTTCCAAATAAGCCCACTTCTTGATTTGTTCATCATCATCATCATCGTCATCCGCTTTGTCCGGGGTCGGGTCGCGGAGGTAGCAGTTCAAGCAGGGCATCCCAAACTTCCCTTTCCCGGGCCACATCAACCAGCTCTGACTGGGGGATTCCAAGGCGTTCCCAGGCCAGTGTGGAGATATAATCCCTCCACCTGGTCCTAGGTCTGCCCCGCGGCCTCCGCCCAGCTGGACGTGCCTGGAACACCTCCCTAGGGAGGCGGCCAGGTGGCATCCTTACTAGATGCCCGAACCACCTCAACTGGCTCCTTTCTACGCAAAGAAGCAGCGGCTCTACTCCGAGTCCCTCACGAATGGCTGAACTTCTCACCCTATCCCTAAGGGAGATGCCAGCCACCCTCCGGAGGAAACTCATTTCCGCCGCTTGTATCCGCGATCTCGTTCTTTCGGTCATGACCCACCCTTCATGACCATAGGTGAGAGTAGGAACGAAGATAGACCGGTAGATTGAGAGCTTTGCCTTCTGGCTCAGCTCTCTCTTCGTCACAACGGTGCGATAGAGCGACTGCAACACCGCACCCGCTGCTCCAATTCTCCGGCCCATCTCTCGTTCCATTTTTACCCTCACTCGAGAACAAGACCCCAAGATACTTGAACTCCTTCACTTGGGGTAAAGACTCATTCCCTACCTGGAGTAGACAATCCATCGGTTTCCTGCTGAGAACCATGGCCTCAGATTTGGAGGTGCTGATCCTCATCCCAGCCGCTTCACACTCGGCTGCGAACCGATCCAATGAGTGCTGCAGGTCGCAGACTGATGATGCCATCAGGACCACATCATCTGCAAAAAGCAGTGATGCAATCCTCTGCCCACCAACCTGCAGCCCCCTCCCCCGCGGCTACGCCGTGAGATCCTGTCCATGAATACCACAAACAGGATAGGTGACAAAGCGCAGCCTTGGAGGAGGCCAACCCTCACCGGAAACGAGTCCGACTTACTGCCGCAGACCTGGACACAGCTCTCGCTTTGGGAGTACAGAGATTGGATGGCTCTGAGTAGAGACCCCCTCACCCCATACTCTCGCAGCACCTCCCACAGTATCTCCCGGGGAACCCGATCATACGCCTTCTCCAAATCCACAAAACACGTGTAGACCGGATTGGCATTCTTGATTTGTTGATAAATTAATATATATAAAAATCATAACAATACAAACTTGTTCTATTCAAATCTGTAATCTCTTTGCTCTATAGCCATTTTCATTTTGTCTCCACTCCTATCCTATGGCCTGTAAATTACTTTTGAAATAGGCGTGACCAGCCTTTTTGCTGTGTTGTCAATGCAAAAAAAGCTAAACTTACATGTCTTCTTTGAAGTGTAGCCAAAAAAAAACTATTTACAAACAAAATCAAAATGATCATGGAAACTACTCTAAGTACTTAATCTTTCAATACGTGTTGTCATTTTCTCTCTATCACTATCCTACTGTGTGCTGTTTTCATTTGAAATTCTGGTCCAGCCAGCTGGTTAAGATTTCTGAAATAACTAGAGATAACTGAACTAACTGAAATTAAATAACAACAGTTTGCAGTTTCAAATACACATAGTTCTAAAGATTGTAAATGCGTTAATTTCAGGATTTACAATTAAACAATAACTTTATTTGGTTTTCAAGTGTTAATCATAATTAGGCTATTAGTTTAGATTTTTTGCCAAAGTTGTCGTGGTCTTTGCTTGCCAGTTTTATGCTAACAAATCTTCGATGGCTTTCATCTTGTTTTTGTACAGATTTTCAATAACTTCCTGACTGCACACATAGAATGGTCCGGGTCCCTTCTGATTCTGTCATGTGTGGGTATGATCTGTAGTTCTTTCTTATCTGAAAAGTATAAAGTTTAAACTTTATTGTTAATGTAAGGCTTGAATATAGGTCTATCCAGGATTAACTGACCAGTGCAATATCACTGATATTTAAATATGAGTATTAATATCTGAATTATGTAGCTGATTCACCAGGTGAGGTCAAAATTAGGAAGGAAAATGGTTCTCCCTAAAAGGGATTAAAAGGGAGAAAATCCCCATTGAAACAGCCAGGTGGGCTTAATGGGAGCATCAGTGGATTTATGGTTAAAAGACAGAATATTTTATTCTATGCAAATTACATAAGAACAAACAACTATATGAAATAAATCTATATATGGTGCACTAACGTACCATGGAAATCATAAATTGATCATGCAGAAAGGTAATTAGCTATAGTCATTTACATCCACACCAGACTGTGATTTTGTTTTCCTATAGCGCCCCCATTAATCCCACTAGGGAAAAATGTTATTTAAAAAATAAATAAACATACACATTTATTGTCTATTTAACTGTATAATAATATAAACTGCTTCCAAATATGGAAACTATACATGCTTTTCATGCTTTATGGCATTGCAACAAACCAAAATTAAAAATGTATAACAAATGAACACTTACCAAAAACAAGACTAGAAAATCTACCAAAATCACCAATGTTCTTATGCAACTTCTTACGAGATCAGCTGTCACATGTCGCGCATTTTCTTCAATAACTCAATATAGACAAATCTGATTTACTTACAATAAAAAGTGTATATTATATAACAAGCCGCTTCATTGGAAGAAACATCACAGAGAAAAAAAATATGATGTAATGAATTTTTCTTTGACTCAGAAGTTGCAAGTGGGCTTATATGGTACGTGGGCTTAATAGGGACGTTTACCCTGATCATTTTACTATAGTTAAACATTATTGGATAGTATCGAAGAACAAAAAGAGAAACATTTTTACATTAATAACTGGGTTGCTAAAACTTTGAAGGAAGTAGAAACATATCTTAATGTATTATTGTTTTAAAAAAAAAAGCTTTTGTCCCAGTTTTTTTAAATTGGCTCCCACCACAATGAAAAAAACATTTTTATAAGGACATTTTATATATCACAACTGGGTATTGATCAATTGTGTTTTGGGAGTGATTCCCTCAACGAATGCCCAACTTGAAAAGGGTTCATCCTTGCCAATTAGGTGGAGAAGCTGAACACTAGTTGTTGTCTTGAACAGGATCCTTTTACATCAGTATGTTTTTTTTTTTTTTAAACATCAGTATGTTTTTCTTCAATATAACCCTGATGTGTTGGATACAGATATACATTGTTGTATTTATTTACTTGATTTATTCAAGTCTAGCTATATAACCTATTTATCAGTACAAGGATATGTAAGCAATACAAAGCAGCCTAAAGCATGACAAATACCTATCACATACTGAGTTAAAAAAGTAATGATAATTCTTCCTATTGACTCCTGACTTTGACACTATGCAGACGTTTCACTGAAATTGATATAATATTCCCACCACATAATCCACAAAACATTGTCTAAGAGCAAAATCCAAAATACATAATGTAAAATTATCCTGAATGAGACACTATGCAGATCAGAGAACTTTGCTGTTTAGCAATGAACTTACCCAAAATGGTAGGGGTCATACACAGGCAGTCATACTGTGTGACGTCCTCCATCTTAAAGTCAGAGTTGATGGGGTAGTACTTGACTAGCTTGAGCATCTTTTTGAAGGCATCGTAAATGAAAATGAAACTGATAAGACAGGAAAAGCCCTCCTCAGTAAAACGGGTAAAATACTGGACAAGGAAACTGGCGTCGGTCACCACCAGGGCAAAGCAGAAGAAGGCTGACCACAAGCCAATCCATAGTCGGAACTCAAGGTAGTCAAAGGCGTTACCCCTTCAAATGTCAATGTTGCAATTAGTGATCAAATCAAAACAAAACAAAATAAGTAAATTAGAACATCCTAACTTAAGATAGTAATTTGAATAGTATGGTTGTCAACAGCGCATTCAATTTATTTGAAGAAGAAAATCAAAAAAGAGGACATACTTGCTGAAATTAAAAAGTAGTCGTTCAAACACCAATACTGGTCCGGTGCTACTGAGAATGGTGAGGGGCTGGCCTGCTAGCAGACAGAAGATCCCTCCTGATATGGCTGTTCCTAGGAAACTCTCCAGCACACCCTGGCAATGTAGGTGTCAAACAAACAGTGTTGGGGAAACTACTTATAATGAAAAATGTTTATACTAAAATTGTATTAACTTGAGTACAGTTACCGTAAAATTTTATTTAGATTGTCACACTAAAACTACTTCGAAAAGATACTTACGTGCAAAAAAAAAAAAATGTTGCACATTATTTACACTGTGTTATATGTATATTTTATTATTAGTGGAGTTTGTTAATTTCCTACCCTACTATGATAATTAATGAGCAATGCAGGTGCCCAAGAAACATACATTTTTGTTGTACAAACGTAAGAGAGCACAGAGCGAACAGCGAATTGGCCAGGCCGGATTGGCAGAAGGCGCACGCCGGGCCTTTTCATTTTACGTCCATTTTACCAAACCTGCGACTAATCACGTAATCAGCGCATGTCACTGCCCTCTGACCGTAATTTGTGGCGCCCGGTTTAAAAAAGCTATGTAATTGGCCTCCCTTTATCTGTAATGGAATGGCCGACTCTCCGAAAAAAGATAACAAAAGTTTGGCAATCATGAAACAAATATAATTACATTACATTATGGTAATTTTGCAAATGCTTATTACCAAAGCGACTTTACAGGGGCAATCCCCCCTGGAGTACCTTTGCATTAAATGCCTTGCTCAAGGGCACACAAGTGGTGGTATGGGCTTGCACTCAAGACCATTTGGTCACCAGGGAGCAGTTCTACCCACTATGCCACCACTATCACCTTTACAGATGAGGCCAAAAGTTTACACCTAGGCTAAAGATATTCAAACTCAGTTTTTCACAACACCACACATTTCATGTTACCATATATTTCATTGGGACTTCTACTTTGTTCACATCGGAGGTCATTTTAAAATAATCAATTAGAGACAGATTTATTTCACTATATCAGAATTCAAAAGTTTGTAACTCGTCTGGAAGTTTGGAAACGGCAAGATTTCGTTAATTGGCTTGAGCTTCTGCTTCACATGCCTGCAACTCGATTTCAGTCATTTTAAAAGAAATTTCAGAGTCTCTGCCCTAGTGTATACAAAAACATTTTCATCAAATTATGAAGATATACATGCGATATTTGAAGTAGAAAATTATGAGCATTTTCTAAAATGCCTTTGGAACTTATGGCATTTTACCAACGTTCTGTAAGGCAAAACGATAAGTTATCGTAGAATGCTTAGAGGTCAGAGTTCAGCGCAACCAATTTCGCCGATTTCAAAATTTATGCTGAGATCTGCAAATTTTTTGAGATAATTTTTTGTTTTGAGAGAATAAAATGTTTGCAACGCAAATTTACTTTTACTTGATTACTTTTAAATGAGCATTTTTTTTGCTTTTAAGTAATATCATTGACTTATAATTTTACTTGTACTTTTTTCAGTTTTAACTAAAGTAACACTACTTGTACTTGAGTAGGATTTTTCAGTACTCTTTACACCTCTGCCCGTGACATCGTTCCCATCAGCAGCTAGCTTTATTTGAAAAAAGACCTGGATTCTGTATCAAATTCCACGTCTCTGTATTTGCGGGTTATGATGATCTTTTTTTATTCCAAAAAGGAATAGCCTATGTTTTAAGTTGCTGCAAGCATTCTAAGAGTCTTTTTCGAGAGGAAATACCTGTTAATAATGTATGAGGGAAAAATCATGCGTAGATTCATACGGCTATATTACATTGTGTGTACAATTAATCGATTATCAAACCGTTAGCAACTATCGATCATTGAAATTCCAGAAAATTTGCAACCCTAGATAGTAAAATGGGTGACGCTACATTGTGCAAACGAAAACAAAAATCAAACTGGACACAAAAACAGCTTTTACTTCTTGCCCAACTTGAGAGACCATGTAAGGAAGGACATTAAAGGAAAAAGTGTTACTGTTACTTATTTCTGTTACTTTATTGTTGGTGAAGTGACTGCATCCCGGCCTAGATTTACTATAATCATAATACCCTCGCGATCAAGGCAGTACCTTTGTAAAAGCTCTGTATCATTCAATATCTTCAAAATGTTGAAGCGGTTACGGCTGACTACTGGCAGCAGCCATGTTAAGGCCCGAATATGCTTCAAGCGAAAGCGAAATAGTTTGCCGGGGGTAGTTAACTAAAAATCTGCAAAGTAAAGTCGCTTCGGTCGTTCGTTCGCCTGGTGCTGCGCAGCCCATTTTTTTCTATCTTGGCGAACGCAGCAAAAACAAACTGTGGCAAACATCCTATGTGATTGGTCCAAGTGTATGATGGGTGGTAGCCTGCTCTGACAAAAGGTTGGATGGTTACGTTTGGTTTCTGGGTAGGCCTACCGCATTTACGATTTATTTTGGTCACAGCGGCACTCATTTAAAAAAGTTTGGAATTTTATCTTGATCTATTAATACTTTTGAGAGCAGCTTAACTGAATAAGTAAAAAAATATGAACACTTAAAACTCGTAACCACTCGTAACGTTTTGTTCTGATCCGTAACCTTTGGTTCCCCCCTGCTGTATTGGGGTGCTAGCTACCACAAACTCAAATCAGTAGCAAAGAAGTATACCATCACAGCTACGGCTAACAAGCTAAAGAGAACCAGGAAAGCTTTCGCTTGAAGTATACGGGAGCCTTTAGGATAGTTTGTGATTTGGTTTTAGTAATTTAGGATTCACTTGACTCCCCCTAACTTTTCACAGACTTAGGAGTTGGTCTTAGTGCTAACACACTTTGTGAAAACCCAAAATTTTATAGTCCTTAAATTAGGAGCAGTGTTGTGCTGGTTACTGGAAATTTGTATTTAGTTACAGTTACTCGTTACCTCTTTAAAAAGTAATTAAGTTACTTTACCGATTACTCCCTTTAAAAAGTAATGCGTTACTAGGGTTAGTAACCTTTGAATTTCCCAATATATTCAAAATCTTTGAAGTTTAGGCTTTATTTTTTTATCCCGCACTGCTAACTTGTGAACTTGTGATCGTTCTGTGGTACTTTGTATTAGCCAATAGGCCATTATATATACATATATTTTTAAAACAGCAACACAATTAATAATCTAATAAACCATTAATTGTCTACTAAGCAATGCATAAAACACACAAAATATTTGTTCAACTTATTTATTCTAGCCTCAAATGGCTAACCAACAAGCCTCAAAACTCACGGCTTACATTCCCAGCTGAAAATAATATTCCCACATTCAAAGCGGACCAAATAAAGTGATTTCAGTTTCACAAAATGGTCAGCAACGAATGTTATTTAAGTTTAAAGTTACTATATATTTCCCGTACTGTTTGTGTTCAAGCCACCCTCCAGATCAACTGAGCAAACAGTAAGTTTCGTTCAAGCTGGTTTCGCTGCTGTGATGTTAGCTAGGTAAAGTTCATGCTGGCTAGCTAACAACTACAACCATTTGAACCCCAAGCCACTTCTGGGTGTTTTTTGCTCCTGTCACATCTTTACTCATGCACTGTGGGCTTATTTTCCACTGCACATGCAAGTCCTGCACCTCTATGGAAACAGTACAATCATGGCCAGAAGATAGGATAATTAAAAAATTTATTTTGTGAAGTTTAACACAATTATAATGTCATAAATCACAAAATAAGGAAAAACGTAAGTTGAATTTCTTTGATAATTTATTTTATAAAAATAGAAAAAAGATGGAATCTATATACAGTGCTGTGAAAAAGTATTTGCCCCCTTACAGATTTCTTCTGTTTTTGCTTCTTTGTCACACTTACATTTTTCAGATCATCAAACAAAGATTTATATCAGACAAAGACAACCTGAGGGAATACAAAATGCAGTTTTTAAATGATGATTTCCTTTATTAAGAGAAAAAAGCTATCCAGACCTACCTGGCCCTATGTGAAAAGGTAATTGCCCATCGTTGTTAAATCATGAATTAACTGATATTAACCAAATTTTTTGGAAAGCTGAGTTAAATTTCACTAGCCACACCCAGGCCTGATTACTGCCAGAACTGTAGAATCAAGAAATCACTTACATAGAACCTGTCTGACAACATGAAGTAGGCTAAAAGATCTCAAAAAGCAACACATCATGCCCCAATCTGAAGAAATTCAAGAACAGATGAGAAACAAAGTCATTGACATCTATCAGTCTGGAAAGGGTTACAAAGCCATTTCTAAGGCTTTGGGACTCCAGCAAACCACAGTGAGAGCCATTATCCACAAATAGAGAAAACATGGAACAGTGGTGAACCTTCCCAGGAGTGGCCGGCCTACCAAAATTACTCCAAGAGCGCATCGACTCATCCAGGAGGTCACAAAAGAACTCAGAACAACATCTAAAGCACCGCAGACCTCACTTCCCTCAGTTAAGGTCAGTTTTCATGATTCAACAATCAGAAAGAGACTGGGCAAACATGGTATCCATGGAGAGTTCCAAGGCGAAAACCACTGCTGACCAAAAGAACTCAAAGGCCTGTCTCACATTTGCCAAAAAACATCTTGACGATCCCCAAGACTTGGGAAAATATTCTGTGGACTGACGAGACAAAAGTGGAACTTTTTGGAAGGTGTGCGTCCCGTTACATCTGGCGTAAAACTAACACAGCATTTCAGGAAAAGAACATCATACCGACAGTCAAACATAGTGGTGGTAGTGTGATGTTCTGGGGCTGCTTTAGAACCTGGGCGACTTGCCGTAATTGATGGAACCATGAATTCTGCTCTCTACCAGAAAATCCTGAAGGAGAATGTCCGGCCATCAGTTCGTGACCGTAAGCTCAAGCGCACTTGGGTTATGCAGCAGCACAATGATCCAAAGGACACCAGCAAGTCCACCTCTGAATGGCTCCAAAAAAACAAAATGAAGGTTTTGGAGTGCCCTAGTCAAAGTCCGGACTTAAATCCGATTGAGATGCTGTGGCATGACCTTAAACAGGCCGTTCATGCTCGAAAACCCTCCAATGTGGCTGAATTAAAACAATTCTGCAAAGAAGAGTGGGCCAAAATTCCTCCACAGCGATGTGAAAGACTCATTGCCAGTTGTCGCAAATGCTTGATTGCAGTTGTTGCCGCCAAGGGTGGCACAACTAATTATTAGGTTTAGGGGGCAATTACTTTTTCACACAGGGCCAGGTTGGTTTGGATAGCTTTTTTCCCTTAATAAATGAAATCATCATTTAAAAACTGCATTTTGTATTCCCTCAGGTTGTCTTTGTCTGATATAAATATTTGTTTGATGATCTGACAAATTTAAGTGTGACAAAGAAGCAAAAACAGAAGAAATCTGTAAGGGGGCAAATACTTTTTCACAGCACGGTATACAACATTTTTCCATATGCCCACAAGTGTTACTAATACTGGAAAAAAGGGGTAGACTCCATTATGTTATACATATTGAACTATTTACATTTTTACTGTCTCTCTCAACCCATCTCTGTCTAAGGCTCCACCCCTTTCTGCTCCAGACTGCAATGCAGTCGAAGATCGGCTGATTTATTGTCACGTGACTGTAGGTCTCAGCTGAGTCATTCAAGGTTTACCAGTTACGCTGAGAAGCACAGAATTAAATGTTTTTACAGGATCTGGATCGCGGAAAGTGTTTTATTTTTGGCAACATTTCGAAAAAGACATTTGAAATAAAGTGATTTTGATTAAATATCACTATTTTAAGCTTATATTTGGTTATTCTTCCTGACGGAAGCGTTCTGTGCACATAATCGGTTTGTGGGCGTTCTGAAAGTCTAGATTCCGACGAGAACGGCTGTGCTTAAAGTTTCTGGGTACGATAAATGTTGTAATTTTGGTGATTTTTAAAGACTACATGCATTTTTGACCCCGTCGCCAGGTTTGGGGTTCTGAGGGTTAAAGATGGAGACCTTAGCAAACGCTCATTCGCAGTAGTTACCACAGTTTCCTCCAGAACCAAACGTCTGAATTTAGAATACCAGGCACCCCTTAAAAAGTATTTTTCTGTGTTATGAAACATGCTTAAGTAACAATACAGATTTAAACAACATTAGCAAACGTTAAATAGCATGTGTGTTTGGCTATAACCTTCTTACCCACGCTAATTAAAAAACTTTGAGAGGGCATAAGAAGAGGGGGGGGGGGGGGGGCTATACAGAATGGTGAGCTCCCGAACTGCACGCAATTACAGAAATATAAACAGCAACATTACTATAGTTTCTTCTAAGTCAGCAAGTTGATCACTTTTATCATGGTGAAATATGCATAATTAAGCATCACCAATCATTATTAGTTCAAATATGTCACTTAATGTCAGCAATTGTGTATCATAATGATTTAAAAAACAGTATTTTGACTGAGAACAAAAATGAATTGTAAGAAAGAAGATTGTTTGGCTTGAATAGTAGACTGACCTGCATGTTCTCTGTTGCATCCCCAAGTAGACCACCAAAGGTGATGGCATTTGTGACAGTCCCCAAGTAAATAAACAAAATGGCTGACAGAGATTGGATGTGGAAACCATCATAAAAGTCACTAACAAAAAATGGGGCCTTCCTTTTGATATCAAGTATGAGACCCCCACAAAACCTAGAAGAGAAAAAGAAAACAGGTTTTTATAACCCTCCACAACATTTAACAGTGTTGGGAAAGCTACTTTGAAAGCATAGCTTTGTGAGATGCCAATTACTTCACTCACATACTTAGCTACTTAAAGGGGAATTTCACCCTACCTTTTCACTTAATATTTTGCTTCATATTTTAATTACAGGACATATCTGCCTTTAAATAACAAAATAATCTCAAGTGAGAGGATTTTAAGCACGTTGTTTTCATTTTTCAAGCTTGGCGTTTAAATCTAGTTTGGCCATTCACAGTGGACCACAACACCCAGAAATCCTAGGGAATTACATCACGACCCTCTAGGAAAAGGACCATGCTTTGGTGTCAGGTTGTAAACAAACAGTTAGCTAGCTGTAAAAGTAACGCACAGGGATCAGGAGAATAGAAAGGAAGGCTCCCTTGCTTCTAGTAGTATTTTGGAAAAATAACAGTTGGAGGAGTGTATCTATCTAATAGAGAACAATAGACACATTGTTGAAACATGCCTAATGGCTCCTTAAGAAGAGGACAAACATATCTGTTCCTATGTAGGTTTATACAGCGATCGTGATTGTACAGATTCTTCATGGAATGCAAAATTGGAAAGGAATATACATTTTCAGGATAGAAAATCCAAACAATTCACCCTCTGACATCATTGGGTGTGCTTTCTGAGAATGCGCTTATCAGCGTTCGGAATATAGAACACCATTATGAAACTTCTCTCACTTGTCCAGTTGTTTATAATAGGAGGAGAATGATTAATGTGTTGTTTTTGGGGTGAAATTCTCCTTTAAACTAGTAGTTTAGCTACATTTTCTAATTACATGTAGTTCACTACTCCCCATGACTGGCCTTCGCAGCAGTCAGGGTGAAAGAAAAAAGGGGGTGGGGCTGGTCAAGGGGTTCATCTGTAGTAGAGAAGCTAAGGTAAAATAGAATAAAAAATCATTAATTTCCTTATATGGTCCAACATTTTTGTATTTTCAGTAATACCCACACGAAAAATGGCAAAAAAAAAATATTTTACTACTTGAATCACTACGCAAATATGAACGTAGTTGAATATATTTAACTACACTTCTTTAACCCTGTTAGTTAATATAATTAATATAATAAAATTCAGCGCAGCACGGTGGCTCGGTGGTTAGCACTGTTGCCTCACAGCAAGAAGGTCCTGGGTTCAATCCCCACCTGACCCAAGGGCCTTTCTGTGTGGAGTTTGCATGTTCTCCCCGTGTTCGCGTGGGTTTCCTCCGGGTACTCCGGTTTCCTCCCACAGTCCAAAAACATGCAGGTTAATTGGTGACTCTAAATTGCCCGTAGGTGTGAGTGTGAGTTGTTGTCTGTCCCTATGTGTCAGCCCTGCGATAGACTGGCGACCTGTCCAGGGTGTACCCCGCCTCTCGCCCTGTGTCCGCTGGGATAGGCTCCAGCCCCCCCCCCCCCCCGTGACCCTGTACAGGATAAGCGGTAAAGTTAATGGATGGATAATAAAATTCTAACTACTGTCCTGCAATCATGCGTGACATGATCAACAATCGGTCATGTTTTATAAAAGACCTGGCTTCTTTATACAAACAACGACAACACAGGCTATTCTCACGCATTCACACATTTCCTTTTGGGAAGCGTAAACTGAAAAACACTAAAATGCCGCTTTGCATGGCGCATAGCCACGATATTCCTGAACCTTGACCTTTGTCATGACGCAACAGCCTTGGCGGTTAGCAACTTCCGTTTGGATTTGTTTACGTTGTCGTTGCTCCAATGATTGGGTTTCGCTAAATCAGTTGTCGGCAAATATAAAGTTTAAAAATGGATAATTGTCGATGGATTCACGGAACAGACTGTTTGAAAAGTAGTACCGACCCTCTTCTGACAGTTCCGCATCCGTATATAATAACTGAGTGGATAGACGATATGAAACAGTGGCCTGAAGTCAGTTACAGACATTGTAAATTATTTCGTGCTCTCCGAAGGTTGCGATGGCGAGGAGCTACGAAACTATAAAGCAACCGAAGCTTACAATTACTTGCATAGTAACAAAATTGGAAAAATCTTATGTAAGAGGAACGGAGATTTCACGTTTTTAAAAGCAGACGTGGAACCGAGCCAAAGCGTGAGCAAGCCTAAACTAACGGCTTGGGTGATGGTCAGAGGTAGTGGCATCATTGAGACCGTTGGTTGCAGTTGTATTGCAGGGTTAGGGAAGTCCTGTAGTCATGCAGCGGCTATCATGTGGAAGGTAGGATATGACAGTGGGAGGAGTTTAGCTCTTTTTTGTTGGTGTTCTTGTTCAAAAGTACTATCATGATTTGCTTGTTTTTGTCATGCTATTGCTAGGCTATCTAGACTGAAGTAATAAAGTGAGGCAAAATGCAAAATGACTGTGTGATCTGTATTCCTAACAAAACACTTTAAAAATGGATGTTAGTAATACATAAGATAGCTTAACTTTGGTATCAGACAGTCAGGTATTATTTTTGTTTAGGTGCAAAATGCAGTGGTCGGTGGCAAGACAGGACAATCATGTACCGATGAGCAGCTCAAGTGGAATACAGGGACAGCTAGAAACCTTCAGCCAAAGCGTCTCAGTCAGATAAACTTCAGACACCACAGGGCAGAGGACGAGTATGAGATGAACTCTCGGGCAGTTAATGTCACAGTGCTACCAAACACCCCCCATTATTTCTCTCACAAAGACTTTACAGATAGTGTGGACCAGGCTAGCATTAAACCCCTCTTTCTAATCAAGAACACCTTACTTCAAAAGTGTTATACTGCTAATCAATCCGTAACACAACAGGGCAATGTAAATAGTTTAGTAAATGACAGGCTTTCTCAACCACACCAAAATCATGCTAACTGTTTGACTTGTGAAAAGTGTGGGGAATTTTACCAGAAGTACATTCAGCTTAATGCAGAGCAAGTTAACAAATTAGATTGGGATACAAGAGAGCAAAGTCTTTCAGATTTGTGGCATAGTGTGAGAAGAATTAGAATCACGGCCAGCTCTGCCAAAAAAGTGCAGACACCAAAAGTGACAAATTCCTCCGTGAACACATTTACCCAAGTTTTCGTGGAAACTATTCCACAAACTATGGAAAACAAAATGAAATATCTGTCTGCAATCTCCTTAAAGAGCAGGGTATTAACATCACACACAGAGGCACCATTGTAAGTGCGCAAGACCCATGGCTTTCTGCCAGTCCTGATTGACTCATTGATAATTGTGAGCTGCTAGAGATCAAATGCCTGGTCAAAAATAAAATCCCCATCCCACTCATTGACCAGCTTTCTCAAAAATGTAGTGACATTAAAGAAGTAGATGGAGACCTTGTGCTGCAGAAAAATGGCAGTTGAGGATATTTCATGCAAGTCCAACTTGGAATGTTTTGTACAGGAATGAAAAATGCTAAGTTGATGATCTGGACACCAAAGGAGAATGTTGTACTCAATATTCCTTTTGATGAGGAGTTTGTAAGGGGACAGCTGAAGCGTTAGAGAGCATTATACTTTTCAAGGATGCTTCCTCAGCTTGTTGATGATATATGTTGGGGGACGACTGAAGCTTGATATTCCAACATTTTAGTGTAGGTGAAGTTGAAATGAGGTGACTGCTTAAGATAAGTCATACAATTGTTTTATTCAGGGTTGATTGATTTAAATAAATGTAAATGTATATTAGATTAATTAGAATGTTCATTATATTACAATACACAAAATATACAATAATTACTTTAACTTAATACAATGATCCCCAACCACCCCTCCCCTGTACATACTGCCCACATCAAAATCCTCAAAATGTTCTCATTAAACAATCTTAAACTACTGGTCACTGTCATTAATGAGGTCATCTCTCAAATTTACAAGGGCTGCGCATATTCTTAAAATGTCATCAGTAACTGGTCTCTTATTGGCGTAGAGAAGGAACCACTTGCAAACATTTCAACTGAAGAAACAAGTACATCAAATGTGTGTAGAGGAACACCAGTATACAACAACGAATCGTCATCATTGTGTAGCACCTGACTTCCAAACTCGTTACACTGTGTCGTCTCACTGGATACTTGCTGTATACAACCTATATCTGTTTTCTTAACATAACTGTGATCAAGTAGCACAGGGTCCTCTCACTGAGTCAGAATTGAGCGTTGCTGCGGCATTGTCAATCTTGTATCTTGAGGAGTCAACAAGTAGGTCTGGGGGCGTGAATCTGTCAAGCATTCTGGCGATAAAACAACAAAATAGCTTCACAAAACCGCCCTTGTATAATGAATATACGAAATCAATTAGCGTTAAAGTTACAGTTTGGAAGTAAAAGCATTTAGTAGCCTACAGTACACTTACGAGGATAGGTTTCACTGTCTTCGGTCTTGGTATGGTACGGACAAGCTCTCTTCCTTTATTCGTTGTTCCGGCGTTATATCCGAGAAATAACGCTGGGTTGGGGTTTAGCTCTGTCGGTCTCTTCTCGATGAAATGAAACGAACACCCATACACTCGTTTGGGGGGATTTTTTTTTGTTTTAGTGCCGCAAGCCATACCCTTTTTGCTTTCTCATTGGAAGTAGGCATAGGGTGTAATGGTAATGCATACGGTGCTGGACACCGGCATATTTTAAATCTTTCTTTGTGGTCAAAACATGTCTTCTAGACGATCTTTTAATTTCCGGTTATTGCTGTGGCAACCAAATACAGCGCATGTTGACCCTGAGCTCATAATCAGCTGAACAAATAATTTAATGAGCAAAAATATTCAATGCTAAGTTTACGACACTTCAGTCTGTTTTGTAAACACTAAGTTTGAAAAGCCGGTTGAAGCAACCGGAAGTGCCAAACCGCAAAACCAAAAAAATCACGTGGTACGGAAGTGCCCATGGAAACGGCCAGTGTTCTTGGCGTCGGTGTTCTTGATTAGAAAGAGGGTTTAATGCTAGTCTGGGCTACACTATCTGTAAAGTCTTTGTGAGAGAAATAATGGGGGGTGTTTCGTAGCACTGTGACATTAACTGCCCGAGAGTTCATCTCATACTCGTCCTCTGCCCTGTGGTGTCTGAAGTTTATCTGACTGAGACGCTTTGGCTGAAGGTTTCTAGCTGTCCCTGCATTCCACTTGAGCTGCTCATCGGTACATGATTGTCCTGTCTTGCCACTGACCACTGCATTTTGCACCTAAACAAAAATAATAGCTTAACTTTGGTGTCAGACAGTCAGGTATCTTATGTATTACTAACTTATCAATTTTTAAAGTGTTTTGTTAGGAATACAGGAATACAGATCAGTCATTTTGCCTCACTTTATTACTTCAGTCTAGATAGCCTAGCAATAGCATGACAAAAACAAGCAAATCATGATCGTACTTTAGAACAAGAACACCAACAAAAAAGAGCTAAACTCCTACCACTGTCATATCCTACCTTCCACATGATAGCTGCTGCATGACTACAGGACTTCCCTAACCCTGCAATACAACTGCAACCAACGGTCTCAATGATGCCACTACCTCTGACCATCATCCAAGCCGTTAGTTTAGGCTTGCTCACGCTTTGGCTCGGTTCCACGTCTGCTTTTAAAAACGCGAAATCTCCGTTCCTCTTACATAAGATTTTTCCAATTTTGTTACTATGCAAGTAATTGTAAGCTTCGGTTGCTTTATAGTTTCGTAGCTCCTCGCCACCGCAACCTTCGGAGAGCACGAAATAATTTACAATGTCTATGTAACTGACTTCAGGCCACTGTTTCATATCGTCTATCCCCTCAGTTATTATATACGGATGCGGAACTGTCAGAAGAGGGTCGGTACTACTTTTCAAACAGTCTGTTCCGTGAATCCATCGACAATTATCAATTTTTAAACTTTATATTTGCCGACAACTGATTTAGCAAAACCCAATCATTGGGGCAAAGACAACGTAAATTGTCGGAAGTTGCTAACCGCCAAGGCTGTTGCGTCATGACAAAGGTCAAGGTTCAGGAATATCGTGGATACTAGCATGTCCATCCATCCATTAGCTTTACCGCTTATCCTGTACAGGGTCACGGGGGGGAGCTGGAGCCTATCCCAGCGGACACAGGGCGAGAGGCGGGGTACACCCTGGACAGGTCGCCAGTCTATCACAGGGCGATACTAGCATGTTCTGAAAGTTATTCTAATATATAATAAGGTGAGCAGTAGGACAAACTACATTCCAACTAATGCTCTTCTGGATGCCTCCGTCCGGCAGATACGAGTGCCCAGTTCCATTGTTACCACGTTTGTTGCGTAGAACTGTCAATCAGGGAAATCACCACACCAAATGTGTACACCAAATTGAGCAGCCAGTGTAACTGAATATTAATTTTATCCGTTTCATTGACTTTTTTTTGGCAAATGGGGGCGTTAAACGGGGCGGGGGGGGGGGGGACGTGCTCACGTGCGCCTAATTTCGCGTTGATTGTGATTTCTAAAGGGAAATCAAAGTGGAACATGCACGCGCACTGTTTTATAAATCAGTTATCAGCAATTTCTGTGTTTTGTCCGTAGTGTTGTGGGAGCAGCTTGACATTACCAGAGATTTCCAAATCTAAATCACCAATTTCCAGTGTCAAATCTTAAATATCTAATTTGCATCACATTTTGCACACACATGTAACTCAAGTACCAAGGCCGTATAAAAGTTACTTCATTATTTAGCCTACGTGTCAACATTTCCTGGGCTTTGAGTATTTTTTTTGTTTGTCCAATCATGCCCTGGAACATGCCTTCTCAAATAGCTGAGTGGCAAACTGTTATTCTCTTAATCCAAAGGTTGAGGTTTCATATCCCCGTGGTGGTATTGTTCAACTACTTCAAATTGTCACACTAGCATTGAAATGCTCCCAATCTGCTTGAACCCCGGCAGCTTGTAGCTATATTTCATTTTGTTATTGATTATTTGAATCTCACCTTCCTGTCTTTTTCAGTTCGTCTCCAACTGCATGTGCTCCTCCATGCCCCCCGTCGTGGGGTGTATTACCGTTCATTTGAGAGTTGTCTCCTCCTGCGTACATGTTCTTTCTAAATCACCACAACACATACACACAAAGGAGATCAAGCATCTGGACCAAGCAACTACTTAATCCAAAATGTTTTGTATGGGTTGACCTAACACCAACCTAGCTTGTTAACATTATTGCAACCATAGTGATTTTAAATTGTGACCTTTTGTCCGAGGAGGGCAAGGACTTTGGGGGCTCTATCCTGATGGCAGGGTCCCATTCTCCCGGAGGCAAGACGATCACTTCATCAAGGAACTCATCAATGCCAGCCAGAAGATCTTGTCTGTCCTTTGCCTTGTACGCAATATCATGGAAGACCTTTACAGAACACATAAATGTCAACACAGCTATCTGCGTACATCTAATATCAAAGGCTAATATAATGTCTGAAGCATTAAACACATGCAAGGTTGAGTAACTCTGAATAATACAAGAAAGATCATTCTTACCTCATCAGACATGAGAGTAGCTATGGCTCTACCGATCTCATGGTATGACTTAGCTTTACCTTTTGGCCCAAGCAAGATGAATAAAAATCTGCAGAAGAGAACATAAAAGGTGGTAACTTAATTATGAAGTCTAATCAGATTATTAGTCAGTATGAACTGCAGAGCCTCGTATTCTTTTGTTTTTAGTTTGGTTTGTTTCTTTGTTAGTCTGCTCCTTACGTAGAGAAAATAATACCCCGCTTCACCCCCCTAATGAAATTAATAAATTGGTCTTTTTGATGTTTTACCCCAATCAAACTGTTAGCACTAAACAAATATACACATATCACCAGGGGGACATGAAATAAAGATAAACATTTAAAATGCTAAACAAATACTTTAACTTGAGGAGACACAATTGCGTCCTCGTTCGCACCCAAGTTTACTGGAGTCACTAAACCCTCCACATCCCAGACTGGAGTCACTGCAGCCTCAACAATGTGATTACTCTTTACAACTGTATTATACATCGGCAAGGTACTACTAACATAGGGATTACGGAAAAAAATATGGGCAATACGGTGGCTCAGTGGTTAGCACTGATGCCTCACAGCAAGAAGCTCCTGGGTTCGAACCCCAGCATATCCAGGTCCTTTCTGTGTGGAGTTTACATGTACTCCCCGTGTTTGTATGGGTTTCCGCTGGATACTCCGGTTTCCTCTCACTACCATAAAAACACGTTAGGGCTAATCCTCCCGTCAGTGCCCTGGCACTGGCACAGTCCTGGAGTTGGTCAATTTCCCCCTACGGGCCCAGGTCGCCACTGCAGAAGAGGACTTAGGGCTCAGTTGGAAAAAATCTACCATTGAAAAGGTATTGATGCAATTTAATTTCTGAATCATAGTTTTTTTAAAGTATGTGAATCACCACATTCAATGATTGTTAGGCGCCCTTGCAGACTGACTAAGCAAAGTAGTTCTGTGGTTGCTACGTCCACCAATATATTGTATGTCCGTATTGTATATACAGTTAGGCCCAAAAATATTTGGACAGTGACACAAGTTTTGTTATTTTAGCTGTTTACGAAAACATATTCAGGATACAATTATATAATCAATATGGGCTTAAAGTGCAGACTCTCAGATGTAATTTGAGAGTATTCACATCCAAATAGGAGCAAGGGTTTAGGAATTACAGCTCTTTAATACGTAGCCGCCTCTTTTTCAAGGGACCAAAAGTAATTGGACAATTGACTCAGAAGGCTGCAAAAAAAAATAACAACGCTGCATGGGCTCTTCCCTCATTAACCTGTCATCAATTAAGCAGTTAAAAGGTCTGGAGTTGATTCCAGGTGTGGCGTTTGCATTTGGAAGCTGTTGCTGTGAACACACAACATGCGGTCAAAGGAGCTCTCAATGGAGGTGAAACAGACCATCCTGAGGCTGAAAAAAAAGAAGAAATCCATCAGAGAGATAGCAGAAATGTTAAGAGTGGCCAAATCAACAGTTTGGTACAATCTGAGAAAAAAAGAGTGCACTGGTGAGCTTGGGAACTCAAAAAGGCCTGGACGTCCACGGAAGACAACAGTGGTGGATGATCGCAGAATCCTTTCCATGGTGAAGAAAAACCCCTTCACAACATCCACTCAAGTGAAGAACACTCTCCAGGAAGTAGGTGTATCAGTATCTAAGTCTACCATAAAGAGAAGACTTCATGAGAGTAAATACAAAGGATTCACCGCAAGGTGCAAACCATTAATCAGCCTCAAAAATAGAAAGGCCAGAATTGACTTTGCCAAAAAACACCTGAAGAAGCCAACCCAGTAGTTCTGGAACAGCATTCTTTGGACAGATGAGACTAAGATCAACCTGTACCAGAATGATGGGAAGAAGAAAGTTTGGAGGAGAATTGGAACAGCTCATGATCCAAAGCACACCACATCTTCTGTAAAACATGGTGGAGGCAGTGTGATGGCATGGGCATGCATGGCTTCCAATGGCACTGGGTCACTTGTGTTTATTGATGATGTGACAAAAGACAGAAGCAGACGGATGAATTCTGAAGTGTATAGGGATATACTTTCTGCTCAGATTCAGCCAAATGCTGCAAAGTTGATTGGACGGCGCTTCACAGTACAGATAGACAATGACCCAAAACATACTGCAAAAGCAACCCAGGAGTTTTTTAAAGCAAAGAAGTGGAATATTCTGCAATGGCCGAGTCATTCACCAGATCTCAACCCAATCGAGCATGCATTTCACTTGCTCAAGACAAAACTTAAGGCAGAAAGACCCACAAACAAGCAACAACTGAAGACCGCTGCAGTAAAGGCCTGGCAAAGCATCACAAAGGAGGAAACCCAGCGTTTGGTGATGTCCATGGGTTCCAGACTTCAGGCAGTCATTGCCTGCAAAGGATTCTCAACAAAATATTGAAAAGTAACATTTTACTTGGGGTTATGTTTATTTGTCCAATTACTTTTGAGCCCCTGAAATGAGGAGCGTTTGTATAAAAATAGCTACAATTCCTACATGTTTAATCATATATTTTGTTCAACCCCTTGAATTAAACCTTAAAGTCTGCACTTCAATTCCGTTGTAGTTGTTTCATTTCAAATCCAATGTGGTGCCATGCAGAGCCCAAATTATGAAGATTGTGTCACTGTCCAAATATTTTTGGGCCTAACTGTATATATTGTGTGTGTATATGATTGTGTATTCACCCTGTTTTCCCCTTCGCCATTCCCTTCATGAAGATCTGCCGCCTGCTTCTCGTTGGTTCCCTTCCCTCAACACTCATCCACTGATGGACCAATCCAGAGATGCGTCTGCCATAAAACCTCCCTGCCTATTCTCCCCAGAGACTACGGAGAAAATTATCTGATTGGCTGCATTTTTCTTCCAACATAAAACAACACTTTAAATGCATGCACTGTATGCATGGCTCCTAGCCTATACCGAAAACCTCCCAAACAAGTCGGCACTTAACACTGATATTAGACATAGATGTATTAAATCTATCAGAAAAGTTACTTTCTTTTTTCATTTGAGGATTACAGTGCATTCTCGGAATACCTTGAAGGCCCTTAAAGAGGCCCTATTATGCTAATTTTCAGGTTAGGAGTCCTACTAGAATAGGTTTACGCGTTTTTTTTCCCCAAACTGTCTGGATCTGCAGAACCTCTATTCACCCTCTGTCTGAAACGCTCCATTTTAGCTCCTGTTTCTTTAAGGCCCCCCCTCCCGGCGAGATTTGCCTTCTCGCTGCCGAAAACAGCGTTTTCTTGACATGGCGGAACCACCCGGCCTCCGCTCTGACTGGCTCTGGTTGAGAGCGTGCCAAACATTATACAAATGTGTGAGTTAGTGACGTAGATAAGTTACGGTAGAAAATGCTGGACTGCAAACGAGGCGTTTCAGGCAGTTCAGGAGCTCTGTTTTCTGTGAAAGACAGTAGCTCCCTAGTCTCATTACAAAGATCATCTTAAGAATTTGGATCGTTAAATCGTAATCTTGGCTAAATAGCCATGTCTCAGATTTAGATGTTAATTTGGATGGTTTTAAAATTTTCAGAGCAGATAGCAACTCCACCTCCTCTTTGGATTCTATTTGTTCTCAAAACAATTTAAACATATTTGTAAAGGTTTCCACCTTCCACCCAGGTAAATTTGAACTTTTAGTGATGAATCTTAGTCTAGGTCACGGGTTACCTCTTGTTGCGGGTTTGTCCCGTCCGCCTTTCATTAATTATACTGCTCTAACTAGTTTGTAAAGTTACTTATATATTTGGTCAGTGCCGAAGCTGTTACCACGGGGGACTTGCAACTTGATGACTTGATATTTGTCATCATCATCATCATCGTCATCCGCTTGGTCCGGGGTCGGGTCGCGGAGGTAGCAGTTCAAGCAGGGCATCCCAAACTTCCCTTTCCCGGGCCACATTAACCAGCTCTGACTGGGGGATTCCAAGGCGTTCCCAGGCCAGTGTGGAGATATAATCCCTCCACCTGGTCCTAGGTCTGCCCCGCGGCCTCCGCCCAGCTGGACGTGCCTGGAACACCTCCCTAGGGAGGCGGCCAGGTGGCATCCTTACTAGATGCCCGAACCACCTCAACTGGCTCCTTTCTACGCAAAGAAGCAGCGGCTCTACTCCGAGTCCCTCACGAATGGCTGAACTTCTCACCCTATCCCTAAGGGAGATGCCAGCCACCCTCCGGAGGAAACTCATTTCCGCCGCTTGTATCCGCGATCTCGTTCTTTCGGTCATGACCCACCCTTCATGACCATAGGTGAGAGTAGGAACGAAGATAGACCGGTAGATTGAGAGCTTTGCCTTCTGGCTCAGCTCTCTCTTCGTCACAACGGTGCGATAGAGCGACTGCAACACCACACCCGCTGCTCCAATTCTCCGGCCCATCTCTCGTTCCATTTTACCCTCACTCGAGAACAAGAGCCCAAGATACTTGAACTCCTTCACTTGGGGTAAAGACTCATTCCCTACCTGGAGTAGACAATCCATCGGTTTCCTGCTGAGAACCATGGCCTCAGATTTGGAGGTGCTGATCCTCATCCCAGCCGCTTCACACTCGGCTGCGAACCGATCCAATGAGTGCTGCAGGTCGCAGACTGATGATGCCATCAGGACCACATCATCTGCAAAAAGCAGTGATGCAATCCTCTGCCCACCAACCCGCAGCCCCCCTCCCCCGCGGCTACGCCGTGAGATCCTGTCCATGAATACCACAAACAGGATAGGTGACAAAGCGCAGCCTTGGAGGAGGCCAACCCTCACCGGAAACGAGTCCGACTTACTGCCGCAGACCCGGACACAGCTCTCGCTTTGGGAGTACAGAGATTGGATGGCTCTGAGTAGAGACCCCCTCACCCCATACTCTCGCAGCACCTCCCACAGTATCTCCCGGGGAACCCGATCATACGCCTTCTCCAAATCCACAAAACACGTGTAGACCGGATTGGCATACTCCCAGGCCCCCTCAAAGATCCTCGCGAGGGTAAAAAGCTGGTCCGTTGTTCCACGACCAGGCCGGAAACCGCATTGTTCCTCCTCAATCCGAGGTTCGACTATCGGTCGAACCCTCCTTTCCAGCACCCTGGAGTATACTTTCCCGGGGAGGCTGAGTAATGTGATGCCTCTGTAGTTGGCACACACTCTCCGGTCCCCCTTTTTGAACAGGGGAACCACCACCCCGGTCTACCACTCTTTAGGTACTGTCCCCGACTTCCACGCAATGTTGATAAGACGTGTCATCCATGACAGTCCCTCAACACCCAAAGCCTTCAGCATTTCTGGGCGGATCTCATCAACCCCTGGGGCTTTGCCACTGTGGAGTTGTTTGACTACCTCAGTAACCTCCGCCAGGGAGATTGATGCTGATCCCCATCATCCTCCAGCCCTGTCTCTACTATGTAGGGTGGGTTTGTCGGGTTCAGGAGTTCCTCAAAGTGCTCCTTCCACCTCCCAATCACCTTGTCAGTTGAGGTCAACAATGTCCCATCCTTACTGTATACAGCTTGAATGGTTCCCTGCTTTCCCCTCCTGAGGTGTCGGATGGTCTTCCAGAACCGCTTTGGCGCCAGCCGAAAGTCCTTCTCCATGGTTTCTCCGAACTCCTCCCACACCCGCTGCTTTGCTTCTGCCACGGCCGAGGCTGCAGTCCTTCGGGCCTGTCGGTACCTTGCAACTGCCTCCGGAGTCGCCCGGGACAGCATGTCCCGGAAGGCCTCCTTCTTCAATCGGACGGCTCCCCTGACCACCGGTGTCCACCAGGATGTTCGAGGGTTACCGCCCCTTGAGGCACCTAAGACTTTGAGACCACAACTCTCAGACGCAGCTTTAGCAATGGAGGCTTTGAACATCGCCCACTCCGGTTCAATGCCCCCAGCCTCCACAGGGATGCCAGAGAAGCCCCGCCGGAGGTGTGAGTTGAAGGCCTCCCGGACCGGGGACTCCTCCAGACGTTCCCAGTTCACCCGCACTACACGCTTGGGCTTACCAGGTCTGTCCAGAGGCTTCCCCCGCCACCTGACCCAACTCACCACCAGATGGTGATCAGTTGACAGCTCTGCCCCCCTCTTCACCCGAGTGTCCAAAACATATGGCCTCAGGTCCGATGATACGATAACAAAATCGATCATCGACCTTCTGCCTAGGGTGCTCTGGTACCAGGTACAGTTATGAGCATCCTTATGTTCGAACATGGTGTTCGTTATGGCCATTCCATGACTAGCACAGAAGTCCAATAACAAGCCACCACTTGGGTTCAGATCAGGGAGGCCGTTCCTCCCAATCACGCCTCTCCAGGTGTCTCCATCATTGCCCACATGTGCGTTGAAGTCCCCCAGCAAGACTACAGAGTCCCCCTCAGGAGCCCCATACAAGGCTCCATCCAGGGTCTCCAAAAAGGCCGAATACTCCGAACTGCTGTTCGGTGCATAGGCACAGACAACAGTCAGAGTTTACCCCCCCATGACCCGCAGGCGTAGGGAGGCGACCCTCTCGTCCACTGGGGTAAATTCCAACATAGAGGCACTTAGCCGGGGACTCGTGAGCATCCCCACACCAGCCTTGCGCCTCTCACCCTGGGGAGCTCCGGAGAAGAATAGAGTCCAACCCCTATCCAGAAGTGAGGTTCCAGAGCCGAGGCTGTGCGTAGAGGTAAGCCCCACCAGATCCAGCTGGTAGCGCTCCACCTCCCGCACAAGCTCCGGCTCCTTCCCTCCCAGAGAGGTGACGTTCCACGTCCCCAAAGCCAGCCTCTGCCACCCGGGTCCGATCCGTCGAAAACCTCTGCCTTCACTGCCACCTTTCTGGCAGCGCACCCGACCCCCTTGGTTTTTCCCGCGGGTGGTGAGCCCACGGGACGGAGAAGGCGAGACGTTGGTGTTGTCCACGTTGCTTTTCGGGCTATGCCCGGCCGGGCTCCGTGGCAAGCCCGGCCACCAGGCGCTCGCTGACGGGTCCTCCTCCTGGGCCTGGCTCCAGAAGGGGACCCCGGGCTTCCTCCGGGCCGGGTATCATCCTCTCTTTTAGTTTTTTCCATGAGGGTTTTTGAACCATTCTTTGTCCGGCCCCTCGCCCGAGACCAATTTGCCATGGGAGACCCTACCAGGAACACAAGGTTCCAGACAACACAGCCCCCAGGTTCATAGGGACACACAAACCTCTCCACCACGATAAGGTGATGGTTCCCGGAGAGGCTTGATATTTGTGTTGTGAGTTAAATCGTACGCAATTGATCACAGATCCCCCACCAGTGTTAATTCTGACAAGCACTTTTTATTTTGTTTTAGTCTTCGTCGCTTAGTTGGGTCATTTCATTTTGTTTTGTTTAGTCAAGATTGAGTCAGTGGTAGTCAGTTTGAATTTTTGTCAAATTTTCCTCAATGTTTAAGTCCCGAATAATAACAAATAACGAATAATTGATGGGCTGCCGTGCCCCTACTGAACAGGTTGTTATAAACTCGGAGTCATGTCGCGGCCGAGTGCCTTTTTCATTGTGTATGTGATTTTCAGATGTGGGTAAAGCCGCTCTGTGTGCCTCCGTACCAAATCATCCCTTGTATCCCTGTTTTTAAGAATATTAGCTACACTTTGACCATTTGCATGTTTACATTAGTGTCAGAGCGCTATCCATGGTTCTGATAGCTTTCTCTTTGACCTCTCTACTTTCCCAATACAATAGCCTAAGTAACTCATTCGACTGTAAAATCCAACACATTGTAAAATAAAATAAATATGCCCAATGGTGTGTGTGCTTCATAACTAGTAACTAGCATGCACTGGGGCCCGCCATATTAGCATGCACTGGGGGCCGTCATATTAGCATGCACTGGGGGCCGTCATATTAGCATGCACTGTGGGCTGTCATATTCGCATGCACTGGGGGCTGTCATATTAGCATGCACGTGGGCCTGCCACATTAGCATGCACTGGGGCTGTCATATTAGCATGCACTGGGGGCTGTCATATTAGCATGCACTGGGGCCCGCCATATTAGCATGCACTGGGGGCCGTCATATTAGCATGCACTGGAGGCCGTCATATTAGCATGCACTGAGGGCTGTCATATTAGCATGGGACAAACTTTAAATCGTCTGCTGGATCGTAACACATTTGCATTATTTATTTATTTATTTATTTACTTATTTATCTATTTATTTATTTATTTACTTACTTACTTAAATGTTTTCTTTTTTTTATTTTGTTTTGTTGTTTTGTTTTGTGGTTCATTACATGTCAGTCGACCCAGCATAAATAAAAATAAAGGATAATATAATGTCTGACAAACACTACCTATTCTCAAGAACCAATGTGCAAGAATAGAGAGAAAACAATTGACTAATAGGGAAACACAATGCCAAGCCTTAATACATCCTATCGTAGAAAGGGTTGAAACTTCAAGGACGTTTAGGTAGAGTTAGTGTGCTTGCTTTGCATTGCATTACTTGAGTTACTATAGGTACGTGTTCGCCTTTAAAAAGACTATGGGTCAAACACTGAATTTTATTTATTTATATGACTGACGCAATCAATAAGAAGGATGAAGTCTGAGCTAAATCAGCTTCAAAACACATTGACTCATGACCCCGCAACGTAATTACCACAGCATAGTAAGCTAGCCTCTCGATTTTCTGTTGACAACAGAAACATTTGTAGATTCCTAAATAGATTCCTTGACAAACATTATTTCTGATAGGCACCTGTTTTAGAAAATGTGTCCTTCCTCTGCCAGAATGAGGCAAAGATTACCTCTGAAAAGTTCTGGAAGTAATTCTTGATTCTTGAAAGTCCACAGGGGAAAGAAATTGGACCCTGACCCTTCCTGAATAACTACAAACCTTTATTAAAACTTTCATTCTCTGGTTAATCCCCAGATGCATTTCTATCCGTCTGAAAATTGTGTTCAAAACGTATTATTTATGCTTTAAAACAACGACATGTAACAGAAGATACAGTAGTGGTAAACTGCACTTGATAAGACAAAATGGATTGACATATTTATGAATCTATTAAAGGCATTTGATACAGTTGATCTAATCTAGTACAAGATCACAGCCTCTTGTAGTTGATGGAATTCTGCCTTTTCACAATAATGAAAAACAAGCTCCAAAAGAGTGCTTTCTGGGCATCCAATGCACTTCATATACGGATGAGATTGGGACTACGTCGAAGTTATTTTAATGACGCAATTTTATACTCTTATGATATAATTTCAGAATCTATTTTGAAATATCATTCCAACACCAATAGGAAATATCCTAAACAGTTTTTAAGTGACTGTAGTGAATGCAAAAACAAAGGAAAGTATTTTGGAAAGATTTAAAAGACACCTGGTCAAAGGGATTAGACCCCCTGATGTGGCAGACAATGGCAACCCATTATTGCAGCACCCAATGTTTCAGTTAACTGAATGCACCCACAAAAAGGTAGTTAAAGACTGAAGAAAAGATACACTTTTAAAGTGCTATAGAGGGAGCAAAACATGACTCACGCAAGAGATTTGACGTTAATACAAGTCCAGTACAAGCAAGAGGAGCCCTTAATAAACGAATACAGAAATAGGTGAAAGTCACCAGATCTGCCCGTGTGGCTAGGAAAAGGAACAGGTGATTGAGTAGCGAGATACAGGAGGATACATTGACCTGTGTTTCATAAAAACTCAGGCCAATAAGCCAAGTAAAGTCAAGTTGCTGTATACAAATCGAAGTCCAAAAGAAGTCAGCAACATTGACAATAAAACTAAAGCAAATGGAGAAACAGGGTGATAGCAGAGAGCCACCATTCACAGAAAACACTGAAGGAGAAGTGGGGAACAACCTAAAGTAAGGTGTCCATCAGCTTGTGAAAAGATAAAGACAACTAGAACAGCTTAGAGGCACAGTTAAAAAGAGGTATTTATAAAGGTTAATACTTGAGGTGAATCACTTAAAAACGTTAATATTTGTTGTCATAGTGCATTTAATGTAAGCCATCCAGAAAGGAATATACACAGGATAATTCTCTTGAAAACCATGTTTGTTGTATTGTACTGTATGTTGATTGTGATTGTATTTTTTCGCAAAACAGCCTGGCAAAAAAAATGACCAGCAGACCTGGTACAGTAGTTAATACCAACTGTTCACAACACTCTTTTTGTCTCAAATCACACATAAGGCCAAAGATGTTTTTATGTTTAGTGCAGCATACCCCAAATGTGTTATGTTGTTATTCATAGCTTACCTGGTGGGCACTGGGACCTCAGTCAAAGCACCAAGCATCACAGCCCGCTGCAGACGCACAAACGCAACAAATGGGCCATCCAAGAAGTCCACCTCCCCCACCAGCACGTTGGAGGCCTCTGCATCTCTGGGCAACTTCTTCATGAACTTGTTTTTCAGCTGAAAAGGACAACGGATGCAAAATGTTAAGTTCCCACCAGCAGGCAAACCCATTTTCCCCAATTAGACAAGCTTAATAAAACATAACAGCCAGAACTTTTAAAATCACATACATTTAACTGAAAAAACAATTAAGAAGCATTCTGAAGGAACCAGGTGAATGATTACAACTCGTGGTAAAAGAGGTATCTATCTGCATTAGTAGAGGGAAGTAAGATGAATGACTGTATAAAGCCTAAGCGACATGTTGCACAGTGATCCCTCCACAGGCTCTGTTTGTTCCACGTAGTGCGTATTAAAAGTCCTAAAGTGTTTCCATGGAGCCTCTCGAGATTTACTGGCAATTAAGTTTCTTTAAATCTAAAATAACAGATTGGGTTTATTCAGAATGGTCTGCAAAGGAATAAAGTTTTCCCTTTGCATTTAACTTCTTTCTTCATTTAACCCATTTAAAAAAAAAAAAAAAATTGTGAGCAGCCATTAAATCAGTTAATCTTTAGTATTATATATATTTAGATATATTTGACCTTTACATAAATGGATGTCCTCCAAATCAGTCAGGACAGTCGTTATCAACATTGTGAGTGTGGTGTAAAATGTGATAGCTCTTCATACAAAAATGTACGTCAAAATGACAAAATGGAAAAAGGTGTTCAATCACAGTACTTTCATATCTGTGCATTTGCCTGTTTCAAACTTTTTATCATCGCAGGTTAATGTTTAAGAATTGATTTGGCTCAAGGAGACAGTTTGTTTAATGTCTTTGTATTTACGGTCCAAACGACCCATTTAAAATAATTTAGTGATGAATATTCAGCAATATCTTTGAACTTTTCCCTTGACTGTTATACAGTATACTTGTCTAAAATCTTTTATTTTCTATTGTTTTGGTTGTTCATTTTGCAATATGGGGAAAAACATGCATTTGGTTTAACATACAGTTCATAAATAACAACCAATTTAGTACAAATGGGTCAAGATTGGTCTCCAAAAATTTTAAATATCAGATTATTAAAAGGGCCAATATTGTAAGATGTAATATTTTCTGTTTTGCTTATTTTATTTTTGCTGAGGGTGTGTACCAACACTGAATTCAATTTGAAGTATTTGCCTGCTGCAGTTTCACAGGGTTATGACAAGCCTCCTCCTTTTTCAGATAATTAAGAATCACAGCCAAAAATGTATGCAAACTAATGTATCTGACTGTGGTTTTAACAAGCAACAATAATCCAATCAACATTTAGTGCAAGTGGAACTTAAGTTTGAGACTGTTTGTATCAAAATTGCATGGCGGAATTTACAGTAAAACAGGCCATAATCAATAGTATTTCTTTCAACCAAAGTAGTAAGCAGTTCTTGCTCGGGTTTCTAAAAGAGAAGACGCTCAATAATAATTGTTAATTCCTTTTTGGTGATCCTCCATATTCACTACAAAGTCTAATTAACTTAAAAGGTGTTACATTTCTTCATTCTAATATTAGAAAGTTTTAACACAATGATAAACACTAAACTTGACTTCATCCAGTAACTATTTGGTTACAGCCAATTATCGGAACGCATTTCTTTCAATCTCATACTATAAAAAAAAAGATCTGACACAAGAAGGAGGCTCGTGTTTAATGGAAGATAACTAATTTAGGGCGTGTCCAAGTGTTTCATGGAGCCATCAACATATCTTTCTTATCCAGGCACCAGAAGGTGGCATCAACACTGAGGCTTACAGTCATGTAAACCTTGAATTACAGTCATGTAAACCTAGCAAACCTTGAAGTGGCCAAAATACATATTTTGGCTCCTATGTCATCTTACAATTGTACAGACAAAAGTTTTTTTTTTCAATTAAAGTTGATTTAATTGCATCCCCTGATGTTTGCATCTAATTTGAATCACACCCCATTGTGTACCGCATCTTGAATCTGATAGTTACATATTTTCCTATTCAGAAGAAGTTAGCTACATATGGTGTTTGGTTCTCTATAGTCTATTGAATGCTTTTCACACACACATTTTTGAATTATGAAAAGATGTATTGGTTTTGAAAATATCTGAATGGAGAAAATGTTTATGACATTTACTTGGTTTATTGCAACGAATCCATCTAATTTTGAATGCAAAATCTGATAGCTTTGTGTAATTTGGACGCTTTCCCACTACCCAGGGCTTTAAGCTGAGGAGTAGTAGTGATCCCCATTCTATTGCTGTTTGAGTGTTTGCTACCTGTTACTTTGGATCTTTTATTTGCTATGAGAAAATGCTTAGACAGAGATATGAAAACATATAAAATATACAGTATATGAAAATCTATCCAGACCCTGAACATATCATGCGATGAATTGTATATAAAACACCAAATAGTACTGAACTGATGAAACTCCTAGCTTGGTTGCCCATTACAATTGTCAGACTGGTGTATTAGGAGAAAGACCAGTATGGACCAGAAATATTGAGGTACTGCCGTGTAAAAGGTTCAAATGACAATAGTAGTTATTTTTCGACTGATAAGATTGGCTTCACTAAGGAAACACAACGCTCCCCACTGAATATATTTTCACTTCTTAAAGTGACTACACTGCTAACATGGGACCAGCAAGGAAAGGCCAAAACTCGTTCAACTGTAAAACTAAATATATTAACTCCATGTTCATCCATTAAACACCCTGCAGGTCAGTCAGATGTGATGAGTTAATATTTGAAAGCAAGGTCATGTCATCATTGCATTCAAATTCCCCTGAAAACTGCATGCCATTTGTAACATGTAAGTAAGATGTTGGACATGCTACCAACTAATTCACAATCAAATTAGGTTTCAGTTTGAATAAGTGACATAGCACAGTACACACTATTTTGTCTGAACAATAAAATTGATAATCCCAGTCTTTTAAAATCCCCCCCAAAAATAAAAATGTTTTGCAATGCAGGACTCATTTGATTGTTACAAAACTGGCCCGGTGGACTGGACACAAGAAAAGACTGGCGTTTCTTTTCCTCCCACATATAGATTTATTCTATTTATATTATTTTACTTATTTATTCTTTGAAGCAACAGGGAACCATAATGTTGGACATGTTGACCGGAGAGCAGAGCACTGAGCAGACCTTTGAACACAGAAGCTTGTAAGATTATCGAAGTTTAGAACGGTTCAGCCTACAATATGGGATAAGGTTTGCCAACTCTTCTACCCAATCTGTCCCAGGGTTTACTGAGCTGTCTAAAAATAATACGTTTGATAGAGAAAATAGTGTGGTATTCCTCATTACAGTTTTTACAAAACAAATTAATTAATTAACGCAAACCTAAAACTGTGAAGCTGAACCTTTAAGTACCTTTTGCCTAAGTAAGGTGAAGGAACACAATTTTATGGACATCAACTAAACCCCACTCTTCTAGAATGGATGAAGCCAACGTGGACTGGCAAGGAACATGCTGAACTTTGGACAAGATCTAACAACACTTAACCACCCAGTGGGTGCTTAATGTGGATTTCAGTACTTTGATTTGGGTAGGCCCACATTCCACTGTGAAAAGTGCGTCATTGAGGAGACAAAGTTAATAAATGTCTTCTGTCATAAATTTTCCTCAAAAGTGATGAATCTCCACCTTACATACCCTGAATAGACGTGTACTGGATAAGATCAGTTTTTTCAGTTTCCTTTCTGAAACAGGTTGTTCCAATAATCAACATGAGCCACACAAGTACCGTTGTCATGGTATGTGCTTCAAATTAATATGTGCAAATAGCCTATGACCTTGATTATAAGTTCAACCAATGTGGACTTACCTGATCTTTCTCTGGTTTGTCAGAGATATCGTTCATACTGGAAGCCAAGTTACGATGTGGGGTTGTCGGGCTACCTAATAAAACAGAATCTTTTATGATTATTCAGGTACAACGTGTCCAACAAAAACACGACAACAGTAGTTAAAGATGCCAGAAATCCCAGAAATGACAGTGGCCCAGATTGCTCTCAATGCAGCACCTAATATACAGAGCAGAAATATTAAATAGGACAGACATAGTCATAGACATAGAATGATAAAAAGGAACTTTTGGGTCATTATAAGTTGTTGATTGTTCACAATTACAATAAAGAAATTCTGTATTAATTTGAAAGGTTGAAGTCTCTATTATTTTTAGGAATGGTATCAGACATTTTACTAAGAGTATGTACAGTACTTTCACCCGTTTTCCACATTTTGTTAAGTTCCAGCCTTATTTTAAAATGGATTAAAAAAATCACACAATACCGCATAATGACAAAGTGAATACATGCTTGTAGAAATGTGTACAAATTGAATACATTTGCACACATTTCTACAAACCTGTTTTTGCATACTGTTCTTGAATACTACCTATTTTAGAATATGGTTGTAACGTAACAACATTTGGAAAAATTGAAGGGGTCTGAATACTTTCTGAATTCACTGTATTACCTTAAAAATTTCTTCATGCTGACTTTGATCTGATTCTCAGATTGGATGTTAAAACAACTGTCTCACTTTCTTACTTGTGACTAATGGTAAAATACTAGTGAAAGAGGAAATGTTTGATAATATTTCTCCTGTGCAGTTTGCCACTTTAATACCATCATATCTTACATTGTAAAAGACTACAGTCCTTAAACCAGCAACCAAACTGTTCAGGAGAAGAATTCAGAAAAGAATCTGCATATTAGTGGTGGAGCATTTGTTCTGATGCCATTGTAGCATTTCAAATGGGTTTTGACATTGTTCTTAAAAATCATTACAACATTGGGGGTATTACTTGGATGCCAGTTGGATGCAGCCATTTTTATTCATCTCAAGAAAAAAGCAGAAAAAAAGAAACAGAAACTACAACAAAAAAATGCCAATGCTTAGAACATCCACCCTTAACAGTTATTTTGTTTTGAAATGTTTTTAACTTCACAAAAGAAATTGGTTCTATAAAATTTAAATCTCTTATTTCTATACCAACCAGTTTTTGACACAACCTTTGTTGAGGGGAGCTGAACAGGGACATGGAAGTCTGGCATGGATGTTAAAGATCACAGTGTCAAGAGAACTTACTGAACAAGTCCATGCTTGGACCCCTCTGGGCCTGCAACTCCTCCATGGAAGTGTGGGCTGTTAGACAAGGCACTGAGCTCTCAAGTGGACTACGGGCTTTTAGTAGCAGAAGCAGATAACAGAACCAGAGCCCATAAAAAGAAAAAGAGAAAATTAATGAAAGACAGTGAAGGAAGGATGCAAAATATGAGTAGAAAGAAAAGCAGTTGTTAGGCAGACAGAGCAATTAGTTGCTATGAGCTGAAAAATCGATGACTGCTTATTAAAGTTTTTTTTTTTGAAAGATGAGTAGGTCATGGTTACTGATTAGTTGAGGAACACAGATAATTGAAAAAGTAAGGGCATTTTTATGTCTTACACCTTCCTGGCTAATTTCCCAATCAACTCTACTACTACTACAACTAATTCACCAATTAACCTGCATGTTTTTGGACTGTGGGAGGAAACCGGAGTACCCGGAGAAAACCCACACGAACACAGGGAGAACATGCAAACTCCACACAGAAAGGCCCTTGGGTCAGGTTGGGATTGAACCCAGGACCTTCTTGCTGTGAGACAACAGTGCTAACCACCGAGCCACCGTGCTGCCTATTTATTAGTTTTGTTGTTTGTTATTTTTAAATGTACCAATATCCAATTAAAGTCCTAAAGCTCCTAAAGTGACCGGCATTTGCAAAATAACAATAATTTTCACTTATTTCCACCAAACAGATCTAGGGTTAGGTATAGGTTGGCACGGATTAGAATTCCGCAAGTGCTTGCGGAAGTACAGGTGCAATGCAAAGCATCATTTTAGAGTTTTTTCAATGGTCTGCAGTAGCAGTTTACGCTTCCCAAAAGAAAATGTGTGAATGCGTGAAAAATAGAGGGTGTGGCTTGAGAGCGTGTGAGGGTCAATGGTTTGAGTCTTACGCTCAATGCATGAGAGTTGGCAGCTCTGATACTGAAAGTCTTGTGTAAATAAGCCATTACAAAGACCTCACACGCAGCATGCTAGATGAAGAGTGACGTAAAAGTAGCATGAGAGGTGCACTGTAAATAAACAAATCCTATTTTCATGGAAAATAACAAAAATTTTCACAGTAGTTTTGAAATTGCATACAAAACAGTTAAATTACGGATATTAAATCAAAATCCAAACTTTCCTTTAAGCATCATGCCGATAATGTCATTTAACATGTATTAAATTTCTTTAGCAAAAAAATTACAATAATAATTATGCAGTATTTTTTCAGTTTTCCTAAATTTCAAACAAATATCTGTAAAATAAATGTGTTACCCCTCATATGACGGTTTATGTCCACACTAAGAATGTAACGTTTTTCTTTGTAATTTTACGGTAAATCTTTGTTTTACATTTATGTGTACTTTAAACATTTAAACTCTGTAAACGTAGATACAAATTTAGCAATTTGCCAAAACAACTTTGGTCTGGATTTGCAGCAAGGTATTGTGGGATGATAATTATAATCTACCTATTCAATGTGATTGTGGCCTGTTAAAAATAAAATTGCAAGTAACATTAATGAGATTAAATTTCCAGGTTTTGGCAATGAATGGTGGTTCTTTGTAGAACTTTTAGTGCCATCACTTTATGGAAAGTGTTAGATTGCAATGATTTAGCAAATATATTTAAAATAACAGTTTTTCTCTGTTTTAGTGCAGTCACTTAATGGAAGGTGTTTGATGGTAATAATTTGGGAAATACCTGTCAAATAATAGTATTACTCTGCTGAATGTTTAGTGCTGTCTTTTTATCGAAGGTGTTTGATCATAATAATTTAAGTAATATTTGTAAAATAACAGTATATCTTGGCCTAGCTTTATGAAAAAAATTGATCTGAGTCACAAAAGAATCGGATTTGGGCTACTTTTGCCTGCGGTGTGAACGTAAACTTAGTGATTGATTGACATTTAATTTTAACGTTATTATACTTTTTGTACACAAAGAATTCTGCTACAATGGTTTGAAAATTTTTAATTAAACAAATTATGTATTCTGAAACCAAGTGTGATACTAAAAAGCAGTGGCGAACTGTCAGGGCCATCAAGGTATTCAGAGAAGGCCCTGTAGTCCTCATATGAAAAAAGAAAATAACATATCTCATTAATTCAATAAACATAAATGTTGTGAACCTAATATTAGTGTTATGCTGACAGGATAACGGCGACTTGTTTCTGTGGTTTTCGGTGCATGTGCCGCAAAGTGTTTTTTGTGTTGGAAGAAAAATGCAACCAATCAGATAGTTTTCTCGTGAGGCTCTAGGGAGAATAGATCCTCCCCGGGAGTATTCTATATCCTTGATTAAATTTAACGAGAGCGTACTTTTGACAATATGATCCGCCAATCATATGGATTTGTAGTCAGTTGGAGCGTATAATTTCAAAATGTGCCTTTGACTTAAGGTATTCTCTAGAAGACCCCATATGCTCTGACCTAGTTTCACACACAAACTAGCTAGAGGTTGAGCAATAATTTGTGAGATCTGCCATGGTCTTTCCTTGCAATGGTAGTTACCATTTTTATTATTATTACCATTGTTATATAATATTAATCTTTATATTTATAATAACATTATATCCTTATTGACTCCATCAATTTTAATCCACTAATCTGAAAAATACATCCAATAGTGTCAGTGTGAGTGTGTGCACGTGCATTACTACAGCAACAATGGTATTTGAGGATGGACGTAAAATTTCCTTGACTTTCAAACTCTAGTGGATACAAATCTTTTGTGCTAATTTACAAATTATTACTAGTTATATTTTTTATCTAGTCCACTACAGTTTCATGGTAACTTTGCAGCAGACATTATGCACACAATATCTATATATTTCAATTTGACTATGAACAGATGCTTCTCGTTTACTGACACAAAGCATCACTTATTTTCTAAAACTAGCCTTCAGTACAATCCTTCCAATAGGATAGAGCAAATGGGGGAGGTAATACTACATCAGATCACAGATAGATGTCAACACGTTCAATTCTATCCAAATGGTATAACATAGAAAAGATCAGAGCACAATGTTTTTTTTTTTGTTTGTTTGTTTTTGATAGACTGGTTGAAAAATGTATTTAAAAATTGAAAAAATTTAGAAATTGAGAAAAAGATTTCTGAGTAGAAAAATGTTCAAGACTACACCAAACTGGCACCTGTATTACCATGTTCTGCGCTGGAAAACATCCTACTTGCACTGGAAACTGTCTTGCCAATATCTGCCAGTGAGCGCAGATTGGACTTCTTGGTCTGATGGCGATGTTTCCGTAGCAACGTGTGTGTCACTTTTTCCTTGAGCTCCGCTTTCAGTTGACCATTGTCTATCTGACTGTCAGTGATTAGCTCTACAATAGAGAGTGGAGAAAAAAAGTTAAATGTATGGAAAACTGGATAGCTGATAGAAAATAAAAACGTTCAATACTATACCTCTTAGAAATATGTACTGTACAAGCCCATTGAAGTAAAGTGTAAGTTTTATAGTCTGTAAGTCTATACAAATTCCATTTTCAAGTTAGCTCTGAAACAGCTTTTCAAACAAACTTTTATAAAATGCCACACTCAGCTATAATTAATTAATCATGAATTAAAACTAAAGAAATACTAAATATTAGCTAGATTAATTGAGTGTTCGAGTAGTTCACAAAAATCTAATATAAATAATTGCAAAGTCTTCACGTTATCCCAATCAAGAACCAGTTTGAAATGATGCATGTGTGTCTGCCATGGCATATTGCGACAACAAATGTCTATTTCTAAAAAGAGGGTAGGCAGCTTCAACTCAAGGTTATCAGCCCTGGGAGACTCTATCTGAAATGTAGTGCTCCTAACGGACAATAGTAATTCAGCTTCAGTAAAGTGGCTGGCCTGGCTTAGCCTAGCCCTGCACATTCACTCACATTATTCACTGAAAAGCTAAAAACTATTGTCAGTCTTCAATTGATTAGACCGCATATTCTTTCAGGATTAAGGATGAGCAGATAAGTAATCGGGAATGACACATCCCATTCATATGTATTTCCCCATAATTATTGGTTTGGAAGCAAGCCAATGATTTACGAAGTTGTCAAACTTAAGTTAACTTAAGTTCATAAATTATTTTCTTACTGCTTGCTGTAGCATTGTGGATTTTCAAAGAAAAGCAACTTGACTCCCAGGATAGGTGCTAACGGAATGGTAGTTTTCTAAAACCACGCTGATCCTTGGCTTAGTGCTCTGGGCTCTGCCATTATTGAGGAATTAGGAAATAAAGGATCTTTGCTTTGTGTATCACTTCAGTTATAAAGAAACCTCTGCCCTAGTTAACCTTAAAGATTTAATTAGACAGGTATGCAGGCCATCAATAGTAACTAAACAGTTACTGTTGACATTTACTAGGCATTTTTAATTACAGTTCCAAACTGTCAATTCTAAAGCAAGCATGACAATGTCACTAATAATGACAAATTAGTGAGGAACAAACACATTATGGGGCCTGTACATGGATTTAAGGATCCAAAAGTTTATAAAGGTTGTGAACAAAAGACTACCAGTGTTAAGTCTACTATGGATCTTTACTTAAACTGCCATATTTCATATAGCAACCTCATTGCAGGGAATAATTAGTTATTGTATTAAGACAATGTGGTAATTTAATGCTAGTAAGCACATGTATAAAAGGTGGAAGAAGACTAAACGGTGAGCTTACCGACCACTTGAGGCAGAGTGGAGGCCTCCAGGTCCAACATGATGGAGCCTCTCTCTATGCAGGTCCTCAGCTCAAACAGGCTGTGTAAGGACAAGGTGGCCACATGGGGTTTGCTCCAACGCTCACCTCCCTTCTCTACCTTCTCCTCAAACTTTATCCACCTTAAATGAAAATTAGTTTGAAAAGGTATTTCTAATCAATCAAATTTTATTTAACAATGCCATGATCAAATCCACATACTTCCATTTATAATTAAAAGCATTGATGACCTGTTGACATTATAAGGACCATGGATCTTAATTATTTATCTTCATGTATAAACTTCAAACAAAAAAAGGCTAAACAAATGTTTATTTTTACAATAAACTGACATAAATAGGTATTTCCCTTTTGTAATGTCAAAACATGTTTTACGAAAGTTAGGGGTTAATTCTTCTTTATTAGCTGGAAGACCCTGACATTAAGATTGTCATTAGCATCATTATGATCAGTATTATGAAAAAGCTAAGAGAGTTGGAATTGCTAAGCAAAATGATACATTTAACCTACTTCTTTATAGTTAGAACTACACGACAAACACAGAATCCTGCGCAAAATGCAATAAAAACTAGATAGCTGTATAGTTCCTGAAGAAAATGTGTGTGCCCACTGAAGCATGTGAATTATGCCAGTGACATTGACTGACACACACATGGTTAAAACTGTATGACTAAACTATTTAGAACAATGAAACGTGGTTTGTTGAAATAATCTTATTTTTCCGTGTTATGATTTGCATAATTATCGTTCATTGATTGCCATATTAGTTATTGCAGTGACATAATCATCTTAATCATATTCTAAGAATACTGGTACATCACCATGCATGGTCCTTTGGTAAGGGCGAGAGTATCAATATTAATCTTATTATTGCACTTCCAATAATGAGTTATTTAGATAAGTTGGCAGGTAAATGTAGCCTAGCTTAGCACAAAGACTGTAAACCATAGGTAACGGCTAGCATGTCTCAGTCAAAAGTGAACAGAAACTCGGTCGGACCTATTGTTGCGAGGCTGCCTACCCGACAAAAGGTAAAATTATGGTTCCGCCTCGCAATATAGGCCCGACTGCATATTTGTTGCAATAACAGTAACAACCTCTCGCTTTTACATTTTCTACACATGTGAAATACAGAAGATATAACATGTAAATAGCACAGCTTTGGCGCTAAGGTGTATTTTGTTATTATTATTTTGGTTATTATTATATAGACTAGGTTATACAAGTTTCTTACCTGGCAGTCTCCTTCCATTCCATCTCCTGCCCGTCAACTGACAGCAGTTCATCCAGCTCTGTGAAAAGTTGAGGGGGCGCAGGGCCATCATCCTCCTCTCCCAGCATATAACGGATCCTCTCAGCAGCCGGTGAGACTGAGGAGAGAGGGTAGATACTGCGGCTTACAGGTTGGCACTGGTTGTCACTGAGCATGGTAGAGGGTAAGAGCTTCCCTTCATCCTCTGAACTATTCATCTTAGACTTAGTTGCAAGTGGAGGTGGTGGGATCTTCAGCATTGTCTCGTTCCTCTCCTCAGCATCCTCTTCCTGTTTCTTTTCTTCCTCCTGGTTGTTGTTGTTAGACATGTCTTCAGCTGAACCCTTAAATTCAACTCCTCAACGGGTGATATTTCACAAAAAGCTGAGTATGTAGATTGTAGGAGGCAAACTACACAACCTAAAAAGTATTCCAAAAGAGCAGTTAGGCCTTACTCATTTGCCCCATTCAGTGCATTGAGAGCCAGGTAAAAAGAGGATGAAGGGGGTCCCCCCTCCGATATTATCCCCCACTATTAGCCGCCCCTGCCACTACCATTTTACTCCTCAAAGACAAGCTCTTGCCATTGGCCCTCCAGCTTGGCTCACAGCCATGGTGCCCCTCATTAACAAATAGGAAATGGTTCAAAAACTGCCCATTCTTTACGAGAGGCTTGGCTTTCCTTCGCATTGTTTACTCCTTTGAATATTAAGTCACGCACTAATCAACATACAAGAAAAAGAGTTTAAAATATATAAAAATTACATAAACAATATAAAAAGCTGACACAATAATGGAGACACACGTCTAAAACACTGAGACAGAGTTGAAAGAAATGTTATGCATGTAGAAAGCCGATTGTATCTTTGTATCAAAAGAGTCAAAAATCTCTTTTGACTGGATCAAAGAGCAACACTTTAGATGAGAGCCCATGGCAACAACAGCAATATCAAGGAATAACACTTTTGTGACGTTATCATGATAAACAATTTTACAACTGCATATTTTAAAAGTTTGTCAAATTACCTAGATTCATTGAAAAGAATATGGGCAATCTTTGACAAATTCCTAATAAGGACAGTAGAATGTTTTGTTATTCTTCTATGAACACTGATGGCTACAACAAGTTTGAAGAGATTAACAAACAATAGCACACAGAAGAAGGACAGCATTGTAGTGAGCTATCGGCTGCTATTTTTAAATACAACTGTCACTGCCTTTTACTATAAAAGAACTTCATCAGCAAAGTGTTCCCTCATCCAGGCCAGTGAATCAAATTCCTTCATACAAGCGTTTTGCTCCCAGGCAACGCTGATGTCACCAGAATTCAGTGCAGTGTCATGTCAGTAAGCTTGATTCCATAATAAAATAATATTCAGTGCTGTGAAGTGACCAAACAGCATTAACTTACACATATTCAAGACAAAAACTAAATCTAAAGATTGTAAAGTCAAACCTACAGATGTGCATTAGATGTGCAAGGCTCAATGGCTTATAACGGATTATTAAAATATCTATATATCTTCATATTTTCCCATGGAAAGAAAACAGAGAACTTGAGTGTGTGACTTTCATAAAAACTAGCACTTTTACTATTTGTACACCTTTTTTTGTAATTCAAATGCATTAATGATATATTGCCCCGTCCCACAACTAAATTCATTTATGTGGAATAAATAGTATGTGATGTTCTGACAGGACGGCTTGCAACTTCCTGGCCCACCAGCCAACTCAACTGGAAGTAAAATTAACACTGACCTCTTTTCTCAGTGCTGCAGCTCACACCAACATGGACATCTACTAGTTTAGAAGACACTTGTGTGAGGAAGATTATCTCAGACATTAATACTCTAGGTGAAATAGCTCTAAACATGAAGAAGCAAACTTCGGCTGCTATGACAAAATCACATAAAGCGGATAGCAATGATTTTTATATAACTGTTTAGTTGCCTTTTGAAACACTACTTTATGGGCTCAAACCAGCAAATTAATGGCCAATAGCCCACTTCTCTGGATACAACGCCACCGCCACATAATTCCCTGTTTCATCAGGTTACTTTGGAGAAATTCAATATTCATGATAAATTGAAAAACTGCAAGAGCTATAAAATTGAACTTTTAGGTACTGAAAGATAAAACTTAAATCATGATGATTGTTAACAACTACGTTAATATAAATACAATAAAAAGAGCTTATATTTACACAAGTATTCTTTATCTGTTCTTAAATTCTAGAAATAGGATTTGCATATTCTACATTGACAACAGGACAAGAGAAAGCTTTGCTTTTATGCAGTGGACTCTATAACCCACACACATCAGCTCCAAGCTTGAGACAAGCAACATTGTGGTTACAATATTGCCTCTCTGTCTCACAGTTGCTAAGAGAGGAGGTGGCAGAGGGAGATGAAGGTTCAGACAAAAGTGAGCACAGTGGTTGAAGAAGGAAGAGTTAACCACAAAAAATAGGGATGGACATAAAAATCCCATCGTTCAAACACGTTTCAGAGCTCTATACGCAGTAGCCAAGAGCCACTGGGCATACAAAGAGGACTTTGTTCCAGCAGTGGAGGCTCATGGGATAGAGCAAACGGGAAGAATGCCTACTGTCCCAGAAAAGCTTAGTAGAGCTGCTATTCCAGCCTGCTTTAGTCCCACTCTTGATATGCATCATTCACACATAAATAGCTCTGCTAGCTCGGTAAATTTCAAGAAACCTCTTCAGTTCAAAACCTCCATCATGAAATAGCTAACACTTATACCACTTCAACGCATTTAAAATTATATATTCAAGCAAATATCAGAAATCTGTATGATTTGTAGTGTTCAAAACATAATTTCGAAATGTTTCATAAATATTCTTAGTAGATTAATTTATAGGCACATTTATATAGAATTTTAACCAACATAAATAAGAATTTGTCTGGAAAACCAAAATCCCTGAGCTCAGCAGCTCTTTAACCAAAACATTGGCTTTTCTCTTCTTATATTTAAATGTTTTATTAAAGTAAATTTTTAAGTTTTGATCACCTTTTTTACATGAATACAGAATTTAAATCTATATAGCAGTCGTAATTTATTTCCAATTTATTTTAGTGTGGGCCATGAATGGAGTTAGTTAAAACAGGCCTGCAGAACAGTATCTACTTAAGACGCCTGTACTATACCTATTGAATATGAATTAAGGATTTGGCAGAACTGCATCTTAAGAGAACCTGCACTTGATCTTGTAAAAAGCCTGATTAGCCTCAGCGGTCCAACTCTTGAAAGGTTGATGGGAGAATGGACATGGAGATGAAGTTTCGATAAAAAAAAATTAATAAAACACCAGCCAGTACCTCACCACCCTCGTGTTGGCTGTAAAACATTTCTAAAGAACCCCTAGAAATAAAGTACACTAGGAACGTTGCTTGAAATGCATTCAGATTTTATGATTAACATAAAGCTGATGTAGTATCAGAGGCTGAATAACTTGAAAGTAAAGGAGAGCTTGAAGAGATGTGGATTTTATCTAGGTACACAACCAAAATGACAAAAATCCTAAATAACAACACCAATGAAGACTATGGTGACCTTAAAAACTATGGGGACCTTGGTAAGACTAAACAGTATTTGTAGTTGCTGTTTGTGTAGATGCATTAGATTGCAAAGATATAATTTGTAAAACCATATGCCCCCTGCAGTCTGTCAAAGCATGCCGTAATTAGTGTATTGGTTTAATCTTTAATGTTAACATTTTTATTTGCACCTGTGGCCAAAAGTTTTTGATTGTCCTAAGTAAGTTAACTAATGCACTTAAACAGTTTCTAAACAATGGAGCAGCTGTGTGATGAGCAGTTTGGCCATAGAATGCTTCAGATCACTTTCTGATGCTGCCCAAGATATGTGCCCTGGTGGGTGACGGCCTGAATAAGAAACATGGAAGATGCCAGGATCCATCTGGAAATCATCATCATCATCATCGTCATCCGCTTTGTCCGGGGTCGGGTCGCGGAGGTAGCAGTTCAAGCAGGGCATCCCAAACTTCCCTTTCCCGGGCCACATTAACCAGCTCTGACTGGGGGATTCTAAGGCGTTCCCAGGCCAGTGTGGAGATATAATCCCTCCACCTGGTCCTAGGTCTGCCCCGCGGCCTCCGCCCAGCTGGACGTGCCTGGAACACCTCCCTAGGGAGGCGGCCAGGTGGCATCCTTACTAGATGCCCGAACCACCTCAACTGGCTCCTTTCTACGCAAAGAAGCAGCGGCTCTACTCCGAGTCCCTCACGAATGGCTGAACTTCTCACCCTATCCCTAAGGGAGATGCCAGCCACCCTCCGGAGGAAACTCATTTCCGCCGCCTGTATCCGCGATCTCGTTCTTTCGGTCATGACCCACCCTTCATGACCATAGGTGAGAGTAGGAACGAAGATAGACCGGTAGATTGAGAGCTTTGCCTTCTGGCTCAGCTCTCTCTTCGTCACAACGGTGCGATACAGCGACTGCAACACCGCACCCGCTGCTCCAATTCTCCGGCCCATCTCTCGTTCCATTTTACCCTCACTCGAGAACAAGACCCCGAGATACTTGAACTCCTTCACTTGGGGTAAAGACTCATTCCCTACCTGGAGTAGACAATCCATCGGTTTCCTGCTGAGAACCATGGCCTCAGATTTGGAGGTGCTGATCCTCATCCCAGCCGCTTCACACTCGGCTGCGAACCGATCCAATGAGTGCTGCAGGTCGCAGACTGATGATGCCATCAGGACCACATCATCTGCAAAAAGCAGTGATGCAATCCTCTGCCCACCAACCCGCAGCCCCCTCCCCCGCGGCTACGCCGTGAGATCCTGTCCATGAATACCACAAACAGGATAGGTGACAAAGCGCAGCCTTGGAGGAGGCCAACCCTCACCGGAAACGAGTCCAACTTACTGCCGCAGACCCGGACACAGCTCTCGCTTTGGGAGTACAGAGATTGGATGGCTCTGAGTAGAGACCCCCTCACCCCATACTCTCGCAGCACCTCCCACAGTATCTCCCGGGGAACCCGATCATACGCCTTCTCCAAATCCACGAAACACATGTAGACCGGATTGGCATACTCCCAGGCCCCCTCAAAGATCCTCGCGAGGGTAAAAAGATGGCCCGTTGTTCCACGACCAGGCCGGAAACCGCATTGTTCCTCCTCAATCCGAGGTTCGACCATCGGTCGAACCCTCCTTTCCAGCACCCTGGAGTATACTTTCCCGGGGAGGCTGAGTAATGTGATGCCTCTGTAGTTGGCACACACTCTCCGGTCCCCCTTTTTGAACAGGGGAACCACCACCCCGGTCTGCCACTCCTTAGGTACTGTCCCCGACTTCCACGCAATGTTGATAAGACGTGTCATCCATGACAGTCCCTCAACACCCAGAGCCTTCAGCATTTCTGGCCGTATCTCATCAACCCCTGGGGCTTTGCCACTGTGGAGTTGTTTGACTACCTCAGTGACCTCCGCCATCTGGAAATGATGGACCCAAATTCATAAATCCTTTCAACTGGCTAAATCTTAGACTGGAGCGTTGACTAGGTAAGTACTAAGAAAAAACTTCTATTCAAGTAATTCAAGTAGTAGTCTATTCTAATCAAGTAAACGTCCCTAACCATCGCAAAGAATATGTGCAGGATGCTCGCGGTCACTGCATATTTCTAGAACAATCAACAACTATACTCCAAGTATGTGCATCTCTCCTGCTTTAGTGACACACTTCCTTGTGCCATAAAGCAACTTGTCACAGTTCCACAGGAGATCGTACCCGGTGGCAGACAAAATTAGTCTTAAAGGGATACTTCACCGATTTGTGGTTATGGTTAATTCATTGTAGACCACAATGCCCATAGATCATTGCGCATATAAAACTTAGAACCAGCAAACGCTCTCTCCTTGGCTGAAAACGGCGGTAGTTTTAAAAAAATTCAGGAAGGACCCAGAGAGTCATTTTCTCAACTCGTTTCACATTCTGCTGTTTGATTGCGAAATGCTAAATGACGATACAATGTTTAAAATATAACATTGGTATCTGATGAAAAACAGATGAAAAGATCAAAAATGGCTGAACTATCGCTTTAACAGGAGGTAGAGCGGGTTGTCCGTTGATCCTAGGGTTGGCAGTTCGATCCCTAGCAACTCCTGTCCATGTGTCGAAGTGTCCTTGAGCAAGACACTTAACCCTGAGGTGCTTCTGATGGGCAGGTCAGAGCCTTGTATGGCAGCTCCGCCACTATCGGTGTGTGAGTGTGTGTGTGAATGGGTGAATCAGAGGCAACATTGTAAAGTGCTCTGTCTGTTAAGGTAGAAAAAAAGCACTATATAAATGCAGTCCATTTACCATTTACATTTCACTGAGATAAGGTATTATATTGAATACAAACGTAAACAAGAGGACAGAGCAAAACATTTTTTTTTATAGTATTATATATATATTATATGTATTTATAGTAATATATAAAACAACAACATATATTGTCAACAGAATTAATTCCAGATATCATAGCCGGATATCCCATCGGCCACAACATTAAAACCAGCTGCCTAATATTGTGTAGGTCCCCCTCGTGCCGCCAAAACAGCTCTGACCCGTCGAGGCATGGAATCCACAAGACCTCTGAAGGTGTCCTGTAGTATCCGGCACCAAGACGTTAGAAGCAGATCCTTTAAGTCCTGTAAGTTGCAAGGTGGGGCCTCCAAGGATCGGACTTGTTGTTCCAGCATGTCCCACAGATGCTCAATCTGATTGAGATCTGGGGAATTTGGAGGCCAAGTCAACACCTTGAACTATTTGTCATGTTCCTCAAACCATTCCTCATCCATTTCGCAGTGTGGCAAGGCGCATTATCCTGCTGATAGAGGCCACTGCGATCAGGGAATACCGTGGCCATGAAGGGGTGTACTTGGTACTAACCACCACTGCATACCGGGAACACCCTACAAGACCTGCAGTTTTGGAGATGCTCTGACCCAGTCGTCTAGCCATCGCAATTTGGCCCTTGTCAAAGTCGCTCAGATCCTTACGCTTGCCCATTTTTCCTGCTTCCAACACATCAACTTCAAGAACTGACTGTTCACTTATTGCCCATTGACAGGTTCCATTGTCACAAGGTGATTAATGCTATTCACTTCACCTGTCAGTGGTTTTAATGTTTTGGCTGAGCGGTAATACATACTAATAATACATATATAATAATACATTATCTGCATTTTAACAATTGACTGTTTTGGCCTGCTTATGTACTCTGTGCACGCACACAATGCCAGATTGTTCAAGCCTGGTTTGTGTTCAAGTTGACACGACATTGTTGGATTATGTTAATAGAACCAATGAGCCTTAAATGAAAGGTCACGTTAATTCAAACCGAGATTGTTCAAATAAGCACAGATTTCACTAGCAGCGTTGGTGGAATCGCCCCCTTGAGAGTGCACTACCAGTGATCCAAATGTTTAAGCCCCACTATGCAGTCATTATTCTCAAAATTGCAGTTGAAGGGTTCTTGCATCGGCACCTAAGTGCCTGACAATTTTCTTACAGATAATAAAAATTTTTTTTTTTTACTTGCAATTTCTTTTCTCTTCAGATTTTTTGCTCCACAAAAAGTGAAAAAAACAAAAATATATATACTCTGCCTCTATGGATTGATTATTTTTGACTGACTTCTCAAATGTGCTAGATAATAATTATAGTCGTGTGTGTATAGGCGTAGGTTAGTGTGTGAGGTGCAGGGCACTTTCAGCATAAAAAAGCACTCCCATCTCAAACAATTTTCCTATCAAAATAATTTAAATTTTCCACCTAATGTCTTCAGTGTGGGGGTGTTTTTGACACCGTATCATAACAACCTAGTGCTTTCTTGTCCACTTGTCACGTTACCTTTTAGTCAACCCCCCTCAAGGTAGCCACATTGGTTGTATCCTTGTGGTTGGATTGAGCATTCAAAAAATATACATATACATATGAGCATTAGCTACAGACTCATGGAGGGGTTAATGGCGGCAAATATTTACCTCAGTGTTCATGTATTGCAATTCATTAGCAACTTCAGTTGCAGAGAAGTGAGGAGAGATATCATTTTGTTTGTTTATATATTGCAGTTCTTTAGCGTACATTTAAAGGAGTTATAAATTCAATCGCTTGTTTGTTCTTCATGGTTTAGCATTTTTTGATGAATCATAGGCAATCTCCCTGGTGAGCTTAATTTAGGTTTGTCAGGTGTGCATCAGGTATGAATAGTTTCAGATAACCCCGTAGACCAGACCAATAAACAGATAGGGTTGGGTGTGAAAAGCAACATAGAGTCTTCACATACTTCTTTTAACAGATTCAACGGGAAGTATAAAAAGCACTACAGGACAACCCTACGTAGACTACAAAACAATGTAAATAATCAACCATTTTGTAAATGGTATATCTAATAATCTTTGTAATCTACTTTTAGAGAATTAGTAGTGGATAAAAAAGGAATTGGTTGTCAAACTGATTTGGGCCTGGGGATCAAGCTGCATCACAGCAGATCTACGAGTTACCGAGAGGCCAGCACACAAAGTCCTGCAGTGGCCATCTGACCAAACAAGAGGATTTCAGGCTAGACAACAGATCAGTGCCTTAGGTCCCCTGGGGGCTGTAATATTTCGCTTGCACACGGAGGGAGGGTGGGAGGCAAAGAACACAGAAAGAGACTAATTCGATTTTAGCCCATTTTGTGCCTGTTGTACCATATTGCAGAAGGAACCTGTTCTTGCTCTTTATGGGTGGTTTGGCCTTTGTATTCAATTAGTTTTCTGCTCTTTATATTGAAACACTGGGATATTTTGAAACACTGGGATATTTTGAAACACTGGGATATTTTCTTAAGGTACAGACGTGTCATTTGAGTTCAAGAATTAGCAACTTAGCATCAAAAGCATTACAATTATTGACCAAAGAACGCTTTCAGCACATAGCCAAGTACACAGTGCACTTCGTTAACTATAGCATATCATAAGGGAATATTGTCAACTCTATAAATAATTCTACATAGCTTAGAACAGTTGAAGCTGGTTAGTATCTGTTGAAGAAAGATTGCCTCCATCTTGTTGTCAGTAGTTAATTAAGTTGTCACAATATATTTAACCTAAATGGAGAATCCCTCATGCAGCCTACTAAGAAATGCTTCAACTAAAAATATATATAAAAATGTATAGTATAAGTAAATATTTGTCACCGACCTTGCCCATCTTCAACTGTTTAAAAAGAAAATGGCAAATTGCCAATGGTTCTTAACAATGAGGCTTTATAATGCAGACACAATGTGTACTAAAGAGCTCTCTAAATTTCTAATATTGGAAATCACTTTGCAGTCTGCAATTTTGTACAAGCATGTAATCCCCCATCCCAAAAAACTATCCAAGTAACACCAATAACGTTAAGAATAGAATAGAATGTTAAGCTCCACATAATGTTTTGCCTTCATTTGCAATTAAAATTAAACTAAGATTGGTTAAAAGCCAAAGCAACCATAGATTCGGAGACTAAACACATAAACACAAAAACCACATCAATAAGGGACATGTTTGAAATAACAAACAATTAAGATTCAGTATAAGTGAAATTCTGACAATCATTTCTAACACAAACCCTAACATTAGCCCTAGTCCATTAACCTTTGCTGTTGATTCTAAAGCAACTACACAAGCTGAATTCTGAACAATATTTCCCCTTGATCTGATTTATGCTACCAGCTTTGAAAAGGGAAAGGATTACAACCAAGAAGCAGTTATTCTGAGAAGGTGGCAGAACAATGCATCGATTGGATAGAGGGACTGGGTAGGACTTTGTCATTGCTAATCTCAACGTAATCTTCTGTCTAACAATATTAACTTCTGGGACGAAAATCCTTGCCCAGCAAAGATTGATAGATGCAATGGGCAATCCTGTCAATGATGCAGCCCATTTGTCATGACATGTGAGTCAAAGTCAAGGTAATTCTGCCAGTACCAGGCAAGTCAATTTTAGACTTCACTAACCCAAAGGAGTTCAAAATACACCAATTCCAAATATGGCGCACACACACACACACACACACACACACACACACACACACACACACACACACACACACACACACACACACACACACACACACACACACACACACACACACACACACACACACACAGTTCAATGCTAAAGCTCTTCCATTGGACACATATCAGTTAATAGTGTCTATTTGAGAGGCTATTACTTCCACTCAGAGTACTTGCTCTGGTGCTTTCATATTCACTGGTCAGGCAAGAGCAACTATTAAATCTGAGTGGAATCAAAGAGTGCTGTAGGTCACAAAGAACAGAAAGTGGATGAGGAGAATCAGCTCTGCGACTATGAAAAGAGAGGTGCAGCCCACCATAAAGGAAGGCTGCCCTGACATGCATTTATAACAACTTACTGAGAGGTTTGAGGATGCTGTTGCTGGCCTCATCATTGTTTTCAGTGTCCGACTTGTCAGACACATTTTCTGTCAATCTCTCCTTCCTGTCCTTGTGGCTGCCTTTCCTACGATGACGTCTCCGGCGGCGATAGCTCTTGGGCAATTGCACACCAATGTAGACGGTGTGATGACCTGTAATGACAAATGGAACAGGGTGGTTATCACATCAAGGCTCATAATGACACAGTTTGCCTGGAATCCCAAGGGAAGGTGTGACACTAGAGATTATGTTCCTGAATACATTCCTTTTCATACCCTCTTATCCATTAATATGACCATAATTACTACTGATGGCTGAGTTGTCATACCGATTTGTAATTACATGCATTTACCTCTCTCAGAAAGGAAAAAATGCATAACATGGAGATGACAATTTAAAGTAAATTTTTTCCCCCATCTTTTTAGAGGTATTTTCAGTCAATAGTGAGCTTCTCAAATTAAGATTCTGATTATATTTGATCACAAAATGTAGAATTTGGTTGAGATTTCTGCTGTGTACCAGTGTACAGTTCTTGTTTTAGTTTAATACAATAATTACAATGCACTACAATTAGGTTTAACAGATGTTCATACTTTGTTTATTTTCTTAATTTTGTTTTGTTGTTTAAATTTATATATATTCTGTAATTACCAACTTTTTAAACAGTTAGCTGCTGTTAAAAGAGAAATACTATAATCTCGGTTGGTTACCCCTGTAATACTAAATTAAACAATAATGTTTGTCAAACAAATAACCTTAAAGACTTTTGTTGCAACTGAGGTTTGCAGTGGTAAAATTGTTTTTAAAACATGATCTGTGTGAAAATGTGTTGTTAACTTAACAAATGGATAAGTAAGTTTTCCCTTTTATATTTAAAAAGTAGGGTTGTAGGGTTGTAGGGTTGAAAGTAGAGTAACGTATTCTTTCTTTAGTATGTCAACAGCACCAGTGTTTAAAAACAAAGACGCCATTACATCAGTGACAGTGTCAAATGATGACAGTACACGGCAACTATAGCCACACGCTCTATATGACCCTACAAGGAAGTCCCAGAACCGGAGAACAACAATACAATGCTCTCTCAGTACTCGTTTCCATCACAATGACTTCTATTTGAGGCTTTATTTATATTCAAGTGACCTAGTGGGTAAGACTGCTACCTGATGACCAAAAGGTCATGAGTTCAAATCCTACGGTGGCCCTGAGAGGCCAAACACACTGCAACTTAAAAAAACATATGCAAATAGACAAAACATAAGCAAATTAAGAAAACATCCACATCAGTTTGACAACACATGCGCAGCATTTAGAAAACGCGCTGCAAATTCAGACAACACATTACAGAAACGCGCTGCAAATACAAAATCAACACATTACAGAAATGCGCCTCAAATACAAAAACCCTTCTGCTTGACCCCTCTTTGAGAGCTTGCAACCCCAGACTATATGCTGCTCGAGTGGTATGTAAAGTAATATGGAACGGCAAACATAAGTAATTTTGAGTGGAATGCTAACCTGTAATCACAGTATGAGTCTAGCCTAGGCTGAAGTAATTGCGTTGAAGTAAATTATGAGCTGGTTTAAGATGCTTCACCCCCACACTTATTCAAGAAAGGGGAGCGGATGAGAGAAGAAAATTAAGAGAGAATGAGAGAGAGAGAGAGAGAGAGAGAGAGAAAAAGAGAGAGAGGCAAATATAAGGTGAGGTTTGCACAATACCCGTATCGCTTTGTAATCAACTTCCGCTTCCTTTTGGAGAACAAGCCGTCTTTTTATTTTAGAGTTGCTCTAAGAGAGGAGTGAATGAAGTGAAAAACCCTGTTTTTTCCACTTGCAGTCTTTGTGCTCATGCGATTGCTGAAGAAATGCCCCAGCAGATTCCGTTTCTCCAGTAACCTAGTTACTGGTACCAACATAGACCTGAAGGGAGGGTGCCAATGGGCTACACGGAAGCCACAGCATACTAATAGGAATGCCATGAAGAAAACCAGGACACAAAGCCAGCTTTGTGCCAATCATCAAATTTTACTTGTTAAATCCAATATTTTTCCCTCTTTCTGATTAATAAGACAAAGTCTGAATAAACAGCAAGAGGCTTACACTGGCAAAGGTGGGAATGTACATTGTGTACAATTGTAACTATGACTGCAAGAATGAGGGGAGGGGACCTTCAATAGCGATGCAGGAACATAGGCGTAGATTTAGGGACGTGTGCCTACCAATGCTGAGGGACCGAATGAATTGTCCCTACCAATAATCTAGTACACGGCTTTCTTTAAGCAATTTTATCCACTCCAGTGACCCCACAAAAGGATTAACAGTAAACGTCGTTAATGTTTCTCCTCCCTCCTTCACCTAAATAAATTGTTAATTTGTTTGGTTTAGCAGCTCATCTAAGTCGTGCAACAGTCTGATGTTGCACACCCGCATCAATTAGAAAGCAGTTAAATTCTGTGCTTATAAGACAATCTTTAGCTAGTTTGATTTCAGTCCCCCTGCCGCCACCGTGTAACAAGTGGTTACAGAATTATGTCCCCACCAATGTCTAAACCAATCATACGCCTGTGTGCAGGAATACCAACCTCTTAAAAACACATGGACAGACAATGATCTACCTTGGCCACATTCAATAGAGGCTGACACTGCAGCTCAGAGTCCAAAGATTGGGGGTGGAAGTGTGTTTTAAACGTGTAAAACACCAGATGCCTACTGTTACTTAGTTGTATGTTATAGGTTGTAGAGAATACCTATAATTATTGGTGTGTGAAATAATGTATTTGTATAACTATTGCAAATTATTCCCAAAATTAAAAAATCATTGTAATAAGTACCTTATCCTCTAAATGTCGGCCATTGCTCCCTCTGTCGAAGTTTTCTAAACTGGCCTTGCCAGCTCAGCATGGTGTTAGATACAGTATATGGTAGACATGACAACATTTATCTTAAGGTTATGCAAATTATCAGTTTAACAGGGTTCAGGTTCTTTAAGTTTCTGGATTATTAGAAGACCTTAAAGTTGATAAACATGACATTCTTAGCATCTTTCTTTGAAATGCAGTCACAGATTTCTCGCTATGCATAAACAGCTTAAAAAAACATTATTAGAACACTGCAATATCATAATATTCCCTTTCGTGTTGAGTTAATCTTTCCTGTAGATTTCTAGGACAGCTGTCCCGTTCACAGGTGGCTCCGTTGGAATCAGATTGTGTGTGATTTCGGAATATGATAATTATACAGTCAGATTGTTATTGAATATGTATAGACGTGTGAATTGTTTTCCATAGTTTATTCCATACCTCAGAAATAAAAAGGGACATCCCTGGGGAGAATCCTGCTGTGGGAAACTCTTAAGTAATTTCAGACATGTCCCATTCCAATAAACTTCACAGGGTACGCCAAAAGGAGCTAGAGGAGTCCATTGCCAATTTAGACAGCCTACTCTCAGTTAACTGTACACCCGACCTATAAAAATAGAGGATAGGCCTCAAAACGGTACTGGACCTTCTCCTAACAAGAGCCAATGACTGAACAACTCCTGCTCAATGCTTGGAGGTCTATGAACATGGAGATAAATCTGGTCATCTCTGGGCTCACCAACTAAAGGACAAGATGGCCTCAAATAAAATCACACAGACACAATGTGTCTGATTCCATTGTCTTTTATCCTGGTGAGATTCATTATTTATTTAGAGCATTTTACTCCAAACTTTACACATCAGAATCACCTAATGATAAAGCTTGATTGGTGATCGCCAGATGCTTCACGCTTTCTGAGTTCAAAGAATCAATTAAGTCTTTACAAAGCAGAAAATCTCTAGGACTTAATGGGTACCCAGTGGATTTTTATAAAAGGTTTTTGGACCAGTTAGCCCCACTGCTTTTGGAAATGTTCAATCAGTCTTGCGACCAGAGTTTGCTGCCACCCACCCTAACACAGACCTCTATTTCTCTTATCTTCAAGAAGGCCAAAGATCCATTGAGCTGTGCTTTGTATTGTTCGATTTCGCTTTTATCCGTTGATATGAGGATACTTGAAAAGGTATTTGCTCTCCGATTGGAAACTATTCTGACCTCAGTAATATCGGAAGATCAGACAGGATTCATAAAAGGGAAGCTCTTTTACAAACATTAGAAGGCTTCTTCATACTCCATCTTTTCCCACTGAACCCGAGGTGGTCATATCCCTTGATGCTGAGATGGCCTTCAGGGTTGAATGGGCCTATCTGTTGTCTTCACTTCCACAATTCTGCTTTGGCGACGGCCTCATCTCCTGAGATTAATTTGTATAGGTTTATCTATAGAACATTAACTGGGAAAACACCACTTTATTTACAGAGGTATTAAGGAGAGTGGTCTCGTCTTATACCCGAAGATCTAACTCTGTGATTACTTCATTTGTTCCAAGAGTATCGACTGTGGCAAGGCGCAACTCATTCCAGCATGCAGCCCCATGTGATTGGAATGAGTTGCAATGCAAATTAAATGTATCTAGCTTTGTTTCACAGGGCGTCTTTAATCACCAGATTGATTCATTGTTGTTTGATTCCTGTGCGTGCCTACTTTGACATTTGTTCTTGTCCAATATTTGAATGTAAATTATGTATATATAGCCATGAGGTCTTCCACTTGACCAGGTCATCACTGCAAAAGAGAACTCATTCTCAGATGACTTACCCGGTTAAATAAAAAGTATTATTATTATTATTATTATAATTATTATTATTATTATTATTATTATTAATAATAATAATAATAATAATAATAATAATAATAATAATAATAATAATAATAATAATTATAATAATAATAATAACTACTTTATACTTCCCTTCACGCGTTGGTGTGCCCAAACACCGACTGCTCTAAATTGTTCCATCTTTTTTACGGGACCCGTCAAGGGTGCCCTCTCTCGCTATCAAGCCACTGTATTGCTTTAATGGTGGAGAGAAGATTTAAGGGCATTCAGAGATAGGGCAACAAGGATAGGGTCTCGCTATATGCCGATGACCTGTTCCTATATGTGTGCAACCCTTTATCTGGTGTTCCTCATATTCTTTCACTTCTGGAGTCTTTTGGTGTGCTCTAAGGTTATAAATTAGACATTCTATAATGTGAATGTTTTCCTGTCAACCGATTGGCTGCAGAGTGGCCAGCATCTGCAATACCTTTTGGGGTATGTAACTCTGCTTTCAAATAATTAGGCATCACACAATCCATCTGTTCACTACGAGAACCAAACCTCACGACCCGTCAACGGTCGAATCTCACCTGCAAAGGTGGGGTCATCTGCCTCTTTCTCTAGTAGGAAGGATGCAGACCATCAAAATGAACATTTTACCTAGATATCTGTATATTGTCCAGTGTCCCTCTAGCTTCCTACCTAGGTAATTTTTTATTTCGGCTGATAGCAGCATCCCCTCGTTTATTTGGGCTGGTGAGCATGTGCAAATTGGCAAAACGATGCTTCAGAGAAGCAGGTCACTAGGTGGATTTGGCTTACCCACCCTCCTTGGCTACTACTGGGCCACTAACGTTCACAAGATCCTATTTTGGCTCACTTTGCTTCAGAGCAGCTGGTGTCAGATTGCAGCTGACTCATGCTCTTCCTCACTCCAAGCCCTGATGTGCAGTGCCCTATCGTTCTCCCCTTCACAACTCACCTCTAATCTAATTCCCATCTAATTCGTAATAGCGACACTAAGGATCTTGGCACAGGTTAGGCAGCACTTTAAGTGATCTACTCTCCCTCAAGCGACCCGTACTGACAACCACCATCTATTTCTGCCAGCCAGGACTGACCCTAGATTAACCTCTCTGAAGAGGAAAGGCCTCCACTGCCTTGAAGACTTATATATAGATGGCGTGTTTGCGAGTTTTGAACAGTTATGTGTAGCATTTGACTTGGGCAGCTCAGTTTTTTTCTGGCATTTCCAGCTACGACACTGTGCAAAGAATCACTCCTCTGCGTTCCCCCAAATCATAAGCGTAATCTTATACTCAATGCCAGGACATTACCCAAGGGTTGTGTCTCTTACTTTTATGACCTCCTATCCCCAGTTGATGAGTCTGTCATTAATAGGATAAGGGCTGATTGGGAGAGCGAATTACAGACAACCTTCTCTGATGATTTCTGGGGACTATAAGCTGTCAACTCATCTTTAAGCCGCAATAGACTTCAGAAAATCTATATCAAATCAATATTTGGGGTGACCACCCTTCGCCTTCATAACGGCATCCCCTGCCTAAAACCTATGCACAGTACTATATATATATATATATATATATATATATATATATATATATATATATATATATATATATATTTTATGGTATAAACTATATCTGCATTTTGACATAAATATTGAATTATCAAAATCAACATACAGTAGATAATTTTTTGCCGAGTCACACTGATTTTTAAAACATATTAACAAAAATAGATACAGCAATGTTTCTGCGATTCTAAGCATGAGTTTATTGGATTGTAAAACCGCAGAGAGTAACACAGGTACCCCATTTCTTACCACAGCTGGTCCACAACCAGAAGGTGCAAACTCAGATAACAAGTTTGACCCATTCACCACAAAAGCCCAGTAACAGCAATAGGTTGCTTTAAATTTGTTAAAGTCCGAAACCTACGTCTAATAGACATAATATGCACCATCATATGATTAGGTAGAGGGCAGATGGTCTCCATATTCAAATGGTTTTTATTGGCGTCAAATCCATATCCCGAATACCCTTTTCAATGTTGGATAAACGGTTAAACAAAGGGAATCATAAATGTATGAGTTAAGTTGAAGTTCCTGGCAGTTCTGTTTAGTACCACATATTTGCATTTTCTCTTTTTTGTCCTTGTTGATAAACAATAGTTCCTCAGATAGCCGACATCGAACACAGCATGTTCTACACTTTTGATTTGGCCCTGTGGTGGGAGTTGTGGGGGAATGGTCTTACCTTCAACCTCCTCGTCATCGCAGACATGCTTGACAAAAGATGCACCTCGGTCCAACACGGCCTCATCCTCCATTCTGTAGTAGTAGAAGAAGAAGAAAGACTGCTCACACTTTTCCTCCAGAGATAGTGTGGAGCCATAACACTTCGGCTCATTTACCTGGAGTAAATTGGAACTGGGGCTCAATCTAAAGCTGCTTAAAGTGTTCATTTGTACTTATTAAATAAGCTTTGGCATGTAGTATCCACCACTAACCCCGCGTCCCTAAAAAAGTTGACTACTTTTGGTTTGGATACAACAGGATATCCAAGCAGTGAGTTCTTTCCTTGGAAAAGCCACTCGGTAGCCTCGCCGGCAGGTAAGCATTAATGGAGTAATCCGGTCAAGTGAGGGGGAGTAAAGTGTTGGCCCGCTTTACAGTTAATAGACTGTGATGGGCTGGGAAGAGACAGCATTCGGCCATGCACATATTAGTCAAGGCCAGCACATTCACGCACACAGAATACATTTTAGCTAATTGTCAACAATTATCCAGCATTCATATTACTTTGCGTAAACATTGCTTCAAATATTTTGACTAAAATATCATAGATTTTAACTAAATGTATAAAGCAATATTTTAAATGAACTGAGAATATTAACAGGGCCTTAATGCATGAAAATGTATATTCACATGCATTCTTTCTATGCGATACACATACATGAGAGTAAACTCCAGTTGGTCAATGAGGATTCAGTGCACCCTTCTCCCCCACCCCCTTTTCAACTTGACAAACAAGCATCACATGGCTATCTTCTACTCATCCTTCCTTAAGGGATTAACCCAGCTTACCTAAATGACAGCATACAAGCACACAATAGGTGACTCAGTATTCATTATAAGCATGATTTCCCCCTTGACTCTCCAAGCCCACAGTAAAATTTCACATATCAATGATGTGCTTGATTGAAACATATCACTAGACTGGATAAACAAACTGAAAACAATTAAATTAAACCCTCTCTGTGGAGTTTGTTTATGAACATTGCCCTTAAGGAACAACCAATAAATAACTTAAGTACTTTTATTATTAGATAATAATCATTTATGTTAGCATGATGAGTTCTCTCATAAGACAAATTTTTACGTTTTCCATTCAATGCTATAAAGCATCTTATGTGGGTGCAAAATAAAAGCCTAGTTTGGATAGATAAATAGTATAGTAACATCTAGGATCATCTTCTATAATAATGTACTCTACTAATCAAAGAAGCCTATTTCAACAACTCACACAGTGACAAAACAGGTCAATGGCCTTCCTAAACATCTGCCTTGTAAAATATCCAATATTGATGCAGCCGGTCTATCCTAGCTCAAACACACTGAGCTCCATGCAGTGTTTTCAACAATTCCACTGCTGGATTACATAAAAACAATAAAACGTCAAGTATGCAGAAACAAATGATGTGAAAGCAACCGCAAAGCTTAGTAAAAAGGTAACAAACCAAATGCCTGTTCAAAGTCAAAATATGTCATACTGTTGCAAAAATAGATGTAAAATATACACTATTAATAATTGGGGATGCCTAAAACCAAGACCTGCAGTTGAATACCGTTACTGCACAAAGTAACAAATACATTTTTTTTTTCTTGTGCGTAAATATGAGGTTAAGCACGTTAAACTCGTTCATTCATCTATCCACATGGATCAGAGAATACATAACAAATTCCCAATGCCAATAATTGTGTCACACATCTTTCGTCAATTTTTATTCATATCAAAAAGGTGATTCTTTTGTAATCACAATCATCCAATAAAACCTTTTTCATTATGCCAATATAAAACAATAAAATGACCGTTGTTCCCTATTGTTTCTCATACAGAAGATAGTATATTAAGGGAGCCAATAATTCCAGATGGCATTATTAATAATCTTTTGCTACCTACTAAATATTTTGTTCAACAGTTTCAACCACATCCATTGCTACCAGATGTGAAAATTCCAGCACATAGCCATGAAATCTCTATAGACAAACCAAGAATTATCCATCAGACTGCCAGATAGTTAAGCACGATACATTTTCTAATTAAGCAAAAGTGGTAAAGATCTCAGAGACTTTAAGCGTGGCACTGTCATAGAAGCGACCTTTGCCATAAATTTGTTAAATTACTGCCCTACTAGATTTACCCCGGTCAACTATAAGTGCTATTATTTTGAAGTGGACACACTTAAGAGCAAGAACAGCTTAACCACAACATGGTCAAAAGGTGAGGGGCCAACAGGTGCTAAAGTGCAATGCGTTAAAAAATGCCCACACTGTAAAAGAGAAAAATCCTAGTTTCACGGAAAATAACATAAATAACATTTTCACAGTAGTTTGCTCTGTTTTTAAATTGCATACAAAACACTGTTATATTACGGATATTATCTCAAAATCCACAACCAAACTTTCATTTTAAGCATCATGTCAATAATGACAAATTACATGTATTAACATTTTTGCAGAAAAAATACTATAATAATTTTACAGTATTTTTTTCTGTTTTCCTAAATTTCATACAAATATCTGTAAACTAAATATGCTACTCCTCATGTGAAGGTTTGTGTCTAATCTAAGATTTTTAGAATTTTTCTAATTGCTTGAGGCTTGAGATGAAATTTCCAAGTTTTGGCAATGAATTACAGTGGTTCTTTGTAGAACCTTTAGTTCCATCACTTTATGGAATGTGTTAAATCGCAATGATTTAGCAAATATCTTTAAAATAACAGTTTTTCTCTGCTGAACTTTTAATGCAGTCACTTTATGGAAGGTGTTTGTAATCGTAATTATTTAAGAAATATCTGTAAAATAACAGTATATCTTGGCAAAACCTTTAATTGTAATTTATGTGAATTTATTGTTTTTTGCACTTTACTTTGTATATGGAGATTTGACTTTCATTTTATGGTTTTTGGTTGACTACAGAGTTCCAAACTGCCCCTGGAAGCAACATTGGCACAAAAACAGTGCATCGGGAACTTTACAAGATGGGTTTCCATGGCCAAGCAACTGCACGCAAGGCTAACATCACCATGCACATTGTCAAGCATCGACTGGAGGCATGTAAAGTACGCCACAACTGGACTGGAGCCGTTCAAAGCGTGTTCTTTGGTGTCATGGATCGTCTTAACTTCCTGGCAGACTGATGGATAAATCTGGTTTTGGCAAATTCTAGGAGAACACTACCTACCGGAATGCATAGTGCCTACTGTAAAGTTTGATGCAGGAGGAATAAATAATGGTATACCTTCAGATTCTCATTGATTTAGACTGATGTAAATGCTGAGGAAATCCTATAATCTGACAAATAGACAAGGCTGTCATATAAAAAATATCACCATTAGGAAAAAAAGACAAAGGCTTTTGTTTTTTTTAATTACTATTATATTAGTATTATTTTGGAGAAAAGTGTCATTACTCTCCATCCCTTATTATTATTATAGATAACAACAGCACAAGGAAAACCTATTTATCAAATTGCAAACTATAACCATTAATCATCTAAAATGAACATTTTCAACACATTCACTTTTTTACTCAAGATAGATTCTCACTTCCTCCATTGCCATCTATGGAACAACTTAGGACACAACAGGCTACAACTCTAATTTAAATCGTCAACTGGAAACATAAACACTTTGACAAACTCAGTCTAAAGAATATTTTCCCATTATACTTGATAAATAAATATCCCTATAATGTGTAAAGGAAGGCAAGTCAAGTCTAGATGGATTATAGGTCTTGATCAAAACATTGATTAACCAAAAAGGGGGTATAACAAAAAAGATTACCTCATATCTCATATTTATTCCTTTCAGGATGGAAACTGGACAATTCGCTTACTGTTTACAGTAGGCTATTATGCCTTAATTTATGAAAATGTAAGAAACAGGACCATATGTGTCAAATAACCCCGGTTAATTAAAATAACTTACTTAGTCTTAGTGCTCATCTTCAGAAGCTGCCGGTGATCAAACTTCCAAAGTAATTATCAGAGTCCGTTGAGGCACCGGGCACGCGTGCTGATGTTTAGCCTGAATGGAAAAAACAATTAATCTCATTTGGAAAACTTGCGCTTCGCATTTCGGAATACAACGCCAACGCTTAAAAAAGAATTGCAGTTGCAAGCGACTTTTGTTGTTTAGATATCTTATGGGCATAATAGAACAATAATATCACAACTCCCAGAACACAAATGTATCAAAACCTTCAATTATATGTAGGCCTATTACAATGTAACCACATACCAAGGCTGCAGCTACTTGGAGACAATTGAGCCAATACAACACAAATTAACTTAAATGTACTCTCTCAATATGATTCGAGTCGTGAACCAAATAGTTTATGTTGTAAACAATGTTGCTCAGTCCTAGACCCCCTGTCTATGTAGGCATTAAACACATCTAAAAGGGCCATCCTTCTGTCACGTCATAGCTCAAGTGGGAGGTGAAACCTTTGGGGGGATATTTTGCTTAGAATTATTAAACCAAGAGCGTAGACGTTTGGGCTACATTTCACGATCAATCTATAGTATTTTGAATAGTATGATAGGTTACTTTGAATCTTTTACTCTTCTAAATCTTTAAAATGCGATTTACTGATGTATGTCAAAATACGTTGTATGCTTCTTTTGTTTTTAAATTATATTAAATTTAATCTTAGCAATCTAAATTCAACATTGATTTTGATTATATAGCGACATCTATTGGGGATGGAGCTGACGACCATAGCTGAACACTGGACAACAGCCGGTGCATCAACTCGGGCCAATGGTTGCCAGATCAGATTGACAATTTCCAGCCGGAAAGAATTGGGCCTGACGGGAACTCTAATGCTAGCAGTAGCGTAACGCAACTCCAATGCTACCAGAGTAGGGGGGTTGGAACCAAATCCGAATACGGTCTTTGGACAAGCACAAATAGGGGGGATATTAATGATATTTATATCATCCAAATATAAAAAAGATATATGCATTTGAAAAAAAAAAAGTTAAATCTGCTGTTCCTCAGAACTGTGAGTGTGGCCGGTGGTGCTTTGCCTGATTACTAACATGACAGGAGGAGGGGGGGAGGGGGGGGGGGGGGGGGTTGTGGCCACTGCCAGGCAGAATAAAATAGTAAAAACTTACTTTGATTTGATTGGTTGTTGTTGTTTTTACCGCTGGTTTGCTGATGTAGTTCAGTATAGCGTTATTTGTGTTTTGTTTTACTGTTGGACTTTGTTTGACCGGGTTAGCTTGCAGTGAAGTTACTAGCTAGTTCACCTGCTGTGTTCACGGTTGTAGATATTACACTGGAGAACTAGAGCGCTACATAGCCAGTTTAGAAAATTGCCAAGGAGATGCAGATGCAGCGGCGTTTGTTTGACCGGGAGGGGATTAAAGGCTAGCTTTCCCCTGTTAGCCCTGTAATTTAGCCTATATTGTTGGTGGTGTAGAAGTAGATCTGATTGTTTTGAATTGCATCTACAAGTTGGAGTGGGATTGGGATATGTGCATAGCCTGTTAGGCTACTCTCCTTTTAGCAGACAGCAGTCAGTCAGTGCAGATCCAACCAAGGTGAGGTGTTGTGGAAGAGAAAATTCAGCAGAGAAATGTGTCACATTTGTCAACATCAGCAATGCACACTTGCATTTCAAGCATTCTACCATGGTATCCTAGGTTTCAAGTTTTTTTTAAGCCCAATGTGATCAAAAGTAGCCCAATTTGGTGGAAAACCACCCAATTTGACAACACTGCTCGGGCGAATGAACTTGGGTCAATGCGCTTTGAGCTCTGCAAATTAGCAGAATCATGAATTCCAGAACAGTTTCAAGTGCCTATAGTAGACATGTTTTTGTAACTATATTTTATATAAACCTACTTTTTCAAGCTGATTTGATGATTATAAGGTTTTTTGTACAGGCTGAATATAAAAATATTAAGGGCTGTTTTATATGGAAAGCCAAGGTCACATTTCCCTTCTTTGTGACTCGTTTTGAGACGCTTTTTGATTAAAAACGGCGTAAATTGCAGTGTTTAAACTGCCTGGATGCCGCATTTAACGCCGCAAACGCAGTAAAATGCACAACAAAGAGTGCCGAAAAAAACTGTGCTCTCTGGTCTTTGGAGCTGCTTATTTTACGCCGACTTGTGTCACCTCTGACGGCGTAAAAAACGGCGTTTTTTTATGTGGTCACAGATCTCTGCCCTGTGGTTCTCACTGCCACTAAATTTGAAATACAACTGCTCAAAAAAATTAAAGGAACACTTTTTAATCAGAGTATTGCATCAAGTCAATTAAACCTCTGGGATATTGATCTGGTCAGTTAAGTAGCAGAGGGGGTTGTTAATCAGTTTCAGCTGCTTTGGTGTTAATGAAATTAACAACAGGTGCACTAGAGGGGCAACAATGAAATGACCCCCAAAACAGGAATGGTTTTCCAGGTGGCCTCTGACATTTTTTACCTCCTTATCTTTTCTGACTGTTTTTCACTAGTTTTGCATTTGGCTAGGGTCAGTGTCACTACTGGTAGCATGAGGCGATACCTGGACCCTACAGAGGTTGCACAGGCAGTCCAACTCCTCCAGGATGGCACATCAATTCGAGCCATTGCCAGAAGGTTTGCTGTGTCTCCCAGCACAGTCTCAAGAGCATGGAGGAGATTCCAGGAGACAGGCAGTTACTCTAGGAGAGCTGGACAGGGCCGTAGAAGGTCCGTAACCCATCAGCAGGAACGGTATCTGCTCCTTTGTGCAAGGAGGAACAGGACGAGCACTGCCAGAGCCCTACAAAATGACCTCCAGCAGGGCACTGGTGTGAATGTCTCTGACCAAACAATCAGAAACATTTGCCATAGAACACCATCATTGGCAGGTCCGCCACTGGCGCCCTGTGCTTTTCACAGACGAGAGCAGGTTCACCCTGAGCACTTGACAGGCGTGAAAGGGTCTGGAGAAGCCGTGGAGAACGTTATGCTGCCTGTAACATCGTTCAGCATGACCGATTTGATGGTGGGTCAGTGATGGTCTGGGGAGGCATATCCATGGAGGGACACAGACCTCTACAGGCTAGACAACGGCACCCTGACTGCCATTAGGTATCGGGATGAAATCCTTGGACCCATTGTCAGACCCTACGCTGGTGCAGTGGGTCCTGGGTTCCTCCTGGTGCACGACAATGTCCGGCCTCATGTGGCGGGAGTATGCAGGCAGTTCCTGGAGGATGAAGGAATGAATGAAGGATGAAGGAATTGATACCATTGACTGGCCCCCACGCTCGCCTGACATAAATCCAATAGAACACCTCTGGGACATTATGTTTCAGTCCATCCGATGCCGCCAGGTTGCACCTCTGACTGTCCAGGAGCTCAGTGATGCCCTGGTCCAGATCTGGGAGGAGATACCCCAGGACACCATCCGCATGCCCCGACGTGGTCAGGCATGCATACAAGCACGTGGGGGTAATACACAGTACTGAGTACCATTATGAGTTGCTGCAATGAAATTTCAGCAAAATGGACTAGCCGCATCATTTTTTCACTTTGATTTTCGGGGTGTCTTTTAATTCAGCCCTCTGTAGGTTGATAATTTTCATTTCCATCAAACGATGTGGCATCCTTTCGTTCCTAACACATTACCAAGTCCATATCAGTATAGATATCCAGCATGATTTTTTTCCCCATTGAGATCTGATGTTTCAAAGTGTTCCTTCAATTTTTTGGAGCGGTGTATTTTCTGCTTAGACGTATAAATCACGTTTGTTTTTTTCTGCAAAATACGTTAAATAAAAAAAAAAAAAAAACTCTATTAGAATATCCAAGAATCGATTCCTCAGATCTTTTAAACCAATTCCGATTTCGTTTTGTAGACTGGTGGAGCTGATATATCTAGGAGAGGGCCAGTGTATTTCCAGAGTATAAAATATCATTGCCTGTCCATGGAACAGTAGCAGTTGTGTTAAAGGTGCAGTATGTAGTTCTAGAGAATTGGGGAAAAAATGGCAAGAATTTGAATCACAATACTCCAAAAATCCAACCTCCTGAGTATTTGGTCCCTCCTATCCCTCTCAATGGCCACACATGCCCGTGCGCGCTCTGACTTGACTTCATGAGCCTGAGCAAGGCAGTGTTTCATGAATCATGTGTATGTTGTGCATAAAGCTATGTCTGATTCAGAGGTGAAAAACAAAAGAATCCCGAAAGAACCTCTAAAAGAACCTCTAAAACTGAGTGGTTCACACCAAAGCAACGAGCACAGACACAAATGACCGTTTCTATAGTAACGACATACAGTTAGCTAACGTTAACAAAAACTATTTCATAATTGTATTCCCCTTTTCAATATACACAGTATAGGATGTTATAATACCCATTATGCCATACTTCAAGATGACCACTTCAAAGGACAATATTTTTAGAATGGACTTGGATTGAAAGGGTGAAAGGGTGAAAGGGTCTGGAGAAGCCAGAAGCCAGAAGCCAGGTTTTCAAGTGGGCACCCTCCATCCCAGATATTTCGTTAATTTGAGCCCACGACACCTCCAGAAGGCTTATGACGTCTCAGAGCCACCCCCCTCTATATCCGCTCTCGGCACGGCCAGATATTTAAAATAAATAAATAAATAAAGTTGTTTATTAATCTGTGAGATATCCATATATCCATCCATCCATTAGCTATACCGCTTATCCTATGCAGGGTTGCGGGGGGGCTGGAGCCTATCGCAGTCGACACAGGGCGAGAGGCGGGGTACACCCTGGACAGGTCGCCAGTCTATCACAGGGCCGACACATAGGGACAGACAACTCACATTTACACCTATGGACAACTTAGAGTCACCAATTAACCTGCATGTTTTTGGACTGTGGGAGGAAACCGGAGTACCCGGAGGAAACCCACGCAAACACGGGGAGAACACACAAACTCCAGATATCCGTTTACCTATCCCTAATATATGACGCTCTGCAGATATCCCTATACCCATCCCTATTCCTGCAGGCACTTTCTGCCAACTCTGCAGGGATACTTATCACCTGAAAAGAAGATAATCTTTCCCTACTGTTCCTGCAAACTTGGTAAATGACGCACTGCA
>JAPMUY010009285.1:0-27500 GCA_026901105.3 Galaxias olidus
CCTCAATCCGAGCTGTAGGCCAAGATGGAGTAATAAAGTGAAACAAATAATGCATAACACACCATATTGTCATGTGCGGTTTCTAAGACCCTTTTATAATGTCTGAAAATGTTTTATCTTAAGACAAGGCACAAAGAAGCTGATTTGTTGTGAATAGAGAGGTCCTTTTATTATTAGGTCAAATACAAAGTATCAGTAAAACCAGGGGGAATCAAGCAAGGCTTCAGTGCAATAACTACTCAATTGTTTGTACACAGTAATGCTGGGTTTCGTTGCTCCTTTATGTCACCTGCTTTTAACTATGCTAATATGTCAGAAGATACCATGCAGTCATCTTCCACTGTGCTCCACTCATCTTCCAGCTTAGCCAAAAGTAGAGTTGTCGTATGCAACATTAGCTCCCTCCATGTCAAAGAAGTTTATGTAAATCCTGGAAAATCAAGAAGCTGGATTAATTTGACTCAAGTTTTAGCTAGCAAGCATATTAAATGAGGAATGGATTGACGCTTCAAATAAAGCCCAGATGCATATAAAATTTTGATCTGGTACAACAATCACATTTTATGCAAAACGTGAGGCTACTTGCATGAACACACATCCAGGACATCTATGTGATTGTGTTCCCTACCTGTCAGCAGAGATTCCCAGGTGTTTGTTGAGCAGTCCACATAGCAGTTTAGAATACTGCTTGTTCTGAGCACCATTGATCTTCCCTATACTGTGGAGGGAGCAGAGGGCACAGGGGTCTCCCTTACCCCCAAACATCATCATCTGGTCTGGGACAATGTGCACAGCAATATACTGGAAAAAGATAAATGCAGATAACTAAATCACTGTTGCTGCTTTGTTAGGCTCAGAAAGTCTAAAGGAGAGAGTGATAATGTTAATACCAGTAGCCTTGCACAGTATAGTAAAACTCAGATTTGAAAATCCTGTGAAGCTATAGGAAACCAGAAGTTAAATCTAGATGAGCGTTTGCGTGTCCAATGCTACTCGGGTATGCAGATTGAATGGTGACACATAGGGCCTAGGTCTTGTAGTATAGTGGCCAACATAATTACATTAGAAAAGGGTAGGACGCATATTATCGAAAACACTTCCGTTACCCGTTTCCAATAAAGCGAGGTTGGGTCTTTAGCAGAAGTATGGAAGAGCAGGCCACTCACCTGCGCAGGTTTCCCCATCGCTTTTGCTAGCTCTTCTGTTGACTCTGACAACAGTGCAGCTGGAACATCACTTTTCGCCACATTCGTATTCACCATGAACATCGGCATTATTTAAGATGAATGTAAATGCTTGCTTGTTTCCAGTAGAAAATCTGTGTCTTGCCCAAACCTACTTGTATCAAAAAATCTCCAGTCCAGTGCACAATATGTTGATGACAAATCATGAAAGGGCTGCTAGATCGCCACCGATCGTCTAGGAGGGTAATTGCAAACCAACTGGACGGTTTTAAGAACTTTTCCCCAGATAATAAAAAGTTTAATTAATCGCGTGTAAAGGGTAAAAAAAAAAAAAAGGTCACGTAAAACTTACATAAAAAACTGCAAGCCATGCCCTTGCATGGAGGACCGGAACTGAGCACCCCATTTGCACAAGTGAAATTAAGGTAACAGCTATAATTGTTTTATAAATTAGGTTATATTAAGGTTTACTGTTAAATTAGTCATACATCTATGGCATTGAATGAAATAAAAATAGATATGTTGTAGTCGCCTAAAATGTTTGCAGTAGGCCTAATTACATTTGCAATAACCATTAAAACCAATGACAATAATTTTGCTTTGGGTGAGGTAGCTTTATTTCTAAGCCTTTAAAGCCACTATAGGCAACTTTTTTGTATTAACATTTTATCAATGCCTTAAGGAAATTTCTTTCTACAGTTTGCCGATTGTAATGCCTAGAATTTAACAATCGCTGATAAAGATTTTTGTTTGTAGCCTGTATATAAAACAAATAAAAAATGTTGGCTAAATCATTTTATTTTAAAACATTTCGGGGCTCAATTGAACAGGTTAAAGATTTTAGAAGTTGTATTAGAGCGCCAGTCAATAGAAAGAAATAACATACGGAACACGCTCTCTCCTGTGTACCCCTTTCTTATCAAAGGAGGCGGCATTTTGGCTTCAAATTTGACAGAATTATTGCAGCCCTGGTCTTGACCCGCAAACGGATTTACAATTGGTATATTCAATCAGACTTGACAAAGAACTTGATTTGCGGTGGCCAATCCGTGCTCAAATGTTTTTTCAATATACACAGGATATGATGTTATAATATCCATTATGCCATACTCCAAGATGAGCACTTCAAAAACCAATATTTTACAATGGACTTGGGTTGAGAGCAGATATGTCATTGGGGTTTTCAAGTGGGCACCCTCCATCCCGGATGTTTCGTTAATCTGAGCCCATGACACCTCCAGAAGGTGCAGTGAGCAATGACGTCTCAGAGCCTTCCCCCTCCATATCCGCTCTCTGCATGGCCAGATATTAAAAAAGTTGTTTATTAAGCTGAGAGATATCCCAATACCTATCCCTTCTGCCAACTCTGCAGGGATTCTTACCACCCGAAAAGAAGATAATCTTTCCCTACACTGTTGCTGCAGGCTTGGTATATAATGCTCTACAGATATCTGCAGGTGCTTTCTGCCAACTCTGCAGGGATACTTACCACCTGAAAAGAAGATAATCTTTCCCTACTCTGTACCTGCAGGCTTGGTAAATGATGCTCTGCAGGAAAGACTTACCTTGTATACCTTTGTCCTGAGATTAAACCACTTTTTATGTTTTTTCAACATGATGTTCTTTACTTTTGTGCCCATTTAGGATCCTTCCTTTTCAGCCACAGCCACTGGCTACTTAAAACAAATAAGCAATTAGCTGTGTGTTGAACCAGAGTAATAAGTCTGGTCTTACGTTGGTTGTTGCAATCTTTGATGAGACTCTCAGTTGTTGGCCCACATCAGCAAGCATTTTCCAATCACATGCTCACCTCAGCTGCCCTGAGCTTTGTTTTGGCCTATAACTCTTCCTTCCTAGAACTCCCTCCCTGGGCATGGCATTAACTGTTGAGCGCCTATGCTCTATTGCTTCCGCCAAGCATTTTAGTACTTGATTGTGGCGCCAGGTACTGTATATCTTCCTTGAGTAAGGCTCGTCTTACAAACGGAACCCCCTCTCTCCTGCATACACCTTTCTAATCAAAGGAGGTGGAATTTTGGCTTCAAATCTGACAGAATCACTGCAGCCCTGGTCTTGAGCCGCACACGGAGGTAGAGTAGGCATATTCAATCAGACTTGACAAAGATCTTGATTAGCCAATCCGTGCTGAAATGTTATATTCATATTTCAAGCCAAAAGGGCCAAAAATAGTCACTCATCAAATATGGCGTAAAATCAGTAGGGCTGTAGGCTTAGTATAGGAAACAGAAGTGAGTAGGTTACCCCTCGACTGGGCCTTCGGGTCTGAGTCGTTCGTTTGTTCATTTGTCACATGACAGCCTCGAGTCATAGGCTCAGTAGGTTTCTTCTCCTTCTCTGTTACAATCTGCTTGGGTGTCTGCACCGTTGTAACACCAGTTTCGTCCATGTTTGATCATGTGTGGAGGGAAGCTATACCTGTCCATTACTGTAGTGAGGTTATCAAAGGACTCCCCCATATTGTGCCTATTAAAGGCAATTTCTCTTCCGAGAGAGGCTGCTTCAGGAGTGCAGCATGACAGGTGGTGGCGCACCCTAAAACTCATGAACCAATCACGTTCTGCTTTTTCCTCTCTGATCCAGCTTGCAGGGATATCAATGCCATTTCGTCTGGCCGACTTAAATGTCACTTCACAGCATTTCATGGCACAGACCGTGAAATATTACAGCTAGATTTTTTTATATGGTCTGCAAGCTCTTTCTCGATTTTTTCATCAAGACTTGATTGGCATGTCCTGTTCTCTTATACCCTATGCTTTTTACTTTTCTACATTGTTTCATATCCATGTATCACTTTAAAGTCATCCTATCTATCTTCATGTCCCTAGCAGCCTGCCGTATGGACTTCCCATTCTGAACCTCTCTCACTGCTCTGTCCAAATTCACAAGAGTAGATGAAGCCCTGTCTGTCTTCCGTTTCTAGACGCGTGGCATGATGGCTTTTGGTCTAAAATTCAAAATATCACATAATTTCAGTGATCAAATGTAAGAACGATATGTAGAGTTACAGTAAAATAATAATTTTAATAATAATCATAAGTGGGGGTGAGTTGTGCCACTGGCTCAACTTCCACCAGAGGTTTTGACTCAATTTACCTCACCTCCACCATTTTAACAAACTCATATCATCCAGCAGTTCAGAGCTAAGGTCATGCTAATAGCCTTATATTGTAACTTCCTAAAGCCCTGATACATGTGTAAATATTTTTCAAATTTGTCTGTAATTGTTTAGCGACCATGATCATGACATCATCACAATTTCACTATGAATGGCAAACATTTTTTTTTTTTACCTTAAATGTGCTTCCATGTGCCTCTTTCCTTCACAGGGTGATTCAAATAGATTACTCTTCAAAAATGTGTGGTCACGTGACCAATTTTGTATGTGGTAGCCCACAAACAAGGGGTGGCTCAACTTTCCCACTGGCTCAAATCACCCCACTCTCCCCTACAGCAAACAAATTAGTATTTCACCACTAGACTGGGTTTTCAGGTCTGAGTCATTTGTTCATTTCGCGTGACAGCCGTATAGGCTAAGTATAGGATAGAGAAAGCAGTAGTTCACCCCTCAGCTTGGTCTTCTTGTCTGAGTCGTTTGTTCATATATCACGTGATAGCTGCATAGGCTCAGTATATAGGAAACATAAATTAGTAGAAGGATCTGTCTTTCGTTCACTTGTAACGTGATTGCTTTATGTTTAAGTTATGACCGTGTTGAAAAGGACATGATATTTATGAGTATTTTAAATGTTTATTTTATAAAACGATTATTGGACACTTTGTATGGATCTTTTACCGTCTAAACGGATGAAGTTTCACTCTCTCATAGACATTACAATGTGCTATCAGAAGAAGTGTATTGATAATACGTGAATGCAAAAAAGTTGCCTATAATTGCTAGTTCAGTTAGACAAACTCATTAATTTATTAAATGTGAATACAATTCAGTTTGGCATGGTTGGGTCTGCTAAGTATTTTTGAAACTCCATGCCTGAACATAGCAGGTGTTCTGAAATTCTGAGCCTCCCCCCCAAATGGGACAAGCCATAGGAAAGAGAAAACCCCTTGTGGAAGTTTAATTCGGTGGATTTGGCCGTGCCGAGAGTGGAAATAGAGGGGGTGGTTCTGAGACTTCATTGCTCACCATTGAGCCTCTGGAGGTGTCATGGGCTCAATTAAATGAAACATCTGGGAAGGAGACAACTTAAAAAACTATGGTGACATATCTGATCTTAACCGAAGTCCATTCTAGGTAGGACTATTGCTTTCTTTAAGTGTACATTTTGGAAAGGGCTTAATGGATATTATAACAACATATCCTGCATGTGTATTTTGATGAGGTAGGCTGCTTATAATAAACACATTTTTCCCATCATCCCAAGCAGTTGGCTAATTGTGCCTCTGAACCAGAGCTGCCAACACTCAGGCATTGAGCGTGATACTTGAGTCTCAACGAATTAGGCTGTTCTCTTCACACGCTCTTACGCCACATTTCAAATTTCTCACGCATTCACACGTTTGCTTTTGGGAAGCGTAAACTGCTATTGCAGTCCATCGGAATGCCGCGCCATGCACTTGCGGAATCCAAAGCGAAAAAAAAAATCGGTGACAGTGCTCTATTTTTTTTTTACCTCTGCAAAGCCGCAAGCCAGTCAGAGGAGCAAATCGGTGAAGCAAACATTCGAAACATTTGAGAAAGTAGCATTTCTATTTAAATGTAATTGTTGGGGAAAGGATTAGAAGTTATAAAACCAAGGAAATGGCTGTAAATAGTCATGCCGCCTGCGTTAATGACCCCCAACTCCCCCCAAAACATTTGCCGCCCGCGCAGAACTGTAGGTTTTTGGAAAAGTTGGCAGCCCTGCTCTGAACCCAGTCTGAAAATGGCTAGACATGGGAGTTTGGAGATAGGTCTTAAGTCACTTGGATTTCAAGGTAAATAAATGAGAAGGAAACAAAGAACATTTCCAAATAGGCCTATATCGTCTTCTGCGATAGTGTCACCGACATCACATTGTGCCGTTTGTTTCCCAACTAGGCCTAGTCGATTGCATTTATTTAAAGGTGAGCCCAATTTTTATTGATTAAACACATATCTCCTTTTTATCACCACTTTCCGGAGCCTCTATGATTTGTTCCACCTCGAGATTAAATTTTAAAAAAAACACACAATTAGCCTTCCTCATACATGTAGGCTATGTTTAACGTAGGCATATAACTACACCATCAATCATTTCGATTTAGTACCGGGTGCGGTTTCGAAGTTTTATGGTTATTACGTTACTGGACTGCGCATGCTCATTGCCGTCAAGCATCCCTGTAGGTGGAGGAGGAGGCGAGGACGATAACAGCAGTGGAAGGAGGACAAAGTTGGGCTAATTCTTTCCTTCGCCATCCAGTCTAGAGGTATATGTACTTTAGCCAAGCTAATCGGTGGTATTCGAGATCCGGCATAAGTTTGCTATTTGATATCGCCTGATTTCAGCGAACACAGTATGTATGACGCTTTCTTAATCTACGACTACGTTGGACTGACATGCTAGCTAGCCAAGCTAACGAGGCTAGATAGATGACTGGCTTACTTAACGCTACCCACTTTCTCTAGGCTAACGTTAGCTAGTCTACACTGAGTTCTGGTCGGACTTAACGTTATCTCAATCAAATTTGTACTCCGTGACTGTATGCAGGAAAAGCTACGTGTTTACTCGTTCATAATACGTCCTGGGTTTAAACACAATCCACAAATTTAACACAACTTGGCTAGCTATCTAGATTTCAAATCTGTCTCAATGTCCTACTGTTATTAATAGACATTAATACGGGTTATTTGTGCAATCACATGATGCACACGTTTGACAAGTGTATCTTATCTGGCATTAATTGTTTCCGTTCCCTCCGTAGCTTAACGACGTTAAATAACGTTAGCTAACCTTTTCCAAACCTTGCTTTAACCAAGTTCGATCATGTTAGCCTTTTGTAAACACACTGTTATAATCACTCTCAGCAAATTACTAGTACATCAAAAATTAAATGCTATGTTTGTGCACATGTTTATCCTAGGTGAGAAGTTCTGGAATTAGTCCCTGTCAGACATACCAGTGACGATTGTCATCTGAGCCCCTGACCATGGAAGACTCGGTGACTACTTTCGAAACCCATCTTACCGCTGTCATGGACAGCCTGATCCGAGCCTCAGTTTGCGAAATCACCAAACTATTCCAGGAGACTGTGAATGACTATTTGGTGGAAATATCGTTGAACAGAAAAGAGAACGACGCTCTGAAACTCAGGTTGAGACTAACTGAGAACAAACTGAGAAATGAGCAGAAATATGGAATGGGGTGGGCTGCAAACCGCCGCAATGCTGGGCTTCTGGTGACAGAGGAAGTTACACGCAAAAAACGAAAACTGGATGTCCCCAGTGAGTTTACTTCATTTTCAAACATCACATAGAAGCACCCTAAAATTAAATGTACTAGCCTTACCTGGTATATACCTGGTTTATTTCAAGAGTAAATTAGAAACTGGGAGATTAAATGATAAAGTATTTGTGATTCTATTATACTGTAACTCTGAGACCGGAGCTTCTTAACATTATATAATTATATAGGCAGTTAAAATCATACATGCAGGGCTTATCTGAAGACGCACTTGTTTTGTTGGAAACCATCTGGCAGGAGCTGAGCTCTTCCTCCCTCTCTCCCTCCTCCCTCCCTTTATACCTCCCCCGCCTCCTTCTTATGCTCTCTCTGTCCTTCACCTCCCCCTCTCCATTCTCTTACCACTGCAATCTCTATTCCTCCCACTCCTCTGTGCTTTCGGCGCACTCTTCTTACTCCCTGCCCCCTCCTCCTCCTTCACCTCTCTCTTTCTACACTCCCTGTTCTCTTCCTCCTCAGTTTCCGCTCCTCTCCTTCATGCGTTCTCTCTCCTTGTCTTTTCTGTCCCTCGCCGTATCCACCCATTACTCCATCAGTGTGTTGCAAACATCTCCTCCCTTCCCCCAACCTCATCCACTCCTCCCCTCACTCCTCTCTACCCCCCCCTTCTCCTCCCCATAATTACCCATTCTCTCCCACTCATGTTTTTTCTCTGCCTCCCCCCTCCCCCCTCTACTCTTCCTGTTCCTCCTGCTCTCCCTCCCTTTCCTCTCCTTCATCTTGTCCTCCCGTACTCGCCGCCACTCTGCGGCCCCCACCTCCTCCACTTCTCTTTCACTCCTCTTAGTCACATGTTCCACTATCCTTCCTCTCTCTCTCATTCTGATCTGTCCTTCTCCCTCCTTTTTATCTTCTCCACTCGTTCATCATGACCCCCCCTCCCAGCTCCTGCTTCCCCCACTGCCTCTCCTCCCACTTATCCCCTGCTCCTCTCATCTCTCCCTCCTCCCCCCACTTCTCTGCCCTCTCCTCTTCTGCATCTCTCTTGTTCCCCTCAGTACTTCCAGCCCCCCTTGCCTACGTTTATATTTGCTCTATCTCCTTCTACTACTCGCTAGCCACTCTTCCTCTCCTAAAATGTCTTTTCCCTTATTCCTATCTCCCTCACCCTTTCTCTCTTTGACCCTGCCCTCAGCCACTCACTTCCCTTCCCTCGCTCCCCTTTCTTACCATGTTCACCCACCCACTAACCTTTCTCTTTCTCCTTTCTTACAGGAGCCAAGCTGAAACAAGGCCCATCAGCTGCTTATGGGGAAGACTGGCCGGGAGGTGTGTGGGAGGAGGAAGGAGGAGGAGGAGCAGTTGGGTTGGTTGCAACAACAGCAATGGCAGCAGCAGCAGGAGGTGGAGGAGGAGGAGGAGGAGGAGGAGGAGGAGGAGGTGGTGGAGGGGGAGGGGGGAAAGAAGCCCGGGAGATGTACCTCATCCAGTTCCCCGGGGAAGAAGAGGAGGAAGGAATTGTGCTAGAGGAGGAGGGGGAGGGCAGCATCGCTGGAGAAGGGGAGGAGACGAGCAACATCAAAGAAGAGGTGAGTGAGCCAAGTTGAAGGAAAGTGGATGAGGATGAAAATCATGTAGCACAGGATCACTGCATCACAGCAGCTTTATAGGAAGAAGAATATTTATTTGAGGAAATTAGTGAGAAAAGTACAGGGAGAGTTTGTGCGTTTTTTCAGCCACTAAATCACAGCAGTGGGATGGTGGATGAGGGAAATTGTATTGATTGGATATTTAACTGCTATGGAAGGTTGCTCAAGAGGTCACTTTAAACCTCAAATGCGGAAAGCTTTGAGGTACCAATATGATCAGTAGGAAAGAGCACTTCACTGTTCACAGTATTTGAGTGAGACTTGGTAAATCCCTCTAACTACTCTATTTCTTGATAGGCATTAACACTGCATAATTTCCATCAAATTTCCAACAGGAAATCGTTGTGTCTATTTTATATACATAACAGGTGATGAAAGGGGTATTAGCAAAGAAAGACAAAAAACATTAATATAGAGTTCCACGTGAATATCAAAAGTATTATAAATGATGTGTTGAATGTCATTCTGAACGTTTGTGTGCAAGTCTGGCGCGGTCCCTCTGCTACTGGGCTACTACTAGGGGTTTAAGAAAACATTGATTCATTTGAGTATTGCAATATTATGTTCAGCGATACTGTACCGATTCTGAAAAACACTGATCAATGTTTTGTTTTTGAGATATTTTATAGACATATTTTTTTTTTTCTGATATAGGCAAAAAATAATTCCTTTGCTCAGGTTGCACAAAAAGTAGTGCTATGATGTTGGATGTTACATGTGCGGACTTTGACAAACACAAATGCAAATTCCACTGTTCTGCTGGCATGAAAAAGTAAACGTTTTTCTACTATATACTATAACAGTTTTCCTAGGATTAGATGGAAAAATTAATTGCAATATGTCGCCTTGCAGTATCGCAATATATTGAATCGTAATCCCTGTATCGTGATGTGATATGTATCATATCGCCAGATTCAGATGTAACAACAATGAAACAAATTATAAATTGTAACAACACATAAACTGGGGATAGACAAAATAATGAAAACAAATGGTCTTTGTGCACAGAGTGGACTTTTTTCTCTGACCCAGGATGTGCTTGCCTATGCCATATATGAGTGTCTGCAGATATAACTTTTTTTATTGCATATATGCTAGGATAACTGTCGCAGTTTTTGAGCCTTAAAGGTTGACAGTACTGCTAATGAGCTAGCTAACATAAACATCTATCTAACTATGTTGGTGGTGCTAATTGTAGTATTCTAGACGTCTTGACCAGATATCATGGATGCTAATTGCCTAGTAGCTTAGATAGCAGTCGGGAGGGACTGGGTCTACGAACATTTGCAGCCTCAAAAGCACACCCCAACTACACACAGTCCAATCACAACCCCGTATTCTACCGTCTCTCCTTTCCTGGACTTAATTTTCTTTCTATGGATTGCATTGGATAATGTTGTCAATCAATTGGTATGTCTACACATACCCACCCAACAGCCACACTTAATATGTAAATGTTTTGAACTGACAAATGACACCACAAGCACAAGAAAGGTTCAATTCAATGCATAATTTCCTTGTGGAGATGCCTTTGTAAAATTGTGGCACACAAGTCTAATTGGGGAAAAATACGCTTTTCCTGCACTATTACCCAAATGAACACAGCATCAAAATAAATCAATTAAAATATTGACAATTATTAAGCAGGGTAAATTGATTAATTACTGTTGAGTAAGGTTAGTTGATATTTGAATCAGTCTATCTTCATAGGGATCCCCTCCCAACAGAAATATATATGATACATCAGCATGTACAATTCACATGTGATGTTTTCTAAAAACAAAACAGGTAATATGAATTGCATCACTTCTATCAGATTAATAAAATAAGAGTACCATGCTACTTCCGGTTAGTTTATGTGGCAACCAATGTCCTTTTCTGTGATTCTTTACATAGTTGACTGTGTTGGAAGGTTACCAGCCTGCGTCTCTTCGCCTCATTAAGGAGGCCCTGAAGATGGACCTACCCCACCACAATCGCCATGCCAGATCCAGGGACCAGAGCGAAGGTACCCACAGTGGGGGCACCTTCATCGGGGACTAAATGGATTCCAAGAAATGTGTGACTCATGCCTCATTGTACGTCCATGTTTCTTCTTTTACAGGAGACATGTCCCTCAGTCCTGAATCCATGAGGCAGCATGAGGCAGAGGAGGGGGACTGGGAGTTGGAGTCCCCGCTATCTGAACCCTCAGAGGGCGGTATGAGCGTAGAGGAGCTGCGGGGTCTGGAGACGGCGCTGAGGGCAGAGAGGGGTCGTGAGCAAGCTACCCTGAGCGGGACCAAGCCAGTGGGCACTGTCCCAGAAATCCTCCCTGGCAGCGCACGCAGCCTGGCACCCAAATACATTGGCCTGGATGGACTGGAGCAGGACGGGGAGCAGGACGAGGAGCTTGAACCACAACCACCCACCTTGGAAAGGGAGGACACACTCAAAGTAAAGGAGGGCCAGAGAGAGGAACTGAGGTCTGGCCTGCGCAAGAGGCTTAAGCAGGAGGATCTGGCAGTGGCTGCAGACAGAGTAGCCGTCAAGGAGGCCTGTGAGAGCCAGGAGCAGCTTCCCTACGTCTCTGCCCCAGGGAGTGTGGAGGACAGCGGGGGGGAGGACGAGAGCACCAGCGACCTGCTTCATTTCTGTCCCCAGTGCGGAGGCGGCTTTGGCTCCATGGCCGAACTGGAGGAGCACCCCTGTCCCCTAGGGGGTGCTCACGGAGATGCGGAGGAAACACCGTTCCCCTGCGCCTCGTGTGGTAACTCCTTCAGTCACGATTGGGCACTGAAGAACCACGAGTGTGCTTGTGCCGCCGAGCGACCACACTGCTGCGAGCTCTGCGGGAAGCGCTTCACGCACTCTCGCTCACTAGAGCGCCACCAACTGGTGCACACGGGCGAAAGGCCACACCGGTGCCCGCAGTGTGGGCGGAGCTTCAGTCGCCTAGGCAACCTGGAGAGACACCAGCGAATCCACACGGGAGAGCGGCCTTATGGATGCGAAGCTTGCGGCAAGCGTTTCAGCCGCGTCGAGTACCTGAAGAGGCACCAGCTCATCCACAGCTCCGACCGAACTGCACACCAGTGCTCCCAATGTGGCAAAAGCTTCAGCGAAGCAGAGCAGCTCAAAAACCACCAGTGCTTTTATAATATCTGAGGAAAGCTTTGGGGTCCTGAAACGATGTTCACTAAATTATCGCTGCGGTGTCTCTTTAACTTCCACTTGAGGCATAATTATGATTAGCGCTATGAAAGTGTGTTACTTGCAGTTTTATAATAAAACAAGAAACTTCAGAAGGTGCATACAATATCAAGCACTTGGATATCTTAACTTTGCCGTTCTATTTTTGAAGAATGTGTTGGATCATGTAATTTAGTCATTTGGGATAACGATAAGCATTGTTGTGTATCTGTGGAAACATGTTGAGTTAAGGGATTTCGAAGACCTTGATTTGGATTAAGAGTAGATGAATATCACAAGGTTTACATGGAGTAAACAAGCTATACACAATGCCCTACACATTTTCTTTTGAAGCATTTTGTTAATACGTTTGAGAAGCTTGTATGTATATTTGTGATAGTTACATTTGTATCTTTGTATTGAATGGCATGATTACCTTTCATGTTGAAATCATCATGGCCCTGTTTTTCTTGCCGTTTTGTATTTTATATGGTTCTGTTTTTCGGTCATACCAATCAGGAATAAACATTTAAATGTATTATTTATTTATTAATTTGACTAAGCTGTCTGCTTTTTTTATATAAATTCTAGTAAAACCAGTTAAAGTGAAGTTACCTTTGATTTGCACTGGCCCCACCTTTACCATGGCACTTGTATTACTCATTATACATGCACAATAATAACTACTAAGACTCAAATCTTACCAGCTTACTTCCTGTTGTACTCCAAATATACTAGAAACTAACTGTTATGGCATACAGGTAAGATGAGTTAAAGGGAGGGCCCCATGAACTACTGTCTATTACCAAAGACTAATCAAAAGAACCATTCCTTAATGCTGATTAGAATGAATTCCTGAATGTGTATTTTACACATTTTACACAAACGGTAATGGACCATGTCCTTGGAATCGACACAAAGGACATGTTAGTAACTTAGAATGTAAATCAATGTGTGGTTTCTCCTCACAAAAATTTTGGGACTGTTGAATGAAGCAGCAAACAACCTCAACTGTTAGCTTTTTCTTTATTTACTGCAAAACAAAAACTGAAATATTTAATTCAAGTAATTAAGGCAAAATTATGGCCTTGGTGCATCTTTTATGCACATGCATTATCCATGAAGTGTCGCTAAAACATGGAATCCACCTGTTGCAATTGATTAAACATGATATATAACTTCAACCACTTGTGTACTGTATGTACTGTGAGTGGGGAAGATTTTGCTTAAATAGCAAATTTTAAAATGTACACAATGCAGCACCTGTTCGTTAAGGAATATATCCAAGACTGAGTTGTGCATTGAAGTTACTTTTAAATACTTGCAACTATATCATCCACATCATATATCTTCCAAGCTTGCTTACCTTGAGTTTGAGGTAAATACAGCCCAGGGTAGCCTATCATCAGAATGATACAAATTATATCATCAAATCGGAATAAAGAGTTTGTGTTACCTTTTATAAAATAAATTATCTTAACAAGTGCAGTGGAATTGTAGCTTCCTCAAGTAATGTAGGCATTAGTGTGTTGTTTAAATATTTAGGGTACATTTTGTTCGTTTCTTGGCGACAGTTATGTTCACCCCTGCATATACACACATGTCCTTTGTATGCCGAAATATTTTTTTGGTGTTGAGGTGGAGATTTAACCAGGATCTGTGGTCTCAGATTAATTGGATTGACTAGTTATCTACTTTAAGTTTTTGTGGTTGGTTGATTATTTAACTTTTCACAGTTCCTGTTATTTACCTTAGTTTCCGTGTAAATATGCTGTTGACAAAGTATACAAAAAAATTACTTTAATCTACCAAACAAACAGCTAAAACAGACCAGTTTGAGGAAGACATTTGTTGCTCTGGATTGGTTACAATATTAACAACCAAGATACTTAAGAGAGTGGCCAAGTTTCAAGTCTTTAAAAAAACATTTTTGTGATTTATTATACAAGGTTTTAGTTTCTACTTCTGTACACATACTTGAAAAAATATTATTTTCAGCGCAGTTCACAGCAGTAAAAATCGATTATTGAGAAGTTGGCAAGATAAAAGTTTGCATGAACTTCATCCCGTTCTGGTAGAAACCCGACTCATATTTATTATGCCCAGCATATCAACCCACTGTGCTGCCTTATTTTCCATCCTGAAATGCACAGTCGTACATTGTCCCATATTTATGTTTGACCATCTGGGGAACCAGTTCATCAGTCAAGCCGGTCTGTTGATCACCCAGCCTTCCTGCTGATCGTAGTGAGAACAGTAATGAGAAGAGAAAAGACTTGCCTCCCCGTTGTCATAATTCCTGAGAATAACAGGGATGTTTTCAAATGCCATCACATATCAAATTCAAGTTGTGAAATGACTGAAGGCTGCAATACATCATTTTCATTAAACACTCATTTACCGACTACTCTTCCTTGACAAGCAGACAAAGACAGTTCTACCACACACAAGTTCACAAAGGATCTGCATGTGCCAGGATTCTCTGAGCCCATGTCCAAGCCTAGGTTTTCCTCTGCTTTCCAGTTGCTCCACCATCTGACCAACACCAGAGACACAATGCCAACCCAGGAGATGTCCTAGTGCATCACTTTATAACGGCTGCACCCAGGATACTGGATCCGTCAGCTATCTTGAAGGTTTGATAATTGCTCTTGGCCCTCAAATTGGAAAAAATATGTTGTGCACATATGTTATGTCCTTTCAAAAAACATTCTGTGAACAGAGATTCAAATATATTATTGCTAAACAAATAGCATATTAAGGATTATTCCAGTCCCGTGGGAAGAAGCAATAGACTAGGCATATGAAAAAAAGAAACTCCGCTATAGCGAATTAGCAGCTGAGGCAGAACAGCGAGGTTGGAGAACAAAGGTGTGTCCTGTGGAAGTAGCATGCCGTGGATTTGTGGCAATATCAACAACCAAACTACTTAAGAAGTTAGGGATATGCGGCAAAGAATTGCGCTAGACCATAAAAGCTATATCAGATATAGCAGAAAGAAGTTGCCAGTGGCTGTGACTGAAAAGGAAGGATCCTATATGGGCACAAAAGTAAAGAACACCTTGTTGAAAGACCATAAAAAGTGGTTTAATATCAGGGCAAAGGTAGGGAAACAGAGTAGGGAAAGATTATCTTCTTTTCAGGTGGTAAGTGTCCCTGCTGAGTTGGCAGAAAGCGCCTGCAGGAATAGGGAATAGGGATAGGTATAGGGATATCTGCAGAGCGTCATATACCACACCTGCAGGAACAGAGTAGGAAAAGATGATCATTTTTTCAGGTGGTAAGTATCCCTGCAGAGTTGGCAGAAAGTGCCTGCAGGAATAGGGAATAGGGATAGGTATAGGGATATCTCTCAGTTTAATAACCAACTTTTTTTAATATCTGACCGTGCCGAGAGCATATATAGAGGGGGTGGCTCTGAGACATCATTTCTCATCGTTAAGCCTTCTGGAGGTGTCGTGGGCTCAAATTAACTAAACATCCGGGATGGAGGGTGCCCACTTGAAAACCCCAAGGACAGATCTGCTCTCAACCCATTCTAAAATATTGGCTTTTGAAGTGCTCATCTTGGAGTATGGTATAATGGATATTATAACATCCTATCCTGTGTATATTGAAAAAAATTGGAAGGTCTACAGAAAAGTGAGGTGTAATGGTGTTGAGGTGCCACTTGAGGTCACTGTTAATTAAGGAAACAAAACAACTGCAAGCTCTGACCTCGCTGGCACTTCAAATAGTAAATTCCCCGGACAACAGGCTAACTTCATCTAAACAACTAGCCATAGGAAGCACATAGTCCATTTTGAGTCGTATTTGATGGCCTGTCCTCACCCTCAACAACAGACCAGCCAACCAACACATTAGAAGTTTCCCTCGTTGGGATTTCACTGAACTCTGCTCCCAGCTTCCTGTTCTTTTTCAAAGATGGTCTAATTCTATCACATTGATCCAATTAGCTCACATAACCATTCTTACAACAGTACCATTGATAATGTTAGTGAGTGTACTAAGTTTTCTTGCCTCAATGTATGATATGTATGGCCGTCTGGCCCCACTTTGGACAAGTGTGATATGGGTCAAATTAGAACTTGACAAAACAAAATTGCAGAGGCCTGATGAAGTGAGTTACAAACTTAACAAAGCTCAAGCTCTCAAAATGTATTTCGTTATAATCAAATAAGCAAACCAATCAAACTATCAATGAACAATTGGATCGGTCATATCGTTATATTCCAATCACATATGAATCCTGAATACTACTCTAGAAATTAAAGACAGACAGTACCACCCGCCAGTAGTAAAACAATCTTTGGAAAGACCAGACAAGGACATTGAATAATAATATAATTGTTTCATTTAGCTAATGATGGAAATCATTTTGTCTACAATTCCAGTTCCAGCAATTTATTACATTCTTAATACTTGTACCGTAATTTATGATTAATACTGCATGTGACCAAACAAACTTTTTTTTTTTATTCCAGGCTAGGGAGTATTTACACTTTTTTCCTTGTTTAAAAGTGTTTACTTAGGTTGCTTTGGTATTTAACTTTATACTTGTTTATTTACTGTATGTAAAGTGTATTCTCCTTTTGCATCAAAACAGTTTATAACATTAAACTGATTTGCTTTATCAACAGTTGGAAAATAATCTTTGGCTTTCCAGCTATTAAACCCCAGCTCCTCCTGGAGTTTATGTAGAAAGGAGGGGCCGTTCGCTTTTAAGTGCAGGAACAAGCAGAAACATGCATACGAATCTTAAAGCGGCTATGATCAGAATGTTTTTCAAATCGCAAATACTGTAATTTGCTGGAATGGTAAAGGAATTCTGAAAAACTGTTTTGTAAAATAGATTATGACAGTGTATCAACCTTAGTGGTAATATGTCTGTAAAGTGATAAAGCATGAACAAACGATTAACATTATTCCAATAAATTCTGGAATGTTAAGCATTAGCTAAAATCTAACTAGACAGCTGTACACACAGCTAGTTCAGATGCAACAATTTTGGAACAGACTGATGGGCATGGCCAGCCTCTGCTGCAGGACAGCTTCTAAGGCCTCCAGGGGCATCCGACGTACATTGTAGCCCCAAACCGAGACCTTTGCTAAGGGATCTACCGGCACAATCTCCTCTCCACTGTGGGGGTCATTCCGCCCTATAGCAGCATAGGTGGGGAAGAAGGACTGCAGAGATTGGGGCAGGCTGCTGTTGTAAGAGGGACAACAGTATGCCGACCACATGTACTCTGGCACTGCCACACGGTTCTTTATCCAGTGCTCTCCGAAGAGGTAACCCAGGGCCCCTGTAATGACGTACGCAGGGCCGGTGCAGTAGGCCCCTAGGCGCGCTCGGACCTCCGCCTCCAGGGTGGCCCAGGGGCCAGAGTTGGAGGCTGCCCGCTGAGGTACTACGTTGGTGAGGGTGAATGTGGCTCGGCGCTCCTCCAGGCTACTGTGATGCAGGCTGGGGTTGAGGTGGCCCTTAGTGTAGGTGGAGTTGGTATAATCGAGGAGCACTGCCTGGCTCTCGATGATGTTCTGGTCCACTGGGCCATGGCGAGGGAAACGGTGCATCTCTGGGCTGGCACCGGAGAACGCCAGCTGTGAACACAGAAAGGGGGATGTATCTAAGGTAATATAATATGTATAATATGTCTTGCCCTTGCTTGGAAGGTCTACGTAATGCGCGTCCGCTTTTGTGGACAGCTTTTCAGTGTAGTGTATAAACTCGTAAATTACCAATTCATATCCAATTTAGATAACAAGGAAAAAGGAATATGAGGATTTCCTTCTTCTGATGTCTTCACAGTTGATAAGCAGTCATAGTGTTAAACTGCTAGGTTGAGAACTGATCTCTTTACACGTTTCTCTTCTCTCATGCTGATACAGATTCAATTCCACTTTCACAAAAACAACAAACAATATTACCTTTACTTATTCTAAATGGAAAAATGCATAAAAGCTGCCTGTCCATCTCCCGTCTCTATCTCTACTTACCTGAGGTTCGTACATCCATTTGTTCCCAGGCCTTTTGCCTCCTCCAGGGGAGAGCATGTAGGCAGAGTACAACGGGCTGCGTCGCTGCTGCTGGTACAGACTGGCGAAGTGGTACCTATTCTGATAGCGCTGGCAAATGGGCAAGTACCCCTCTGTAGACACAACTTTCGGTGGAGCTTCCATATAAAAGAAACTTAAACATTGGGAGAAGTCTCCCACCTCCCCAAGGACCAGGCAACCAAAGCTGGATAAGACCAGGGTGAGCAGAGCACTCCAAAATGATTGAAGAATCCTTCCACTAGACATCCTGCAGTGTAGAGACAGACTGTATCTTTGTCACTTCTCCGAGTGTATCAGAGATAAAGGCTTGTTTGTCTCTCAGCAAAAAGATCACACATTCATCTCACGCTAACACGTCCCAATGTTGGCTTCCTCAAATAAACCACAATGACAGAACTGTCGTTGCTGTGGATAAAATGCAACTTTTCAAACTCTTAAGTCTAGCTTTCCTTAGCTCAATCCTTCAACCAGAGTATTTTCTCTCCATTAGCTTACAGAGATCATTATGAAACACTGCTCCTATAGTCTTTTTATAGGAGCTTCTGGGAGCTGAAGCCCTGTGGCCGGACAATTTGCACTAACACCTTTTTCTTCCTCTTTCCCTTTCCTCTTCAGTTTCCGTAAGAGCCAGTTTCCCCTGCTGACTGGCAGGCACCTTCTTTTCTGACTAGCACATGTAAACATTTGGGAAATTCTGAATGATTGACCCTAACCCTAACCATAAAATTACCAGAATATTTGTCAAATTGAAAAATGCTTAAATGTGTGTGTGGGGGGGTGGGGGGGGGGGGGTGCTCTGTCACCATCTGGACTCCAGTACCTTAGTTGATATTTAGGTTTCTCTGTGTTCATTCGTTCTAGGTTTGTTCTCGTGTTGTATTCAAGCCTTGGGTCTGACCCCACGCCTAATCCTGACATCTAGGGTCTAACTAAGGATCAAATACTCTCTACCTTTGTATTGTCTGCTTGCCTGACTAGGGAATCTGAGGCAACAACAAAATAGGGGAGGTCAATGAAACTAGATGTACTATGTGAAACTATCATTACTGGAAATGTAAACCTCTGTTAGGGAATAACCATAAAATTACCAGAATATTTGTCAAATTGAAAAATACGTGCGTTTGTGTGTGTGTGTGTGTGTGTGTGTGTGTGTGTGTGTGTGTGTGTGTGTGTGTGTGTGTGTGTGTGTGTGTGTGTGTGTGTGTGTGTGTGTGTGTGTGTGTGTGTGCGTCTGTGAATGTTAGTGCCATATGAGAAACGTATGCGAATATGACTAGGTCATTCTGTTTCTCTTTCCATTCCTGCACAAATTGCTGCTGACTCATTTTCTGAGCTTGTGGGAAATCTATGTTGTGAGTGACACATACACAGCAACACCTTGTTCACAATTTTAGGCAGGTAATGTTGGGCAATGGGGGCACATATCTCTCAAATGGCTAGCCCATCACCTCCAGTTTTGTGTGATTATATCTGAGTGGCGGTTCAAAGTGGAAGTAGAATAGCACATGACCATTGAGGCTACAAGAAACAGAAATAAATGTATTTTTGATTGCTTGCGTGCAATGCGTGAGATCCGTGGCATATTTGAAGGCAAATGCCCACCGTCTACTAATAGCAACTTCTGAGTTCTAACCACACCCTCTTGTCTTTACGGAAGAGTTTGCCAAACTGTTTTACATCCTTGTTGCTAGGACGGTTCTCTGGTGCTCAGTATGTGGACATTTGGGAATGGCAGAGGAGTGCAGTGCGCTTGAGGATCTTCACGCTGAGCTAACCTGCTCCGTTTGTCTGGATCTTTTCCGTGAGCCGGTGATCCTCGAATGCGGGCATCATTTCTGCCGTGTTTGCATTACACAGTGCTGGGAGACCAAAGCAGACGAGCTTTGGACCTGCCCGCAGTGCAGAAAGTCATGCGTTCCAAAGCTGCGACCTAACTCCCTTTTGTGTAACGTTGTGGAGAGCGTTAGGAGAGTCCGAGCAATGAACGCAGTTGGAATACAGAGAGGCCGCTCTGGTGTACAAGAGTATACAGAGGCTAGAGTGGCCGGTTCCAGCATGAACAGCGTTGATCCCGCTATCGGATTGTGCCCGCGTCCTGCTGCATATATGTGCGAGGAGCATGAGGAGAAGCTAAAGCTATATTGCGTTGACGACCAGCTTGCAATATGCCTAGTGTGCGGGATGTCTCGCGACCACAAGATGCACAATGTCATCCCTATAAATGAGGCATGCGAAAATTATAAGGTAATGGTGAGAACCAGAATTTAGCATATCAGTTGATATTGTTTGGTCAGCTACAAGAAAGTTTTTTGTGTGACAAATGGCAGTCATTTATGAAGTGTCGCACTGTGCTTTTAGCTGGGCAGGTATTTGGCACGCCAGTGCCAGATGCCGGAGTCCCAGACACGTTGAACCTAGCCATTTAGAGGCTATGTTTGGTGAAAGATAAGTTACAAAACTATTTCGTTCAAGCCTAGTAATTCACTTGTAAAGACGTTTGGTGAAATTCGTATTAAACAGGTGAAGTGAGCGCAACAGATCCACCTCACTTAATGTTTGGAGAATAGCTGTCCTAATTAAACATGCACCCTGCTGTCTATCCTCTATTTACCTTTCTTTCTGATGGCCCTTCTCATGTGTGACCTATATGTTTCTTTCTGTGCAGGAGAAGCTGTCTTTTGCTTTGGAGAAAGTTCAGATGCAGACCAAAGAGGCTACTCTCTTCCAGAGGCTGGCAAAAGACAAGATTGTTGTTATCAAGGTACTCTATGAAGTGTACCTGTGTTTGTTTGTGCATTGCAAGGGTGAGTTAAGAAACATAGAAGCACATTGTCAAAGGTTTTTTAGATGTCCAGGCCACACAATGTTTCGAAAATGGATGGGTGTGCTTTTGGAATAGAGATGTTGCTTTTTTTAAACAATTAACACCTGTGTGTTGTTGCTTGTTCTAGGTTGTGTGTATTTGTGTATGTGGGCGTTTCATTGTAGCAGAGGCTTCCAGTCTGATGTGTATCCAAATGTTTTAGTTAGAAGTGTATTTACTGTATATCCCACTGATTTGCCTCTCATTCTCCTACGTTGTTCTCAAAATCATAGGATGACTCTTAATTCTATTAATCTTATGACAGAAATGTTTGACATGAGTGCCTGCCACATTCCTACACACACACACACACACACACACACACACACACATCATTATTACTGTAAACAAGGGATTGGCATTGGTATACACCCTTCTACTTAGAGATAACATCATGCAGGTGACCACCTCAGTCTTTTTGTTATACAGCTGCGGTGTGGGTGTGTGTTTGTGGGAACGTGGCCGTTCAGCACAGATTGGAGAATGTAGGCTGTCTGACTCTGCGGTGTTGCTCAGTCAGGTAATGAGATAAGCTCACAGTCACAGTGCCTTAGTCAGAAGTTATGCCCTCTGCCCGACTCTCTGACTTTCTTTAAATGATCTGCTAATCGTTGAAACAGGATGGGCCAAGAGGAAGTCACGGGGTTGGAAAGGGAGAATGTCGACATGCAGAATCAGACTGCAGTCATAGGACCTGTGTCTGTTCTTGTGTCTGAGAATGTTTGTGAAAGTTTGTGAGGGGTTTGTATGGGAGACTGTTATTGGGATGTGTGTGTTTGTAAATCAAAATGTGTGTGTTTGCGTGCTGATCTTATCCCTGTCTCATCTTTCCTAGGAGCAGACAGAGGATTTGGAGGGGCAGGTGTGTGCAGAGTTCAGACAATTACGAGAGTTCCTTTGCTTGGAAGAGGAGAAGGTTAGGGAGAAACTGCAGAAAGAGAAGGAAAAGAGACTCAACCAATTGGAGAATGCGCTCGCACACACCACGGAGCAGATCAGCCAATTGGAAAGCATGGCGGACGAGCTCCGGATGAAACGTGGAGAAGGGGAGAATCCATATCATCTCAAGGTAAAGAAAGACTGAGAAGGGTAAAAGGGAAGACAGACCTTGCAAAGAGAGGAAGGAGAAGAGACACATGGTATGAAGTTTAAAAGGGGAAATAAGTTTAGCTTCGAAGACACACAGTACGAGAAAAGGGAGAAAATATGTTTGTGAGAAGTGTAAATGTAGACGTGTACGTGCCCCTGTAGTCTCTCTGAATGACCTTCTAAACTCTGTGTTTTTCTCCCTTCCAGGGAATCGAGGATTTCATTAGAGGGTAAACAGTCAGTCTGCTGTCCTTATCCAGCCAAGTCATCAGCCAGCTTAGCGGTCCATCAAGCACATGATCACGTGGCTCTGCATGAACTCATTCAGTTGATTATCTCTTCACTGTCACTTGTTTACCGCTCACCGTAGGCCCTACCCCTGTTGTGTTGGCCACTTGTCTTTTCACATTGGCTCCCTCTTTTTTTGTTTCATGTTTCAAATGCACAGTTTAACTTACCCCTATTCAGAAGTACATTTCTATCGCTCCCCCTCTTTCTCTCATTTAATTGAATTACCCTTCCAGACATTCAAGTCAATAGAAATGTTTCCAAAACATTCAAGCATGAGATATGTGTCCATGTAAATAACGTTTGCTCTCATCCCTTCAGGGCAGAAACGATGTTTGAGCAACCCCAGGAGGCGGGGGTGGACCTGCAGTCTGGAGCGTTTCTGGGGCCTTTGCAGTATCACATCTGGAAGAAGATGGGCTCTATCATCCAGCCAGGTACAAACATATCTCCTTACAAAACTATGTGAACATAACTTGCGATGCATAACCATAACCATGACCACACTTGGGAGCCATGGGTGTGAACGGTTTTCTGTGTATTATTCAGGGTAATGGAGAATATGTCATTAACAATAGAAAGAAGTGTGGGGAGCAAACTAGTCTCCTATTCAGTCATACTACTAATATCATAAAACATTATTCTATACCCAGACACATATTTTATGTAATAATATATCACTTCCGTAAAGGCTTTGGTTTTGACGATGGAACATGCCCCCTATCTGATGTCTCCCCCTGCAGCAGTGTCCGAGGTGATCCTGGACGCCGACACGGCCTACCCCAGGCTGTGGGTGTCCCCCTGTGGCACCAGCGTCCGCGTGGGCGACATCCAGCCCAATCTGCCCGACAACCCCGAGCGCTTCACGCGTTACAACATTGTGCTGGGCGTGCAGGCCTTCTCCTCGGGGCGCCACTACTGGGAGGTGCAGGTGGGGGCCAAGACGGCGTGGGGGCTTGGCGTGGCGGCCGCCTCGGTCAACCGCAAGGACGAGATCAGCCTGTGCCCCGACGACGGCTTCTGGACGCTGGGGCTGCGTGACCACGGCGATGGGCGGAGCGAGTACGAGGCGTGCACCAACGCCGAGGAGAGCCGGCTGCACCCGGCCCGCCCCCCGCGCAGGGTGGGCGTCTACCTCGACTACGGGCGCGGCGAGCTGGCGTTTTATGACGCAGGCGACATGACTCACCTGTTTTCGTTCTCCAACGCGGCGTTTTCCAAGCCTGTGTTCCCCTACTTTAACCCCTGGCCCATCATAAATGGCCACAACCATGAGCCCCTCACCATAGTTGTGCCGTCGTTCTAATGAAGGGGGTGCTCCTGATGTAAATTACATTACAAGGCCTTTCAAGTTCTCCACATCTAGTGCCTCTGTCTTCTGTCAGATAGGAGTGTGTTTTTGTGCTGTTCACATGTAACTATTGATTTGGTTGGTGTACTTACTAATAGCTATTTTCTAAGCATGTTTTGGGAAATGACACTAAATTGAATTCTCAAAGCAAACCCATTCAGATCAAACACTGATGTTCACTTTCTTTGATGTCCCGTAATTCCCTTTCTGAGACTTTTTCAGATAATTTATAATGTTAATAAGATAATAGACTATAAAGATAATATAATCTTCCACATCATAATGGCAGGGAAATTCAACCTTTTCTTTTGGCTATGCTCTGCCCTTTACAAGAGAGCCTACCACTAGAGGGCCCACAGACAGAAAAACATGCTCCTGTCCATGTCTTAGTCTATTCCATTTCCCAGGTACAGCACCATCTCCTGCTTTAGTGTAGATGTGCATGCAGACACAAATGGAGCTATGTAGGCTAAATAACAAGGCATTCCTTGATTGTTCATTTTGAGTGAAATTTTGTGTGAACTCACCCATTGCTAAATCACAAGTGATGCTCCTACAAAACATTTAGTAGATTATGTGTCACGGCCTTTCTAGTTTGCAGGGTTGGAACCAAATTATGCTGGGGCGAAGCAGAGCAGTAAGAAAAGTTATTACGTTTGTTTGTACTCATAGTAAAGAAGCATATTCAATTTATCCTCTCTAATACTGGACAACTTTATATTTAACACAATTAAATATGTACTGATGGAGGTTGAGACATCAAAATATTTAATACGTTTTATGTTTACAGAACATGTAAGGAATTCAAAATAAGCCAATGTACCCGCCATCATGCTTAAAGCGTTGCTTTTTTAAATTCTTTATGCTCTATCATTACAACACCAGTTATTTCACCTTCAAATGCAAATGGGAATAATTATTTCATGTATTTTATTATTTGCTTTGTTGTATTTTCATTTCTATGGATTTCGTTCAGATGTTTACTTACGCAGGTTTGCTTGTGGCTATTTCCTGTGATTGATTTTCCATAGAAATAAATGATGAGGGGTTGACTAGTTCAGCAGCTGTCTCTACCCCAGAAACACACACCTCTTGAACTGTAATTAGATCGCTTTAATGCAGGCTTATCTACATGCAGTAACACTACCCTTAGTTTTGCATTACTGTTCCCCATCCATCACCTTCATCCCTCTTTCCATTTCCTGTCATCCCTTTTTTCCTTTTGTTTATGCATTTCCCAACCTATTAGGCAAAATAAATGATGAATTGAAAATAAAGGCAAGTAAAACCTTCAGATAATTTTAAACACTCGAAAATAGCATCCAGCCACAAAAAAAAACATACACTACCATCGTTCTTTCGCTTAAAATAAATAAATGTTTTGACTTTACATTTTAACCAATACAAATATGTTGGTTTTTTGTCTACTCGCTCTCTCATCCCCCTCTATTTATTTTTGTATCTCTTTTCCTCCTCTCCTCCCAAGCTTTCCCCTGACGGATCCCCTCCCAAAATACACTGGCCTATTTTTACCTTTCATTTGACACAGTGTTTCAGTCTATTTCTCTGTCAGCATCGTTTTATTCTTTCAACTATCAATATCAATTTGTGGACGAACACATTTATATCCATACAGACAGAGAGAGATGCATTGATAAAGAGACGTATAGAAAGACGGACAGAATCAAGAAAGAAAGAAAACCCCTCAAACTGATTAACGGAAACCTCGTTAGTAACTGGAGAAATGTTTCGGTAACACACTCCTTGCATTTGGACACTCTTAGTTACACTCTTTGCCAATGTGCGCAGTCCAGGTCCATTTACAGCTGAATGAGAGTTGTTTCATAAGGTTTAACCACAGAAAGAGAGGGAAAGAGGAGCAGGTGGAGGCAGCTAAAGGATGTGTTCCCAACTTCACCTTACTTGGCAATGCCCCCCTTTTAAAGTATTTGATAGAATTCAGCCGGGGAAATGATGGAGGGACAGAAAAGAGAGATCTACAGGAATAAGCTAGGGACAGGAACCAGGTTAAGAGCCTGCTGTATTTATAGACAGCAGATGCTTTTAGTGGAATTAGGGCCGCATTAGAACTATGAGTTGCTGTCAATAATTGTATAAACAGAGAGATAGGATGATCTAATAGCAGTGCTCACTGCAAAATGACTGTGTCATTGGCTGTTTTTGCGCATAGGGGTATAGTGGTGCGACTCTCTTTAGTAGTCTGCAGTGATGTGTGAGCATGTGTGAGAAGGAGCAAGGGGTATAAAGAATGCTGAGTCTGAGGACCTATGATGTGTCTTCGAAAGCCTTCCCACCCCTCCGATATGCCGTGTCGTCACAAAACATGCACATGCATTCATGGAGAAATTCGTCCATATCTCTACCTCCATCTTTTTCTCTCTCTTGTTTTTGCTCAACAACTGAAAAGCTGACCTGAACACTCCTATGAGAATCCAATTTGTGTTATAACAGGGGAGTAAATTTACAGGGTCTAGGGATTGGGGACAGTTAGAGGCACAGAAAGGGGAATGTGACAGACAGGGAAAGAAGAACATAGACAATAAAAGCACAGAGGATTATGGTCAGGTCAAGATGACAGGAGCAAGGGAGGGGGTAAAGGAGGGTGGGAGAAATTCAGAAAAATAAAGAATGAACCAATGAAAGGAGGAGTGTTTGTTGGTGGGGTGAGACTAGGACGCAAACATGAAAATCTATTGACAATACAACAGAGGTCACAGATAGGAAATACACAGGGCAGTTAGCAAAGACCATAGGCTCTGGAGTGTTGAATGAGAAATGATAAAAACATTACCATAAAGGAGGGGGGAATACAAAAATGCTTGTAGAGACACATGCAGAGGTGTGTATGTGTGTGTGTGCGTGTCTCCAACGAGGGATAGAAAGAGGAGTGGGTGTGCTCGAGAGAGCGGTAGAAAGGCAAAAAAATAAAAGAAAGAAGGGGAGAGGTTTAAGTTCATGGGGTATAGAGTGTCGCCTAAGCAGAGATAGGAAGAGGGGCAGTGGGAGAGGAAACCAATATCCCTGGGGGAGGACTACCAATGACAAGAACCCACTCACCTGAACAAAATCACTGAGCGATGGAGAGGACACACACTTTAAATCAGTACCACCACCGATGGATTCGTTGTATTTGCACAGGCTGGAAAAGAAACAAGGAAGAGGAAGGCAGATGAAGAGACAAGAAGAGCACCGTGTTTTGGAGTAGATTTCGAACGTTCATAGCGATAGGGGAATTTACAGGAATTTCAAGAAAAGAAAAATCTAATGTAGTCAGTTGTTGAATTAGGCATTTGTGTGTTTATAAAGAAAAATTGGAAATCAAAAGTTGAGTATAGGAATTGTAGAGCGGATAGCGGAGGGATTGAAAGGGTACGGGAGGGGGAGCTAGAGAGAGACAACGTCTGTTCAACAGTGACGCCGAGATGT
>JAPMUY010009285.1:32500-82096 GCA_026901105.3 Galaxias olidus
GCAGCATCTCCTCAGCCACCAAACTTTGGATGGGACATTTAGTTGCTGAAAGACATAGAAAGACGGAAGGAGAGAGGAAGGAGAGGAAGGAGGAAGAAAAACCGAAAGGAGAAGGGGTGCTTGTTATATTGAAAAAGATAAGATAATGGGAAACTGCACCAAACCATCAATGAAAAGCAAACTAGAGAAGGTAAGACGTACACACGTTTCTGTGCATGTTAGATGTGGCCGTTTGTTTGTGTCTGTAAGGTATAACACAGTCTTTTGTTTCTCTGTATGTATAGTTCAGTTCAACAATGAGAAACAAAGTAAGCAGAACTTGTTATGGAGTCACTTCATCATACCTACAGTAACTGGACGCCCCCAATAGACCCACTTGCAGGCTCGTTTAGATTGACTAAAAATGCTAAAATCAGGTCGCAGAGGCAATTGTGTGGGTGTGGCAAAAGGTTTACTTTTTGTGATGTCTTTATGTTCTAGATGTCTTGTATCAGCCGGATACACAGTTTTTCAGCAGAAGATTAAATAATGAGTGGTTTTAGTGTCTGATTACCTTTTAATACCCTACAGTAAATCTCCATTGCTATGACAGAGTGAAAACAAACATTATATGGAATTTCATAGAATGCAATATCATAGTATAGTTGACTATAGGAGCAAAGTATATTCTTACCTGGTATTTTCTTTTCTTGAAACTTGTGTAACATGGTTACGTCATGTTTTTTGTAGTCGGAACCCTTGAAACCTTGTATAACCTTGTATAACCTGAATAAATTATATGAAGAGAGCTAAAGAGAGGGAGATTGACTAGAAAACGGCATTGTCTGCCTACAGTAAGTCTTTCACATATAAGGAAATCCTATACAGTGGCATTTTCTCTTCCATGTGAATATCTGGTCAATTGGGGTATACACACTTAATATGATTGAATGTATTCAACCATACTGCAGTATCTGAAAACCCACCAAATAGACTTGTTTTTATGCTAGGGGATCTCATGTAATAGTGATAAACACCTGAAATAGCCTTGTGATTTTTAGTAATACAAAAGCAAAAGCTTCCAATAACTGCTATATTTGAGTACTGAAGCGTTACAAGATTATCTGCTGTATGAAGATTAAACACAACACAACCCTTCAGAATTGCACAAGGAGATCCAGCTGTATTGGATATTGTATGGATTATTGGATGCTAAATTCAATATACATTCTATTTGGTTAACCACTTGGTTATGTGTCCAAGGAGGGGAGAGGGGCACCCCAGGTGGGAAAGAAAGAGCCAGAGGGCCGGGAGGGGCCACAGCCAGAAGGAGAGAAGGACCCAGGGCCCGTCCAGGATTTCACTTCACTGTTATGGCCCTCCATCAATACAGTTTTAAACAATTCCTGTCATTGTTGGTTGAAAATACAAAGCCTATGTATCTTTATTCTAGCAATGATCTAAGTTACTTCTACATTTCAAAAAAGAATAACAAGAAAACAGTTTGCACGGTCATTACCAAGTTATTTCAGCAATTCAAGGGTTTTTTTTCAGAGAACATTGCTGCCATACTTTAGATTTCTAAACTGGAGCACATAAATTGTAATGTATCGTGATGAAGGGACAAAATTTTGTTTGCAATAGTCGAGCATTGGTGTCAACCAATTTGAGCCTAATTACTGCCACGCAGACCAGCAGTGCAAATGATTGGCATTGAGTTTTCCAGCTCAATCTATTGTTGGGAGTGTGAGGCGAGCAATGGGCTGCAGACGTGTAATTTCAAGATGGACCGCTAGAGTAAATAGAAACGGTACAGGATTTTCCATTCCAGTAGAAACATTTTTTTAAATCATCAGAGCACTTATTTTAACAACTGTCATAGTTACTGTATGTATCCGTGTGTGTGTGTGTGTGTGTGTGTGTGTGTGTGTGTGTGTGTGTGTGTGTGTGTGTGTGTGTGTGTGTGTGTGTGTGTGTGTGTGTGTGTGTGTGTGTGTGTGTGTGTGTGTACAACATTGGACATGTGTCTCATTCTAGCTAAACCCACCAAATCTCCTAATCTCTAGTGGTTGCTAGGTAACTTCCCAGCACTAATCTGGTTGCTATGGTGATTTATGATGGGTGAGTGTTTACCCATACCATATATTATGTGCATATTACTGTGATACATCTGCTAATCTGCTATACTGTTTCTTTAAACTACAACTTGTCTTGTTACATTTACTTGTACAGACCTTTACATAATGTTAAAAATTTAAATTTCAATTAAAACAACTGTTGGTACAATTATAAAACAACACATGGAATAAAACACAAAACGTTAAATTAAATAAAAACAATGTAAAAAATTTAATCATTATGGATGGATAAAAAAAAAGCAATAATTAAATTAAATGTAGAATATTGTTTAATTTATTTTAGTCATTTTAAAACAAGGAAAAATTAGTAGGAAGTTTGTCTGGTATCTTTAAAGGAAGACTGTAGGCCTACATAAAATCCCTGCACCCTCTATCAAATTCTCTTTCACCTCGGGTTTTTCACAGTTTGGGGGATTTTGATCTATGGCTGTGCTTTTGCCCTGATGAAATAAATTCTGCTAAATAATCTGGGTATAATCCATGTCAAACTTTCATAGTTTTGAGTAAAATCTCAAAATGTATTTTGAAATCAGCAGAAAGCCAGAGAAAAGATTGCAGGGCTCAAATTGTTGGGAATAATAGTTGAAACAACTCATCAGTATAGCAGTGAAAGGATGCATTAGGTTGGTTTTCTCAAGACAAGGTTTCCTGACTACACGTTCAATTGTCTATTTGATAGATTTAGGATAGAGTATAAATAGCTTCACTAATGTCCAGAAGAACTTCAATAAATCAATCAGAGTCATTATTTACTCTGATTCAAGTTGTTTCATTACTATGAAAAGATCTTAAACCAGATAGATAGATTTTAAAAGGGACATTGCTTTTCATAGCCAATCAAGTGTTGTTAACAAATGAAGCTTCAGCTAACGTTCAGGTGGACAACTTGAAGTCTGTGTGCCAGCGCGGCCCAGCATACTGCGTATATGCTGCCCACCAATTACATGGGCACACCTGTTCACAATAAAACTATGTCAATGAGGGAAGGGAATATTTAAATGACCTGAAATTGGAGGTAGGTTCGTGCCGGACAAGGTCTGCTAATCTGTTCCAAAGGGGGATTGATGTATGTGTGCTCCCTGCCTCTTCAAAGTTACCCCAGACATATTACGGCAGGGAGCTTCAAAATAAATGGTGGATCCTACCATGCGAAAATGAATTTAATTCACATTTAATAAGTTTGTGAAATGGATGAGTCTGTCTGAACTAGGTACCCTTCGTTTGATATTTTGGATAGTAAGGAGATTTTTTGCAATAAGTCTTTTGATGGTATATGTAGTTTGGTCTAGATTACAACTTTAGAAATGACGCTGAACAAGTGCCTGCTCACATTAGAATGCCACCATCTAACTGGCTGCAGATGTGTTGATAAAAGCGAAACATTTGGGGCATGCAGCTTCGATACCTTTTTTAAGGATTCTTGTTGGATCAGTGTTAAAGCTGAAGTGGGGGATATTGTATGGCATACAATAGTCTCAAGACTTTTTTAGTTTCTTGAAATGATCTCAAATGGCAATTTGTCTGAATCATAGGTAGTTACTTGGACTTAAATTAAGTACATTTTCTTTTGAAAATAAATTATGACAACTTAATCAATGCTTTTAATTGCTTTCAATAATTTTTATCAATGCCTTAATTTGTCTCTAGTTGTGCCTCCTCTTAGCTCTGTTAAAAGTCATGTCATTACTTGGCTGTGTCAACATGCCATGTGTCATCATGCCATGCCACTTGGCATACCTCATGCCTGTATTGTCAGTTGCTTTTGTATAGCAGCATGTAACTTCCAATGTTCTCTGCATTTGTGTGCCTGAGCTTTAATGCAAAAGAGTATCTTTCAGTCTGTGTCCAAGTATGCTGCTGGTGTGTTACTTCTTACAGATTTTTTCAATTGCTAACAAGCATTGGTCAAAACTGAAGGTGCATTGTCAAAACTCTTCACACAGTCAGCAAAACAGAAGTCTATGTGGAGCAAACTGTGAATCACTTTTCATTGCTTTCACACAAAATGCATTCAGTGACCACTCACCAAAATTCATGAACTCCTTTCTCAGTCAGAGTCCACAAACTACAAAACACTATACTTTAGCAGCACATTTTTCCAAATGCTAACACACTTTGTTCAAAACAGTTAAAAACACAATCAAAACAGAATGATGAAAAAAAAAAAATCTATTTCTGCTGCAGCCAAATGTATATTGAATAGATAATAATATCAAATAGACAGCTGACAACCTACCCAGGTGACCTTTGTTTGGCCTCATTGCTCATAGCAAGCAGATAAAAGGGGATGGCTTCTGAATGGCGTTTTTGGAAATATGTATCAAAGAGGACAGGTTGGTGGAGAGAGAAGTGTGGCAGGGTGAGGTAGAAGAGGAAGAAGAGGAAGACCAAGAACTGTGGTCTCTGATGAGATAAGGGCCACAATTATTGACGGGTTGGGTCAGACATTCTAAAAGATTCTTCCCAGGGTGCATTGCCAGAGAAGACACATGATGTGATGTTGATGAAAACATGTGGCCAAATGCAGAAAAGAGGGAGTGAATATGTTATACATGAAGTACTGTAAATCACTATGCAAAGATATAGAAAACATAAACGTAACTGAAGCAAATTGCTGCATTGCTGATTCATTCTTGATTCAATATACAATAATTTTGTACACTCAAAGTGCAAAGATCTTATTCTATAATAAAATACTGATTTATCTGAAAAAAAATCATTGAGACTTTAAAGATAAAATGTCTTTTATGTAATGCTCTTTGTTGTTAATATTTTGTAGTTCAGTGTGCTAAGAGTGACAGTGTTTGCTTCCTGAGTGAGACTCGTTGCCAGTGTTGTGGATGAATGTGCTCATTTCGAGACATGTATGATGTGTTTTGTTGGTGAGAAAGAGTTTTGGAGGTGAGCTAACTGTTTAGCTGAGATGCATGTTTGTAATGCAGACTGTGTAAAGAGTTTTGAAAAAGTAGTTTCAGTATTGACCAATGCTTGTTAGCAATTGAAAAAAACTGTAAGATCCTGAAGGTGTATGTGTTAGTGTGTGTCTGTCTGTGTTTTAGAAGGTGACTAATATTGTGTCTGTGTGTCTCCCTGATCCCTCACTAGGACAGAGATCTGCGACCAGAGGAGATTGAAGGTAAATCCCTAACCCATACCTCTTAATTTATCAGTGATCTTGAAATGACTGACCTTAGATGCAACCCCTGTGTGTGTGTGTGTGTGTGTGTGTGTGTGTGTGTGTGTGTGTGTGTGTGTGTGTGTGTGTGTGTGTGTGTGTGTGTGTGTGTGTGTGTGTGTGTGTGTGTGTGTGTGTGTGTGTGTGTGTGTGTGTTGCCACAGAACTACGCGAAGCTTTTGTCGAGTTTGACAAGAATAAGAAAGGCTACATCAGCTACAACGACCTTGGAGAATGCATGAGAACCATGGGTTACATGCCTACCGAGATGGAGCTTATTGAATTGGGCCAGTCCATATGTGAGTCTGATATCAAATCGACCAGATGGAAATTATGTTTCATTTTCTCATGCAATACCTTATAACAAAGTGTATTACCCAACAGTTTTCCTGACAGATATGAAAGCACAAAGGCATATTTCACGTATCCAATCCAAATACAATAGCGGACCAGAATACAGCTTTAAACAAGAGAGACTTTAGAAGCAATATAATGCTAGGGATTCACCAACATACATGTTGTGGCCTCATACTGATAAACAAAAAACTCTCCTTAACTGGTTTGGCCAATATCTATTTTATATATATATATACTGTACTGTATATATAAAATAACCAATATTCTAAAACAATACTAATCGCCCTCTAAAAAATATGGTTTTATATTTCTATTATTGTCTAACTCAGATAATATATTTTTCTACCATAATTGCATAATAACCAATCCCAAATATTTTTGTGTCTCTGAAAATAGCTTGAATATGTCAAACTTTGATAGAGCACTTGTTTCTATATAGGTGGTGGTAAACTAGACTTCGAAGACTTTGTGGAGCTGATGGGCCCCAAGATGCTGGCAGAGACGGCGGATATGATCGGAGTGAAAGAACTTAGAGACGCATTCAAGGAGGTTAGTCCAAAGTCATGAATTTGTGTATATTTGTCAACGCTGTTATAATGCTAGTGCAAGAAAGACCCACACTGTAAAAAAAATCCTATTTTCATAGAAAATTACCAACATTTTCACAGTAGTTTGCTCTGTTTTGAAATTGTATAGAAAACACTGTTAAATTACCGATGTTAACTCAAAATCCATAACGAAACTTTCCTTGCAGAATGTCAATAATGACAAATTACATGTATTTAATATTTTTTACAGAGCAATAACTATGGTAATTATACAGTATTTTTGTATGTTTTCCTAAATTTTGTACAAATATCTGTAAAATCAATATGTTACTCCTCATATGAAGGTTTATGGCCATACTAACGTTTTTCTTTGTAATGTTAAGGTAAAGCTTAGTTTTACATTCATATGTACATTTAAATTTTAACTCTGTAAATGTAGATAAAAATGTAGCAATTTACAAAAATAACTTTGATCTGGATTTACAGCAAGGCACTGTGGGATAATAATGATAATCTACCTATTCAATGTGATTGCGGCCTGTTAAAAATAAAATTGCAAGTAATATTCATGTGTTAGGTCTGAGTTTATAGATTGAATCCTTTGGAGTCACTAGTGTTGTTTGAGTACCATGGACCTGTTTGATTGCAATATTGTTCTAATTGCTATCTGTATATGTAGCTGAGACGAAATTTCCAAGTTTTGGCAATGAGTCAGAAGTGGTTCTTTGTAGAACCTTTACGCCATCACTTTATGGAAAGTGTTAGATCGCAAATATCTTTACAATAAGTTTTTCTGCTGAACTTTTAGTGCAGTCATTTTTTGGAAGGTGTTTGACAGTAATAATTTGGTAAATACCTGTCAAGTAACAGTGTTTCTCTGTTGAATGTTTAGTGCCTTACCTTTTCAAGGTGTCTGATCATATTTAAGGTGTTTGATCATAACAATTTAAGAAATATCAGTAAAATAACAGTAAATCTTTGCAAAACCTTTAATTGTAATTTCTGTGAATGTATTATTTTTGCACTTTATTTGTATTTGGAGGTTTTACTTAAATTTTATGGTTTTTGTTTGGCAGCCAGTGCTGCCAGTCATATGACCTTTTTTTAAGGAATATTTTTTACAGTGCATGTACTCTTGGTTTACCCCCTCTGTAAGAATGTGATAGATGATCCTTTACTCTTGTCACATGGTTACTGTTTCTTTGCGTTTTACACCTTACTATTACTATACCTCTATACCTCTTTCATTCCAATCTATCACCAGTTTGACTCAAACGGTGATGGTCAGATCAGTTTGACAGAGCTGAGAGAGGCCATGAAGAAGCTCATGGGGGAACAGCTCACTAACCGAGAGATTGACGCAATCCTCCGAGACGTTGACCTCAATGGGGATGGTATGGTCGACTTTGAGGGTGAGAACAAAATCAGGTAATTTCATTCTGAGCCTAATATGAGTTCACCCGCTGTGAGGCCTTATCTTTCTGTCCTCTTTTCACAGAATTTGTCCGAATGATGTCACGTTGACATGTCCAGATGCAGAAAGGAAGGAAAGCGGTGGGAGACCGAGGATATGTCCGGTTAGGGATCACACTTTGTTGGAGGGAACGTTCATAAAACCAGTGGTTTTATAGGTCATCTTCTTATAAAAACGTGTATTTCATTATTATATCTTTAGAAAACAGATATTATATACAAACATTATTTTTTTAAACAAATAAATACGCAAAATATGCTAGGGCTGTAATTAAATATGCCACAACTAGATTTTCTGTATTGTTCTTCAAGATTACAACTAAAAATATGTACATATGTTAAATGATTGGTCTGTAATTACAAGTGAGTGTTTGAAATCTACTATTTTAGTTTATATATTGTGATGTTGTTTTTCATAAAAAGGTCTACTTCTCAAGTGGATGTGTCTGTTTGGTTTTGGTTTGCATCTTGTAGATAGTTTCAGTCCTGAAGGGAGCACAACAGCCTAGCAGTAAATAGCGGAACTAACTCCACCAGCCGAGGAGTTGGTAATCTTCTGGCCACGGTTGATATTACCATAATTCAACAATATTTCTGGAGAATATACGACCCCATATATGAGCCTCCCGACGAGCCCAGTCTGCTCTGATTGGTCAGCTGGCCAGACAAAGGGACTTTGCCTTTGCGCTGACCAAAACAGCGTTTTCTCGACATGGCGAAACCACCCGGCCTCCGCTCTGACTGGCTCTGGTTGAGGGCGTGCCAAACATTATGCAAATGAGTGACTAAGTGGCGTAGATAAGCTAAGGAAGAAAACGCCGGACTACAAACGAGGCGTTTCAGGCAGTTCAGGAGCAGTGTTTTCTGTGAGAGAGAGTAGCTCCCTTTGGCATGGACTATGGGGTTTGTAACCTTTCAGACCTTTTACATGCACAAAATGCTATATAACATACTAGAGGAATGGGAAAAACCCAAAAAGCATAATAGGTGCCCTTTAACTGTGTATTCTTTTTTTTTATATAATATTTTTGACAACTGACCTACAGTTGTTGTGCTAGTTAGAATAAAATATGTTCTCTAGCTACTTCATTGAATAATAGATGGTCAATTCTAGCCTCCACAAACAGAAGAACGTCACTTTCTTTACAGAAATATAGATTTGTTTTTCTACTTCCAACGTGATCGTGCCCACATAATTAATCTAATAGACCTGGTTGTATTGTTGATTGAAATAAAATCAGATACTGTTATAACAAACAAGGAGCACTATATTTGTGAAATCAAGAATATTTGTTTTATTGAAAAGTTTGCCAGGATTCTGTACAGCAGAGAGGGTGGGTGCAATACACAGGGTTATGAAGTTGGAAATAGGTTATAGAAACTCAGTTTCCCATGATGCATCAAAGCCTGTGCCAAGAATCATGTGTTTGAAATAGCAAGATAGATCTAGTTCCCTCTTCAGTACTGCAAAGGTCTGCAGAGAAAAAAAGATTGGGGGGACGAAAAAAGGAAAGAGGTGTTGGGTAGGAAGTAGAGGTTGGACCAAATGAGAGAAAGAGAAGAGTATAGATAGAGAGGGATGGAGGTTTGTGTGCTATTTATCTGGTCCTTCCATTGAGATTTTCTCTCAGATCAGGGAGAGCTCTTGAACCTTAGCTCCATTCCCCCTTAAGCCAAGGGTTTATGAGGTAATGCCTCAGACATCTCTCCCCTTTTCTCTTTTCCTCCACCCCTCTCCCTCGTTTCCGCTTTTTCTCTTTCTCTCCCTCCTTGAGCCTCACTTGCTGGACATGGTGTAGCATCCCTGCTGGTGCCACTGCATGTCACGGATACGCCTCACAGACTGGAACTGGGGGTGGCGGGCACCATACTCGTTGAAGTGTCTGTATTCACCCTTCTCCAGCAGGTACTGGCTGCCACGGTATCCTGGGAACTGGTATCCCACCCAGCTGTGAAGGAGTGGAAAAGGTACAACTGTCTGAATAGCAGGCTCATTCTCAGATATCAAACAAATTCTTCTTAATCTCACATGTTTGTTCTTGTCTATCTTGTTCTGTGTCTATAAGCTCTGTTTCCAGTTGCCTACTATTATTGGAACTCCATGGTACTGTGAGTAACTACCTATCTTTATTCTAACATTCCCTCTGGACAGTGAATCTCAACGTATCTAGTAAGCAGGGATGACTCACGTTCCGCAGCTCACAACGATGCTGCCAACTCTGTCGGTGAAGCCATAGGAGAACATGCTGGGAACGTCATCATCCATGATCTCCATCTTGCGGCCCTTGAACTGTCCAACCTCATACAGGCAGATCTTGTGCTTCTCAGGGTCCTGGAAAATAGAAGCATAAATTGCAGATTGATTAATACAAGTATGCAGAGAGGAAAACCAGCAATTTGAGATATGGGCAAATGCTAAGAGAGTTTGCAAAGGCTTGGAAGTATTAGAGAAGAGAGGGCGAGTAAAACAAATTATTGGAATCCAACAACAGTCAATCAAAATATGAACTCTTAGCTGTAAGACAAGTATGGATTGTGGAGCACGGAGGAGAGGTGGTTCTTACCATCCTGACGGGCCTGAAGGACAGCAGGTAGTCGTTCTTCTGGCAGTTGCTCCAGGAGTCCCAGCGGGGGTACTCTCCCTTCTCCAGGATGTACATCTCACCACAGAAGTTCATCTGCTCGAAGCCAACAAAGCTGCAAAGAGCGAGAAGTAGACCCAGTCGGTTACTCTCGGCTAGTTTCTTGCCATCTAATATGTAATGTTGTTAAAAAAAAAACACAAAAGCTATTGCAACAGTTCTTTTGACTTACGGTCCGCACTCAACGCGCAGGGAACGGACGCGGTCCATGCCCATCTCACAAACGTTCATGCACTCGTTGCTAATCTCGATCATGCGACCCTGGAAGTTCTCCTGGTCGAACACATACATCTGAGGCCAAAGAGAACACACAAATGGTGCCGTTTAGTACTGCCATTCACGTGAGCCTCTAGTGTGGAGAGCAGAGTGAACCCTGACTTTGGTGTTTCTTATCAAATTAATTTCACTCTTTGATCTTGTGTAGGAGTGTAGGAGGAAAAATGGTGAGTTATGATTAATCTGAACTGTTCATTTGTGTCTGTGTCTTGTGTCTCAAGCACATAGTGCATCAGTATGCATGAACCACTTGCCTTGTAGGACATCATTCCCATCTCGGACTTCTTGCTCTGGGCGGCCTTCCCATCGGTCTGGGAAGCAGCCTTGGACTTATCAGCGCTAGACATGATTACTGGAGAGGAAATGTGAAGATGCCACTAAATACACTATCAAAATAAAATAGGAGCAAGAGAGGTAAAAATATAAGACTGTAACAGAAAGAGGGGAGGGGTATTGACTGTCAAGGGCAAGGGGAGAATTGAGTACTGGAAATTTCCACACATTTTGACATGTGAATCCTTTAAAAATTAAAAAGATTACATTTTAAAATGCAAGTTGTATACTCACTCTACCTGCCATGACTAGTGCTCACACACAGGTGTAGCTTATGGATCGTTATCTTACCTGTGTGTGCTTGTGATGCCTGAGTCGAGCCTCACTCAAAGTGTATATGACTTGCACTGCACCCCTCCCTTTTATACCCTGGCGCACAGAGGTGGGGGATTAGCACAAGAGAAACAAACGTGCTGAGGTCAGAGACGTGGGACAATAGAACCACTGCATCATCAGAGACGGACAGTCCCAAGGGAAAGAAAGCCTGTGGTGGTTTATGGTGGTCACTACATTGGCCAGAGACTAGAGGTATATGACTCAACTAAACAGCAATGGACTGTACATGAGAGACACAGTTGTACATGTGAAATCTACTGAATGGATTTACGACTGACTGATGAGCACATACATTTTATTTGCCGTATAATTTGGGGGGCATTACGTGATACATGCATATTCTGTTTAAAATAGTTATTATTACACCAGCCAAATATCTACCCCTGCAATGGAGTACCTGTAATACAAGTTAGTAGTCTGTGCTTTGGATTTTCTTAAAATAATTTAATTGTGTGTGTGTGTGTGTGTGTGTGTGTGTGTGTGTGTGTGTGTGTGTGTGTGTGTGTGTGTGTGTGTGTGTGTGTGTGTGTGTGCGTGCGCGTGCGCGTGCGTGTGCGTGTGCGTGTGAGGTCTCACAGTTGGCCAAAGATTGTCCAACTGCCCAATTACCCATAACATGCTATGCATTGGCATGCACTGGTTGACACTACGACCATTTTGTTTATCAATATTGTGTACCTTAAAATGGTCAACTACAAGGGGCATTTTCTCAATCTCCACCAACCTCTGCATGTTTACGTTAATCCCCTTTTTCTCCACCTTAATCCTGGCCTTTTGTCAAGCGGCACATGCCGGATTGCTGACAGGGGCATGAAACTACCAGACTGCTATTGTTTATCCAAAACAGCTCACTGGGCAGTGGAGACAGAATGGAATACCGCCCATTAGGATGTGCTGAGCTGGCTTCTAGCGCGCCGTCGGGAGAAGGCAATGAACGATCACACTGACAAGGAACGCGCCTGTGTGGCGCTGTTCCAAAGTAAGGCACAAGGTCCGTTCTGCGCAGCTTCGAGCAGTAGCGTTGACGCGCTCTAGAAAAGCGCGCTCTTCGCCCTTCAGTATAAAACTGAAGCGCCAGAGCTGTACGCGAGACTAGGCATTAGGCGCATGTCCCTTTCGAGCTCTGCTTATAAGTACCACTTCTAGGTAAGGCTTTAATTCGGTGTGACAGATTTTACAAAGTTTAGGGGAACGCTGACAGATAGAGGTAAAGAAGCCTTTAATCCTCACCAAATTAAATCTAAAAACAAACATTGACCCACCTTTAGGCACATATTTGATGGGCACGCTCGTTTTTTTTTTTTTTACTTATACACAGTTGATAAATACGATTTAGATTATGCCAATATTAGGGCTATCATTAAATGCTTTCAGATCCGTATTCTCTGATAATGTTTGATTTATGACAAAAAATACACAGTTTTTGTTGTGGAAATGTTTCACAAATTTTGATGATTTTGCGATCTAGTGGATTCTGTTTGCTTGTCTTGTTCAGAGAACAAGAAGAAAAAAAACTAATGAATTGCTCCATGATGTTGTGAACAGGAATAGTTACTGCAATAAATAAAATAAAAAAATAAGCTGTTTAGTAAAAAAAAAAAGCTCCTAGCTAAAAGCTAGAATAAATTGTAAGAAAATTGGCATAGTTTTTAATTGTGTAGTTTGTTTAATATTTGCTTGTTCCATTGTACTGAAAGATGCCTCTTTCCATATCCACCTTGCATCTGTGTCAATTGCATTATCTCATTCACCTGCCCCCCGCCCCTTCCAATCCTACTCTCCTTCCCAACCTCTCAGGAGTCAACATGTACAGGTCTACCAAATCATCTATGATGCAGCCAATGGGGAACTCGGGAATGGGCATGGCTCCTTTCTTTAAGGTAATCGGGCATGGTCAAATACACACAGGGAAAAGTCTCTGCCTGTTCAGAGGTGGTTGGAAACCATGTGGGTTATGCTTCTCCTCTCCTTCTCCCCATCTCCAGGTGACCGTGTTTGAGCAGGAGCACTTTCAGGGAAAGTGCCAGGAGTTCACCTCTGAGTGCTGCAACATCCAGGAGTGTGGAATGGACCTGATCCGATCCATCAGAGTGGAGAGTGGAGCGTAAGTGTGTTTGTATGTATATGTGCGAATTTTGGGGACATCGAGCTGCGTGAAGTCCCAAAATATGACTATTCACTGAAAGAATAGTTTTTAATTATTACATGAGGAATATGTTTTATTGGCCTGCAATTCCTGACAACCCTGTATTATATGGAGGTATTCTAAGCGCACAAATAATAATCTATGTTCTTCCCATCTATGGGAAAGCATACTATGCACAGTAACTGCGTAATGGAGTATTCAAACCATCTTTGTGTCTACATTTAGCTGGGTGGGCTTTGAGCACCATGACTTCCAGGGCCAGCAGTTCATCCTGGAGCGGGGCGAGTACCCCCACTGGGACGCCTTCAGCGGCTCCCTGTCTTACCATGTGGAGCGTCTCATGTCCTTCCGCCCCATCTACTGTGCTGTGAGTACCTCACGTCAAGTGTGTGTCTGTGTCTAAGAAAGGATTGACAAACAAGAGAGGTATGGGTTAGACAAGACGCTTTTGTATCTATGGGACACCAATATTGAAAGTTAGAGGAATGTTGGAATCTGTACAAACATTTTTCAGTGTTTTTGTAACGTTCCTTCTTCTGTCTCTGTCTCCACTCTTGTTTTCTTTCTTTCTCCTTCTGCGCCCCAGTCTCACATGAGCAGCCGTATGATGATTTTTGAGAAGGAGAATTTCCTGGGCCGCAGTGTGGAGTTGTGTGATGACTACCCCTCTCTGCAGGCCATGGGCTGGATGTGCCCTGAAGTGGGCTCAATGCACATCCAGTGTGGCGCGTAAGTTCTAACACGGACATGATGCACAACAACATACTTAGCCGGTCAACATATGAGCCTAGTAGAGGCATTTAACAGCACCAGCACTATTTGATAAGTTTAGTTTGACGTATGACAATATAATTTGATGTCATGTAGCAGACTTCTCCAATTAACAGAATTAAAACAGTTTAACAGATGTAATCTTCTTTTCTCCCTCCTCTAGTTTTGTCTGCTACCAGTACCCTGGCTACAAGGGTCAGCAATACATCATGGAGTGTGAGAGGCACAGCGGAGACTACCAGCACTGGAGGAACTGGGGTTCCCATTGCCAGACCCCCCAGATCCAGTCCATCCGCCGTATCCAGCACTAAGAGGAGACGGCTTAGACTAACGCCCTGTGAACCAAGGCCTACACACTACCACCCCCTCACCCCGACCCACCCCACTCCCCTATCCGACCCTCCTCTCTTCTTCCTGCAGCTCTATCGCTACCCTGACCTGAAAAGGCATCAGCCGCCACTTTAACTGTCCCGCTTTACTGACTTGACTTCCACAGCCGCTCCACTGGTGCGATAAGAGACAATATCACACGGTATAGCACAGGGAAACATGTGCTCTACATTCACACACAGACATTACCTTGTACCTGACACTTGCAGACGTACTGATGTTATAAACACAGTGTCTTTTGTCTGGTTAGAGGCACTGACACACAGGTACACACTACACACTACAACATGTGTCGTGTCACACCCAGTCAGCTCACCTGGGTTGGACACAGTATAAACATGTCCCTCTGAGGGGTTGGAACAAATAAGAAGGGAGATTGGCGACGTCCAATCCCACACTTAAACTGGCCAGCAGTTTAATCTGCTCTCCTCCAAAACAACGAGGAGCAATGCTGAAAGTGGTGTGGTGCAGCTCTGATGTGTCTGATGTCTCTAGTGTGTGTAGGATGTTGAACACCCGGTCGATAACTAATAAACTCATGTTCCATTCAAACCCTCAGGCTTGTTGTTTCTTTCAGATGTGTCACTTGGATCAAAATTTGTGTTAATTTTTTTTCTGTGACACCAAACCAAAAACGTAATTGTTAATACAGCTCATAAAAAAAGAAATGAAAGACTGCTTCAAAATTCAGTTCCTCTGGTATTATTATTTATAGATATATCACAACTTCATTTTGTTTTATTCCATAAATTACTGACAACATTTCACCTGTAGTCTTAAAAAATATTGTAATTTATTTTAGAGTATTTATTTGCAGAAAATTAGAGCTGGTCAAAATGACAGAAAAATATACAGTTTTCTCAGACCTTGAATAGTGCAAAGGAAACAAGTAGATATAAATTTTTAAACAACACAATACTAATGTTTAATTTAGGGAGAGTTCAGAAATCAATGTTTGGTGGAATAACCCTGATTTTCAATCACAGCTTGCATGCGTCTTGGCATGATCTCCACCAGTCTTTCACATTGCTGTTGGGTGTCTTTGTGCAGCTCCTGGCGCAAAAACTCAAGCAGCTCGGCTTTTTTTGATCACTTGTGACCAGCCATCTTCCTCTTGATCACATTTCAGAGGTTTTTAATGGGGTTCAGGTCTGGAGATTAGGCTGGCCATGATAGGGTCATGATCTGGCAGTCCTTAATCCACACCTTGATTAACTTGGCTTTACAAGGACAAATCTGCCCGATTACAGCCTTGCTGAAGTATCAAATTTCACATTGGGTACAAGAGACTGTGGCTTGTAGGCCTCTCCAGGTCGCCAGGGGTTCAGCAAAGCTCAAAATTGGACTCAAAGAAGATTACCTTAGTCCAGTCCACTACAATCCAATATTTATGGTCTTTTGCAAACCTCAGCCTATTTTCTAGCTTTGGACGACTTCAGTCTTGCCCCTAGGAGACTGTGTCAAACCGTCCTCGCCATGCACTTCACCCCAGCTGCCATTTGCCATTCTTTTTGTGAGTCACTTGATGTCATTGCACGGTTGTCGAGTGACATTCAAAATGACTTGGTGGACAACCCAGTCAGTGGAGAGTAGTTTTCGCCCTGTGCCGGGTCTGCAGCCTGACCTTGTTCTTATGACCTTATGGCCTTCTTTGAAATGTTAAGTGTGGAAGCAATTAAGCTGACTCTTGATCTATCCCTCTGCTAGTAGTCAGAATTGAACCATTCTTTTACTCACTCAACACTTTTCTTTTAAACATATTTTCTAAAGTTATTTTTTGATTCCAATTAGTTTTAATGTCCACTTCTGCACAGTTTTTGCCATACACCAGCTACTATTGCAAGAGGATAGTAATGGCCACAGCAGTTTGTTAAATAGGATTTGGGTCAGGTGATCACCTAATCAATACCTTAGGTAGAATGAGGTGTGCCTGTGTTGGATCACAACAGACCCTGGAATGGAATGGCTGACATATATGTAGAGATACTGATTTAAGAAAAGTTTGGAATGGTCTCTTTTTTTATCCAAAGCTGTATATAAACTAACACCACACGTGCAATATTGTGTCTTAAATATAATAGACATCTTAATTATTTATGGTGACATTTAAAGCATTTATTGGCTTGAAGACATCTTTAGATTTATTATTTTTGCTTTATTTTGTATTTTAAAAGGCAACAGGCAAACCCACTATCCCCTCTAACCCATCAGAACAAGTATGAATAAAAATCTGTTTTGTTGGCATAAAAAGTTGAAGTAGGCCTGTACAATACATCATTACATAAACAGTACATAATCATAAATTATTATTTTTATGATTAAGAAAACAGCAGAGAAATAAACCTCTTTAAAACGTTTTTAATGAAGAATGTAGAGACATCGTATTTATTGCACTACCAATCAAATTATCGTCATTAGTATCCTTATTTGAAAATGTATCATTGGCCAAGGTCGGATAGAAAAATAATATGAAAGCATTATAAACCCTAAATAGCTGCTTACACAGGAAAACCATTTATCAAATCTGGAAGCACTACTATGCAACAAGGGAAGAACTAAACACCACACAAATCTAAGAAATTGTGTTTTATATAAAAGTAGCAATAGAAAGAGAGGAATAGGTGCTGCAGGGAACAATAATATACCACCAACACAACAACATTAGAATAACAATAAAATACAGTTATAACAATAAAATAACAATTACAAAAATAGAATAACAATGACGTGATCATATTCTGGAACAAAACAAAGGACATCTGTGGACCCACTCGACATTAAAGTGATACTTATGCTCACAACCACTGAAAACAAGCTTACAGAACTGACAGAAACGGAAATTGTTGCAAAAATCAACCTTGTTGAGGTAGAAAAGTAAAATGAGCTTTGATTAATGATTAATTATTATTATTAAATGATAAATAATAGCATGTTTACATTTGTGACTTTGTTCTAATTTAAGTTCTTTTAAACAGACCTCAAGGATCTTATACATTGGGTGATTCTTCAAATAAAGTCACACCTACATTTGTCTCTGACATGAGTCTGTGCTGCCATTACTCAGACTGCATTTTCTCCATGTGTCCATTGGGGTCGAGTGAACCAGATCCCGATGCAGCACTGCCTTTGAGGCGTAACAGAGAGAGCAGTGGAATAGAATTCTAAATTAACAGAGTCCAGATGAGTTGCAGACCAAACCAGGTGTGGTTGATCTTCATTGTCAACATTTCCTGTTGGAAGAAAAGAAAATTGCTAGATGACAAGATCACAATTTGTTTTAGGAAACTATAGTTGTTAACATAACACAAAATATTGTATTAGTATTGTCATGATCTTTATTGGGGTATGCACATTTGCTTTTTTGTGTTACTTAATGATTCTACCTCAAGCCACGTTCTAAGACACCTCCCCTCCCAGAGTCTGGGAATTGTTTTTTAATCTCAAATATGAGAATGTATGAAATACAGAGTGTGTGTGTGTGTGTGTGTGTGTGTGTGTGTGTGTGTGTGTGTGTGTGTGTGGACTCTTAACAAACAGGATGACCTTTTTCAAACCCGAAATGACAGTGGGCCAATAGAGGGCGTGTAATCTATCTCTTCTCCAATGACATCAATCTCTTCTTCCTCTGCGTCTTCCTCAGGTCTAAACCCTGTCCCCCAGAGAGAAGGAAGAGGGTCTGACGAGGGACTGAACCCTCCCAACACATCCACTTCCTCATCTTCTTCATTCCCACATCCCGTTGAGCCTAGGCTGACCTCTCCTGTGCAACGGGAAGGGTTTGATATACCAGAACACTTTGCTGCTCCAGAGTGCAACCATTTTGTCATCTTCTGTTGGAGTTGGATGTGGCCTTTTTCTTGTATTAACCCACCTACTGAGTCTTTTCCTTCCTCTCCAACTACATCAATGCTCACATCAGAGTCTTCCTCCACATTGACAATGTTGTCCTCTTCGTCTTGGATCAACCCTCGTTCCACTTCCTTCTTTGTTTTTTCCTCTGCTTGATTCACCTCCTTTGTTTTAAGCTTAAACAGTCCTATGTGATTTCCTCCCTCTTGCCCGTGCGTCCCCTCAACCTGCTCTCTGGTCTCTGGAGGCAGCAGTGTTCTGGTCTTCTCGTTGGCTTGAGGAGGGACAATCTCAATGTCCACCTCCTCCTCTGTCACGGCCTCTTCTTCCCCAGGCTCACTGAGGGCTTTGTAGGCAGTGAGATCTGCTCCTGCAACACTTTGGAGAGGTTCTCTTCTTTGTTGACCCCGGCAAATCTTCTTCCTTTCCCGCTCCTCGCCTGCTGTTCTACTCTGCTCAGATTCTTCCTCCCTTCTCTTCTCTATTCTCCTCAACGTCACCTCGACCTCAGGTTCTCTTGTCCTCTCATCTTCCGTCTCTTCATGCGTTCTCTTTTCGAGCGGAGGTAGAGCTGAAGGGGCATTGACTGCTGTGACGTCAGGCCATTTTGCCTTCTTTGATCTGCCTCGCCCTATCCTGGGCTTAGCGTCCCCCAATCCCACATCTCGCTGCACACCCTCCTCAGTCGATCTGGTCGGGTCAGCAGGTAGAATGCTGACCTCTTCGTTGGGCGGCCATTGTGGTACGGAAGGCTGGGAGGAGAGAAATCATAACTAATTATTCAAAGACAAGCATGGGTGAGACATTACTTGAGCATTTTATATTTGTGTGGGTGTTTATATATAACATATATAGGAATATAACACAAATAAAGAGAAAGCAGATGGAATTATTACCTTGTTATACAGCTTGTTCAAACATGTTTTCTGGTGAGAGTTATTCCTGATGGGATATGTCTTCAAGGGGATTGTCCTTTGGTTTCGACAGCTATTCTTACGGGTAATCATGATTGGGGGATGGACTGGCGCTGGGAGGGTCTTAGCCATCCTCGTGTTCCCGTCTTGTTTTATGGGGCCCTATGGACAAAGCAAGACTAGTGAGATCAGCAAACACTACTAGAACTGCACACGTTTAAAGAAATTCAAACCTCAAGCTGAATTACTTTCACAAGCTAGCAAGCCAACGCTATAATGTATTCAGTACAAAAATAAATAACTTTCTACAGTTGTGATGCTGGGTATGAAAAGATAACCACTAACCTGCTTCAGCTGGTCTGTCCTCTCTCTGAACCGGGGAGACCTTCTGATGGGGCCCCTGGCCCGGGGTTGGCGTTTACTTTCAGTCAGCGGCTTGTTCTGATCTCCTCCGACAACACACACGCCAGGCTGCGGTTGGACGTTTCCTGCCGTCTGTGGCAAATGATCCTGCCTGCTAAGCCTCGCAGAAAACCGCTTCCTTATTCTCATTCTATTGGCCATTACTCTGCTTGTTTTAATTATCTGTCTGAGGGAAACGCTCTTAGCCTGCTCTGCTGGAGGTGGAGGTTCACTGGGAACATTCGGTTGGCTTTGCTTACTAGGGGGGATAAGGCTTAATTGTGATTCAATAAGAGATGTGTCCTTAGATATCCCTCCTCCTTCTTCTTCGGAGGAGGAGGAGGATGACTCTTCTGGGACTCCTGTCCTTTCTCGGCCCTGTCTCCAGGTTAGACTCGCTCCCTCTCCTTCGTGTCCATCTTTCTCTGATGGACTAGGGCAGGAGGGCAGGCAGGTGAAGGTCAGAGGTGCTGCTGAGGGGTGATAAGCACTTTTAATGGCAGGGAAGTCACTTATTTCTACAGGCACTGCGTCTGCGCTATTCTGGATTGGAGGTAGTGAGGGTGTGTTTGGAACAGGCGTGTGTGCACTGCTAGAAGCATGAGTGTAAGTGGCGGAGGTGGCATTGCTCTCATAGCTTTTGATAAGTGTATAGGGCTGTGATTGGCTGTCTGTGGTCCTGTCGTTACCCTGCTGTGTGTTGTTCCGACCGTCCGTCTCTGTGGCCACGACAACCTGCTGTTCAAAGGACCAAAGGAAGTTATCCAGGATGTCATTCAGATTTCCCTCACCCGGCTGCTGGTGCACGCATGGAATATTGTTGTCACAACCTCCCTTGTCTGTTGCCGCAGGAACAACACCTTGCGCCATCACCATGGTAACGTCAGATGCATTCCTGGCGGAAACCTGAGGGCAAGTAGGGTCGGAGTTCTGCTGTTGGTTGTTATAGGTTCTGGCTGTCGGATGTGCACATGGACCACTTTTGTTGACATGGTGCTGGGTCATCGTAGCAACGCTGGGCATCAGGTCAAGGCCAATCATGATGTCCTCCAGCATGCGCTCAAACTGCTCAGCTGAGTCCACCGGGGGTGGTTGAGCCAAAGGCGGAAGGGGGGCCGTGTGGAGAAGAGCAGGGGCCGGAGACAGGTAGGGGGCCGGGCGCTGGAGCGCTGGAGGTGACAAAGAGACGGCAGGGTAGGAAGACGGTGTAGGACACGAAGGGTGAGATTCAGGCTCATTGGTCAGAGCGTTGTAGAGATGCTGGGGGAAAGCTGGGAAGGGGATTGTTTTGACCCGGCTTTTCTGTGTCTTGATTACTGGGAAGCCATTCTGAAACAAATAAATAAGTGCTATAGCCTGACAAAGGCAACACTGTCAAAATGTATCAGTTTATTTATTAATTAACATATAGCCGGTTACAATTCTGTGAAGCAATTTCACAGCTTTAATAACATGACTATACACTAAGAAATATAGAGGATTTCATTCACAACATAAAGGTCTACATATTTATCCAGAGGCCTTAAAAGTACCATCTCTAACCTGGTTGAGCGGAAGCAGTGCCATTTCTTTCTGCTGGCTCCTTCCCCTCTTCCTGCTTTTTTTCACCGCTTCACCCCCATGGTCCTTGACAGGGCTGCTGATCTCCCACACCTCGCCCCGCCCTCTCCTCCTCAGGAGGAGCTTGATTGGCTTCAGCAAATCCCGTGTCTTTAAGTAGCGCTTCCTGCCAACTGCCCCTCCGCCCCTCCCTGTGCGGGACGCTACCACACCCCACCTGCACAGTTGGCCCCTTGAGGTCCCGCTGGGCACCCCTGCCTGATCCTCTTTGGCTGCTTTCTTGACACTCCTGGTCACTCCTCCCCCGCCTCGGGGTCTTCCACGGGGTCGACGGGCTCTCCTCTCTCCTCCACCTGCCCTCCTACTCCCAATTCCTACTCCCCGTCTTCGCCCTCTCTGCCTTCCCCCTTTACCCCCATTCTCCTGGGAGGGGTTCAAGAAGTAACTAATGAACCCAGCGATGTTGCCTTCAAACTGATCAAACTCCTGCCCTTCAACCCTATCTTTTGCCAAGGCCTGTTCTCCATTGGTCCCTGCCCCCCAACGCTGACAAGTGAGGTCAGAACTGAAGGGAAGAATGCTCTCAGTTACATGACCCAGAACGGTAACCGGAGGTAAGTTAACGGACGTTGAAGTGGAGAGAGAGGCGTGAGATGGAGGGATGACATAGATGGGAGCATTGCCAGCTCCCGTCCACTCATCTATGGAGGTCATGAGGGCTGTGGTGTTGGTTCCCTCTGGAGGGTACATCAGGACTTCTGATAGGGGGATGTGCGAGACTTGTGTGGGGAGAAAGTCGGGATCAGTAGTAACAACACTAGCAGGGACCCTGGTGCCCTGAAAGACTATGGCTTCATCAATGTGGGACATTTCTGGTTGTAAATTCCACTCCCCAGTTTTCCCTCTATTTGTCTGTGCTTCTGTTGGATAAAGAGACTCTGTTTGCACCCCTACATTTATTTGACCTGGTCTCTCTCTGCTTTTTTCCCTGTCCATTGTGTCAGCCCGCCCCTGTCTAAGTCCAACCTCCACCAGCCCATGGATTCCCATTCTGGCGGCGGCAGTTATCACTTCAAATCTGTCCACCTCCCCCTCTCCCATCATCTCCCCAGAATAGAGCAGACTGACCAGCCGGAGCAGTGCACAGGCCCCAAAGTCCTTAAACTCCAGGAGGTGGCTCTGCCCTGAGGGCAGTGGCAGGCTGGAAGCCAAGGCACAGGAAAGCTGGGGGCTGAGGGCTGACAGGATGCAGCTGTGAGCAGGTACAGACACACCTTGAAGGGAAGAGAAGGGGTAAAAAAGACTAACATCACAGTGGTGCAATGCACATTTTAAAGGTTAATATTTGTTGGTCAAGACTTCCTACCCCAATCTAAATGTTTGCATGTTTGGGGTGTACATAGGAGTAATCTTGTCAACCCTTTCATACCCTCTGCCCGAAGTAGTGTGTCACAGAACTGGCTACATCTTTGCTGTCTTTGCAGCTCTGCCAAGAGGAGGGACTCAAAACCAGGTCTCTGATACTTCCACATTTCCTTAATCACTGAAACAGATAGCAAGAAGTTGGGGAATATATAGGCTACAAGAGAAAAGGGAAATGTAAAAAATTTTTTATAATATTGGAAGATGGTAATAATGTGTAATATGTCAACGAAGTGCTGATTAGTTACTGAACGACTAGATGAATATTACACATTTTAAACAAAAAATTGGTAGGTTGGTAATTGGTCCCAAACTGGAAATGTGCGTCAGTCATTCGTAACACGTGCCAAGGTTTTCACAGAAGAAAATGCTTTAAACTTCACATTTAAGTTAACACATGGTCAGTTTTTGCCCCTAACGTTACAAGCATACCATTAACATCCATAGCTTACATGTTTATTTCCTTACATTACCAATATAACAAGTAAAGCGTTAGCCTAACTTACCAGGTTAGGTTAGCAGTTTAGCTAAGCTAGTACGGTCAACTTCAATCAGACGGTTCCTGACAATTGTAAATCGGATAACGTCAATCAGTGCATGATTCACCGTTTGCTGTGGTCTTCAATAAATAAACCTCTGCATAAAATAAATCTCACGACTTCTCGACCATTAAAAATTATAAAAAGTTTTCTTAAAAGTTTAACAAATTAAATCGGAAACCAATGTTATCTTGTCTCGTTTGTTGTGGCTAGTCGTCTACCCTTTCTTTTAATGAGGTCACTTTCCGTTCAAGTGGGTTTATGCAAAACAGTTGCCATACATGCGGGCTTGGATAAAAATGAGATGCGGTGTAGTGTCACTGTGGGAACATTTCATACTACACCTCCAGTTTTTCAAATCACTCTTTATTCAATTTATGATTCTAAAGTTGAAGTTTGAATCCAAACTAATTCACATGTCTTTTTTTAAAGCAAGATACGGAGATTATTACCATCTGCAGCACCCAGAGTTTTACTGGCACACAAAGCTAAATTAAGACATTAGATCATTGTGATATATGTCGACAATTCTGGAACATATCCATGCAAGCTTTCACTAATAATCTGCACACCTAGCCCAGGAGAATTTTAAATGGGACAGGTGGAAGCTCAATTATAGAACCAATCAACCAAGCCCTTTCAAGGTCCCTTGTGTAAACTGTCAATTCCACTGTGGCAATCCTCTAAATGGGCCAATGAAGTCTACCATTTGTCAATCAGGAGGCAAAAAACTGTATTATGTATTTCCATAGTTCAATTAGTTCCATTTCCTGTGTAGAGGTTATATAGATCATCAGGGACTGGCGAGTAGGTGGTCAGTGTGGATGACAATAGTTGGTCCTGGTGGTTTGGGTCAGGCCTGGGCCACCGCTCATTGAATTTTATGAAAAATAGTGGGTCTGTGAAGGGACCCCCATAGACGATGGTTTGGAGCAGGTAGACCAGGACCACAACAAGGCAGCTGATCATTATGAAAGGTATAAAAGGTCTTAAGTGGGTCCATCCCACCCCCAACCCATAGCTCAGACCCCTCAGCCCATTCTGCTGTCCGGTGTGTGAGGTACGGCGTGATGAGCCCGGTAGTGGAGTGGGACCCGGGGAGCCATCCTGAGAAAATACAGATTGATTGGATGGAACACTGAGTGTATCCATATTTCATTGAAGGTTACAAAAAGTCCCACCTTTTTTCTTCAAGTTGACGTGTATTTGTCTCAAGTTTATCCAGCAAGAATAACATCCAGAGAACTTGGCCCAACTTTCTTTTCTTTCATATCTCCTATAGGAGTTTGGCTTTCCTTAGCACAATCCAACAGTCCAGGCTCAAGTAATTTGCTCTGACTCTTGAATTTCGATAAGTTCGCATGCAAAATTGGAGCATATTCTTTGTCTCAGTCTTCCGTGCTTGTGCTTCAGAGTTAAATGACACTGACTGCGCCTATTTGAGAGATCAAGTGAGCAACTGAAAGAGAGCAAGCCCAAAATAGATTTCGTACAAAATGACTGGAGAGCAGAACAGCAAAGACTGGCTGGGGGGGGGGGTTCTGCTGCCTTTAGTGATCTCATATTCAAGCAGGGAGACATACTTGCGCCAGCGTTCGTAAATGCAAAAGTGTATGTGATTGTATTGCCAAGGTTTAATTAGACACAGTAACGCAGCAAGACGTTATTAATGCAGTCAAGCATTTATATGAGAATGGGAGATATTGACACACCGATCAGTTCTCTCATGTTCTTCTGGCTCTCACATCACACAAACTTCAGAAACAGGAACCCTATCTGTTCGACAAAACAAATATTGTGCAAGTCAACACTACCAACAAAACACCTTTCAAATGCTCCCAATACACGCTTTCAAATAGTGTAATGCAAGAATTAGATACCAAAATGTCTTGACCTATTAAAGTAAGAAATAAAGTAGGAACAAGACGAAAAATACATAAAAGCTTTATAGCCTACACTGATGTGGAGATGCGAATATCTTGGTCTGACGTGTGAATAATTAGTATTACGTATAAGGAGTCCAATGACACCAGACCATGCTGTACCCCTTTAATTAGATGTGTTTATCCAATGAGCACACACCCTCAAAGCAAGCGCTAATTCAGTTGACCTGAATAGTAAATGTTTGAAAAAACACATACTACTTTGTAAAAAAAAAATATTCTATTCTTAAAGTTAGTAATAAAATACGAAAATCGGGTTTAAGAAAAGATCTTTATTTATAAAAACAGTATTGCCAGTCACATACTTTTACTGGAAAAAAATCCTTTCAGAGCCAAGGCAGGTATGAATTGTACATACTTATTTTACAGAGGCAATGGTTCAAATAAATGTGAAAAATAAAACATGACTTTTTGACTCCTTTGCAGTTAAGAGAAATGTATGGTAAAAGAACATTTAAAAAGTAAAACTGCGTAAAGCTCTTACCTACCAATTCCAGACATACCAACCACCAAACCAGGAAAAAAAAGATTAATACTCACTCAAAAAAACAAACTAACGACAATCCATATTTAAATGTGCTTTTTGTTTCTCCTTAGTCATTCATCTTCTGTCCCATCTTATCTAACGCGAGGCTCCTCTGAGCGTAAACAAGTCTCCTAACATGTTGTGTTACCGTGTAGTGTAGACCGCACTATAAACTAATTCCAACTAATCCCAGTGAAAAAACAAGACCGAATGAATACATTGGAGAAACTGGGAGATGTAGTGTTATATCAAATGAGGATTGTAAATTAGCAGATTTCAACAGCAGACAACTCTTGCTTCCACAGGATAGTAAAGTTAACCCATTTAAATTGTTCAGGTTTGTACATAAAAATCATGCTCCTCACTGTCGAACAGTAGGAATTCAGTTTTTTGTTATAGTATTAAAATGTATTGTGGTTCATTAATGATTAGTGGATTTTTTAAAAAAACAGTAGCGTTTGTAACAGGAATATTTATCACATTATATTCTACTGACACTGATCGAGCAATAACATTATACACTCTTTGTGAAGTTAAACACCACATCTGGAACCTAACACATTTACAAACATACAGGAGAGCAGCTCAGCAGTTCTCTTTCACGAGGGGGAGCCAAAAGAAGGTATCAAAATAAACAGGGATCTGGTACAAAAAAACAGCAACGTAAACAAAACAAAGCAGGTGCACAATGAAACTTTTGAAAACATGTTTTTAAGGGTTTGGTTCATGTAAAACCATTGCATGTATACTAACATACTCATATCCATATTCACGTTTCTTTATTCACGCACACGCTCGCACACGCACGCACACGCACACGCACGCACACCAACGCACACACGCCAAAACCTAAACCACACTGGTTCAACAGAAGATGAAAAAACCTCCTTTACAAACACAAAAATTCTGAATCTTATTGAAAGCCAAGCCCCATTAGTTTATTGACCAACTATGACCTACGAACTCTATAATTCCAATGCAGGAACTATTTAAAAAAATAAGGAAACTAAACAGACATCCCACCCCAATAATCAAACATGTTCTCTTTTATATACATTATATACGCAAAAGTTGCAAGGGTTGGCAATCTGATTCACAATATAAAGATAATGCGTACAATGGAGGAAGATAAGATGACGTTGACGTTTGAGGAATAGTCCTCAGATGTAAAAAAAATCAAGCAATGCCGTAGAAAAACAAACTCAACAATGATTGTCAACAAAGATGATTGCCTAGAGAAAAAGAGGGAATATAATTTAAATAAGAGAATATACTTTGTTTGCTACTGTGATGAGTGTTCAATCATGTGTGCGTATGCATGTGTGTGTGTGGGGGGGGGGGGTCTATGGGTCCAATTGAAACACAATAACATTCTTTGGATGTTGACCCTCATCTTTGTGTCCACTGTTCTGTGATGAAAGGGAGGAAGAGAAGAGATGGGAGAAGAGAAGGAAGGGGAAAGTCTGTGTGTCTCTTGTCACCTCTTCTCAGTAGCAGTGGTAGGGCGGGTAAGGCCCACTCTGGGTGATGCACACTATCAGTTTTTCTGGAGAAGGGAAGAGAACACACTACTTTTTATCTGCTCATTTTGTCTTTGTGTTGTGCACCACACATGAGACAACACAGCAGACAACACTGAGGATGTGGTATTAGTATGAAGTACTACACAGTCAATACTGTAGTCCCAACTACAATAACAATAATATAAGTGTACTAAAGCCACTAAGCTTACACTTATATGCAACATACAAAATGTAGAACTTTTCACACTCTATACCAGTGTGTACACATCTTTAAGGTATTACAGTGTTAAAACAAAAACAGAACAGTAGCTAAAGCATTGGTATCAACCAAGTTAAACAGTTCATTATTAGAGACAAAGGAGAAAAGATTAGAGTACGTGCAGGACAGTAAGTTAGACGTACCATGCTGTTACATGCAGAGGGGAGAGAGGAGAGGGGAGGAGGGGCTAACCATCATAAGAGTCCAAAAGGGGCAAGGATCCCTTTCTGCCCCCATACACCCCTCTCTGAGAGAGAGGAAGAGAGAGAACAAGAGCCAGATTGTGAGAGAAAGAGTAAACCGGAGTAAGAAAACAGTGAAGGCCATTAACAGAAGACAAAGAAGGAGCGTCAAAACGTGTGAAGGAGAAAGGTTAGTGTCGTTCAGTGTAAGGGCCTACCATGTGTCAATGTGAAAATGTGTATATACTGGTGTGTGTGTGTAAAGACCTGTAAAGTGTCTGTGGTATCAAGAGAGTTGTCCAGAGTGTGTCTCCTCTCCTTCTGGTCCAGTGTAGAGTAGGCCTCTGAACACGGGGGTACAACAAAAGGTTTTGCTGTGAACTCAAAGCAATGCAAACACCTTGGCTAGAGGCTTGGCAATGGTTACATTAGGCTTGTTGAAAACTGATTGATATATTATGAATGCTTTATTGATTTTATTTATACAGGGTCAACTGATTTTACTGATAGTTCTAATAAATACTCACCAGGGCCTAGGTCATTAAGTGGAATCATGTCTCTTTTCTCTCCTGTGGACAAATGGCAGCTGGTTATGCAAAAACCAAGGCTTTTCCGCTAAACTATCAGGGAAACATTTATTCCAAATACTAGACAAAGGCTGCCGGTCACTGCTGGCAGTCAGATGTTATAGACACCCCTTCCTGATTTTAATAGTATATGGCAAAGATAAAATAAATGAAGTTTGGACCTCTGTCTAGCAGCGGTACGGTGCTGTCCTCATAGCCTCTATTGGATCGATTGTTTGGCCCATTGGTGGTGCCAGTGGCAGGGTTGAGGTTCACAATGAAGTCACTCTTCTTCCAGCCATCCTTTTCCAGGGGCTTCCGCAGCTCCTTGTGGGCCCACACCAGCTGCAGCACCTGGCCAGCGCTTCGCACCTCCCGGTCGGAACGCTTACTGGAGAAGAACAGTCACAAAGTCAAAGGGTTATGCCATGTTCACAACCCATTCGTTGCGCCATCCATTCATTTCAATGGGGACTTTGTGAAGGACCGGCCCCGTAGTGGACATCGTGTTCCGTTGCGAAATATCGACGGACCCGTTGGATTTTTCCAACTTTAATGTCAGAGCGTACCGTTGAAAAGAACAGGAAGTGGAATAGCACTTCTTTCGCTAACTGTTTACTGTTGTATTATCATTAAACACACATTAAATATATTGATATCATTTAACATTTGAATATTATAACCTTATAATAAGAACATTATAAAAGATTGTTAAAATTACTTGTGTTACTTTCCACTGTAACTTTAGCTGCTATCACTAACCAAGCAGCCTCTCTGACTAGCTTGGCTGCGGTAGCACAAAACCATAAATATTAGAGACTCCATTGTTCCATTCTCTCGTCTACACTTGCGTTGACTGCGGACCACACGCATGCTGTAACGGACATGAAAGTGCGTAGTGCGCCAGCACAACAGATGAATTGTGAACAGGGCGTTAGGAATATGGACACCGAAAATGAGAAGATATGTGAACTGAAAAAGGCAACAGGGGTCTTTTTTATATGAATCAAACAAACAAAACGTGTAAAATATAATTATTCATGTTGCCATCTCTCACACACATACACTTACCCGTCCTTATTAATGAGCACCAGCCTCTCGATCCCCTGTGAAGCCCGTAGTGTCTTGGCTGCCTCCAGGCTGTTGCCTAGCACCTCAGTGAGGGTGCTGAGTACGGACACCACTGTCTCTTCAGACAAAACGCGTGAAGGCTGTCCCTGGCCTGCTGGCAAGTGGGCCACTAGATGGGGCACGGCATGCTTCCCTAGATGGGGGAAAGACAATTCAGGAAACTTCTTTTTGTTTTTGCCAGATTCAACGTTTTCACTACTCAATTTGTAATTCCACCAAGTGACATGTCACTATTCTAGGGTAAGAGTGTTTTCTCCGAGGCATGCGTGTGATGGCTCACCTAGCAGGTCTCGGTTGCGGTTGTCTATGGCCAGGTTCCTCAGGGCTCCTGACATGGCTCGGACCACACGATCATTACTGTGTGCTAGCAGCTCGGCCATCATAGGCAGACCTTTCTCCAGGCGCACGGTGGCGCGAATGTAGCGCCCGTACTGGGAGGAACAGTGGACAGACAGACACATCCATCGTCAATTCCTTATCTTCAAATTGATCTTAATGTTATTCTACTACAATGCCACAGTGTTAGTCACACTATACTCAAGCTAAATTTATTTTTGTATTTAAATAAAAAAAAACGTTAAAACTTCACACTCTTCCTTTTGGTTTTTCTGTCAATAATAACAACATGGCAGAACACCGTCAGCCACTAACATTAAAACACCTTTTGCTTGTGACACATCGGCAAGCTAAAACACTTGGGCATGAGCCGAGACGTCAGAAATCTACTCACAGTCCAGCGCCCAGCACACAGGTTCTGGATGGCCCCGGCTGCTGCCTCTAGCACAGAGGGGTTCTTGCTCTCCCTCAGCAGCGAGGTGTAGACACGTACCACTTCTGGCTGAAACAACAGCTCGTAGCCTGAGGAGCACAGCAATATAGTTCAAAATAAAAATAAAATACACAGCTTATTTACAGGTTGTAATAAAAAGTAACCCTGCTGCCACAAAAACCAACACATTAGACAAGCTACCTTTAGCAGGTGTTGTCCTCTTTGGAATATCCAACTGGTCAGCACTGTCATCGCCATCTTTCTTTCCTGAGAAGAGAAAGAAATAGCAGCTCAGATGCATTTGAACAGGTATAATACTTTAGTACAACATTTAAAGCATTAGGCTAATCAGTTTGATTATTCATAATCCCACATTCAATGGAGATAGTTCAAGTGATCATGCAACGAGCACTACCACTCAATACATCAACCAGTGTTATCTTCTGTGAGCATGCCAGTAAATAAGACACTAGTTTAGTAGCATTCAGGGTGAATATTTGCGGTGTTCTTAAGAAAGGGGACAGATCGTTTTAGTGGAGCTGGCTTTACAGCAGTCGCAGTGAACATACTCTGATGTTAGTGTCAAGTACAGAATCTTACCTTTGGAAAACCATTCATCTAAACATAACACAAAAATGAAGGAAGAGAAGAGAAAAAGGAATGGAAAACCATGAACAAACAGCAAGAGAAACTCCCAGCACCATAAGCTCAAACCATTTTAAAATGATTTATAAATTTACACACACCACAAATCATATACTCAATGTAAAGTTGAAATTCAAGCCATAAGTACATTTACCACATCAAACCACGAATTTGAAATAAAGCAACAATGATCATTAGAAATCTGTCAGTCTACTATCATCTTCACCCAATTCATATTAAACAAACCCCATCCATTTCTGTGCAGTTATGGCAAGTCTTCAGTTTAAGTTATTATCCTTTCAGCTTAGTTGGGTGTTTTCCGTGTGAAGCTTGTTGTGCAACATGACAAAGCCCATATGCAGTTTAGATGAAACTTCTGTGCTTTAAAGTAGTGAGCCCATCCAAACCAGTTTATTCTTATGGGTGCTGGTAATGTAAATTTTTTGAGTCCAACTATGCTAGAACTGTGCCTTAGAGTGCACCAGACAGTACAAAAATAGCCCAAAATAGGCTGTACGGGAGCACGCTCTCTGACCCTCCTTGCTGGCTACTTTCCAAAACCCTTGTGAAATCCACTGACCTTTGCCTTTCCGCGAGCCAAAGCAACTGGCCTTATTAGAGCCAGGGGCAGGACCCTGGTTGATAGGAGTGGCCTCCAAGTAGCGCTCGAAGCCAGGCACTTCGCGGTGCACTTGATATGACAGATTCCTAAGCAGACACACGCTGTTCTCCACCAACTGGGGGGAGAGAAAGGAGGGAAATCCAGGGGATTAACACAAGAACAGGAATGTTAGCCTTAACCTTTTCCTCTTTGTCTTTGGATTCATCGTAACTGTGTGTGTTAAAATCCTAAATCTATTTGTTTCATGACCTTTCCAACCGAAGTTTGACTGTCAGAACAGATCAATTTGATTTTAATAATAAAACATATCTGAATGCAGATGCAGTATTAGGTGAGACATAAATTTAGTACCTTGTTGTCCACCTCTTTGCGGTTGATCTGTGATTGGACTATGTACATAAGGGAGTCCACCAATCCTGTGCACTCTCTCAGCTTCCGCCTAGCCTCACACCGCTCGGAGCTCACATTTCTGCCAAAGTGACAAACAGTTTAGAATGTCATCCAGCGCGTGCGTGTGTGTGTGTGCGTGCGTGTACCATGTGTCCATCCACTCCCATCTCTCTGTACCTCAGGCAGCCAGCAGTGTTAGTAAGAGCCGTCTCCCATTCCAAGTGACGGGGCTTGGAGCTCTCCTCCCCTCCTTCCTTGCCCCCCCTCTCCCATCCCGAGTGGGGCACCATGACCTCGTCGGACAGAGCGTGGAGCGCATGGTCCACGATCTCCATCTTAACAGAGTCATGGGAAGACAAGTTCCACAGGGTGCCTGTGAAGGGAAATGTCAAGCATTGTTAAAACAGGGAAACCATTGCAGAAGCAGGGGGTTAGCCGTTCAGATACAACTGACGCCCTGGTTGAGAAGAAATTAGTGTGTAGACACGAGGTCATGTGTTTTCGTGTGGACACATTCCGTTTCCTAGCAGACGTTAGAGCGAGAAAGTCTGCCCCACTGCTTGACTTGAGAAGGCAGCACAAGAGTTTTAGTGTGTGCATTACCTGTGATGGTGTCTGTCAGGTCCTGTTCTCGAGTCTTCCTCAGTAGTCGAACTAGGGCGGGGACGCCGTCACAATTCTTGATAGCAATTTTGTTGTCGGCGTCGCGGCCATATGAAATGTTCTTGAGGGCTCCACAGGCTGAATGGTGCACCTCCTTCTTGGGGTGGTCAAGCAGGGAAACCAAAGACGGGATACCTTTCAGGCGACGCACCTCTGTCTTCACCTAGAGGGATACACACAGTTTTAAACAAAACACTAAGCACTTGCTATAGCAATGTTTATAACTGTCAACCTTCTTATCTGCAAGAGATGGTTTTGTTTTATAATAGTAAAAACACACAACAGAAGCAGCAAAGAAACACTCCATCATAAGAATTAGATAAAGGGAGTATTAGGCCAAGAAGTATGCAGACTGGAAAATACTTATTGGAAATTACTATAATATTAAAAAGGACAAGGGGAGGAAATACATCACTGTGCCAGTTCTTGATTGAGTGATTTGTTTTTGCCAGTGGGCCACAATGACCTTGTCATTTTTGAAGGTGAGGTGCTGAAGGAAGGCAGCAGCATTGGTCTTGACAGGGTCCAGGCGGTAATTCAGCATGGCAATGACCTCAGGCAGCTCGGGCTGGCGCCAGGAGGTGGGCGGGCCTTTCCTCAGGGTGCTGTCCAATGAGGCCATACTTCCCCGCTCCATTGACATGGGCACACCCCAGGCATAAGGGTCGACTCCGCCCATGTTGCCGTCTAGTGTGTCCTCACAACTCCTGAAAGACACAAAGAAAAGTCAAATGAACAGGTTGGAGTTGGGCAGTAAGGAGTTGAGAGTTAATGCACTGAACCGTTAGTAGGTCAATGACAAGCATCTGCCCCACAGTCTCAATTTCTGAATATTTACATTGATTAGGACTAAATAAGAAAACTTATGGACTCGGGGGTTAGGCAGAAATAACTGAAACCTAATGTTTGTTGTAGTTAAGAACGAGTCTCTCAGGGTAAAGTGAGGACAATGTGGCCCACTCTGTCTGCTTCTCTAAGGTCCTGCTATAATATCTCCTTAGGGTTATGGTCTTTACCTACACCACTGCAACACTCTAAATGTCCTGTTTTTTTGTTTACATCTTGATTTGGTTGAGTGTTTTGGATCAAAGGGCCTCATTCACCAATATCTTTGTCAAGAACAAATTTAAGAAAATAAAGTTTTCAAAGGTCCTAAAAAAAAGTCAGATTCATGACGTGTTCTTAAATCGCAGAATTGTTTGCACCTGCGTTCTTCTAATAATGAATCCCATTGTCCTCGAAACTTGAAAGCGTGTGCCGGTTATTCCTTATTAGCATAGGTAAACGCCACACACAGAAAAAGATGCATGGGATGCTATCACTCGGTCAGTGAACGCTGCATCCGGAGATGGGCGCACAACTAAAGAACAAAAAAGGTCTGATGTCAAATCTGAGACTAAACAAATGCCGCTGACCACTGGAGGGAGACAGACTTGCCCAGAGTTCTGAGCTGAAGTGCTGTCTTTCCAATATCGTCCCCGATACACTCTTGGGTGTGCCATCAGCTGAGCATTGACACAGACCTGGGCCTTGTGTTTATTTCGCTTAAAAGACCGTAATGCTTTGAAATAAGATAAAAATACAGTACTGTGCAAAAGCTTTAGGCACGTGTGCAGTCTTAAAGGGGACCTATTATGTTTTTGGGGTTTTTCCCATTCCTTTAGTAAGTGATATAGCTTTTTGTGCATGTAAAAGGTCTGAAAAGTTACAAAGCTCTCTCTCACAGAAAACACTGCTCCTGAACTGCCTGAAACGCCTCGTTTGTAGTCCAGCGTTTTCTTCCGTAACTTATCTACGTCACTAAGTCACACATTTGAATAAAGTTTGGCACGCCCTCAACCAGAGCCAGAGTGTTTCAGACAGAGGGTGAACTGAGGTGCTGCAGATCAAGGCAGTTTGGATAAAATAAACTGTTTATTGAACATTAAAACGCGTAAACCTATTCTAGCAGAACTCCTAAATAAAGGTATGAACCTGAAAATTTGTATAATATGGCCCCTTTAAAAGTTGGAAAGGAAAAAACAAGAAAAATAAATAAATAAATAAGTTATGTTAATTGTTTCTTTTTTTATCAGTTCATAAAAACAGAAAGTGAGAGGGAAAAGCAAATCTGTATCAAATCAACATTTGGTGAGACCTCCCATCGTCTTCAAAACAGCATCCCCTTTCTAAAACGTATGCACGGTACTGTATACATTATAAATTATGGAAATAAGAGTGTAATGTAAATATTGTACAAATGTAGTATTGAACAATAAGTGAAAATCACTTCTTTTGGATGACGGACTTTAGCATGTAATCAAAGTGTGAGGAAGGGATGGTGTTAGTGTGTTTCCACAGATTGCGTGGGACTGACCTGAGTCTGCGTCGGTCTAACGTGCCAGGCACGGCTCCCAGACGGGGCATGGTGCCATAACCTGCGTGCATGGAGGGCGGAGACATCCCATAGTCCATGTCGTCGTAGCCCAGGCTCCGCTGGTCGTCCTCCATGCCATAGTGGCCGTGGGCATAGCGCATGCCACCTCCGCCCAGCTCCAGGGCGCTGCCCATGCCCCGCACCCCACGCCCTACCTGGGGCTGAGCACCATAGGGGTCTAGCTGCTGGCGGCTGGGAGCACGGTAGCCCGAGTCTAGGGTACGGTATCCGTCACTCGGCCTGGAGTAGAGAGGATTTGCCGTCAATTTTAATATCCATTCAAAAAACTAATTTTTAAACAAGACAAATAGCAACAGAAGACCACGATATGCATTTATTCAGGCATTTTACCGATAGCGGTCATCCATGCGTGTGCCTCTGCTGAGGCTGGCATAGGTCTCTGCCGACGGGCCACTCCTGTAGTCATCGTACCCCCCTGCTGGACTGTAGTGGTAGTTCCTGGGGACTGTAGCTGTAGGGTAGTCCCCCCCACCAACCTGCCGGTAGGTACGATCCAGTGTGGCACTATAACCTCCCATCCCCACAGACAGGCCTCCATCAATTGACATCGAGTCTGAGGGCATGACAATGCGCGCTGGTTTCTTCATCTGGGGAAGGAGTTTGCATTGCAAGATGTTGACAACATTGAGGTGGTGAGTAGTGAATAGAAGGCTCTAAGATTATTGTATATTATATAATATAATGTAATGATATAATTTTCCAACATGAATTGCTTCCGTCGTGCCTGGTGGTAGTGAACACATTTTCACGTTACTTTTTTAAATTTTGACTTACTTCTATCTTAATAAATGTCAAGCACAAATTCAATGTCAAATGTTGACTATTTGACATTGGGAAAAATTACCTTGAAAAATGCATGGTTACTTTAATAATGCCTAACTAAAAATAATGAGTGCATTTGTGCCAAATATGAGTTAATCCTTTTGTTAAAATCTCTTGTTTTGCCAAAATATTTCCTAAACAGGGTAAGACTGGCTGAGACAGGATCTACTATATAAATGAGGGTGTGACCCCATACCCCATTGTCCACCCGCCGTGTGGTTCCCTCCTCGGAGAAGACAGAGTGTGCTTCTTGGGAGTCGTCCTCCGGGGTGTAGCTCTCATCTAGAGCGCCGTGTGCTGGGTCCACCATTCTGTACTGCAACACACACGCTACCTGTGACAGACTTGCATACACTGGGGCCTAACACACGAGGTGTGCTGTACAGCTACTTTACAATAATAAGTTACAGGCTGCTAACCCTATAAACACGGACAAAAACAGACAGAAAATCACGTACATGAGTCCCGTTTAGGTATCCGTCAGTCAGTTTCAGCCGCTCAATGTCCACATCACCTAAACGCCCGTTCTAAAGAAGGCAAAACACGCATGAGACACGCACCAAAACACAATTGCAGCAAAAGCATTCCTTTCCACTGATTAGTCAGTTAATTTCCAGTAAGGCAAGCATACAACTGACAGCTGTCTAACCCATTCAAACATTAGCACCACAGACCATGCACAGCTAGCTGACCAATTCCTCCCTGTGTAGTCACTTCATAATAATAATGCATCATGCATCCTCCACAGTAGCATAAGTAGAATAAGTCAAACAGATCAAGCTGTGTCTTGGGCCCAAAGAGAGATATAACCAGCTTCAGGGTGCACTTAAAATCTTAGGCTTACTAGATAGAAGGACTACATGGGCTAAGCCTTGAAAGGCGCCTTATAAATTCAATGTATTATTATTAAGCAGAAGTGTCTACATGTAGTACCAGTGATATCCACTAGAGACTAGTTTTCCCAAAACAGAGGTAGGCACAAAAATTTCACAGGAAAAGGGGGCATAATTCCTCTGCATTCAACAGCTGAGGCTCAAACAATAGTAAGAATTTTTGTTCACACGCCAGCTACAACCGATGGCTACATGGCTCTTTGACACAATCACAATACTTGCAGTTTATGAAAGTGCCTGACCATAAACAAATTAATTTAATTGAAGACCTAAATGAGCAATCAAACTTTACGATGATTAAACACGAAATGAGCCATTGGTGGCCTTTTGCCTAGCAATTCTATGTTAGTTGAATGTTGAGCATGCCTTTAATATCTTATTGAAGCCTGCTGCAATGCAAACTTCCACAGGTAAAAATAAACAAAAAACTGCTTACACGCACACACGATGCTCAATGAGAAGGATAATGAAATGTTTAAATGACTAAATCCAACCAAAATTAGAAGTTGCAAATGGAGGAAAGAAATGCGCCAGAGACAGAAACTCCACAGGACAATAAGCCCAAGCATAGAGGAAATTGACTGGTATTCTTAGACTGCGGCCCACAAGTGAATGATACAGTAGGTACGCACTGGATGCTTTGCATGCATACTGTTATGCATGAGCTATTTATGTGTGATAGTGTGTATGTACAGTCATATTTGAGTGTGTCCTGTGTGTGTGCTAATCATGCAGACGTATGCTTGATAAAACTGTTGCTGGTATGCCTAAAGCTTAAAAAAGATGCATTAAAAACACACAATGTAGCACTGGTGAAGAAGGTGGTTTAAATGAAGCTAGAATGAACGAATGTGATGACGTAGATGAGATGGGGGAATTCACTGGACAGATGGATTTGCAAACAAGGAGCCCAGTCACTTTTTCGAAAAGTCCTCAAATTATATTCATTCAAGTCACTGCTGAACAGTAGTATTGATTTGCTTTATCAATACAAATGTTTACCCTGAATAATAATCAATGGTAATGTTGCTTTATTTAATGGTACATTTTACTCTTTGCCAATCCCACCAATACCCTGTTTACAGAGTAGCTTTGATGAGTTAGGGGCCTGTGTCTGGTTACAGCGGTACTTGTGCTACAGGATGAGGATTCGTCCACATAGGGCAACATGTCTATTTAGCCAGCACAAACAAAAATGTCTAGAACAACTAAAACTTCTACTACACTTCCTAAAGTGTAATAGCCATAAACTTGCACAATTGGAAGAGGTTGGCTAGTGGGCACAGTTATTCTTATGGATGGGTTGGGACAATGAGGCTATGATGTTATGAAAAAGGACAGACACAATGGAGGGGGGCGTCTATGGAAAGGGGGTGAGGGGGCAGCTGGGGCTTTACCTGTGCCTGTGTGTGGGGAAGGGGGCAAGATGGAGGGCTGGGAAGGCCCACTCTCCTGCGCTCCTCCTCCAGCGCTCGCGTCAGCTGCTCGAACTGCACCTCCTGCTCTCTGACCGACTCCAGCAGAGCAGCAGCACTCTCACACTGCTCCATACACACTACAGACGAAGAGACCGGATTTATACGCACGCACGCACGCACGCACGCACGCACGCAGTTTCATGCAGTATTTTGGCTTGATTACTACTTCTGACAAATGGCAATACACTATAAAATACTTCTCTAATCACCTCTGATAAATGTGGTGCCTAAAGACAAGGTAACTCCCTTTGCGAAAACAGTTTGAATGGCAGCCTGGCCAGACTGCCCTAGCAAAGTTGTTCACGGGTTCACCAGCCTACAATTTTAAGGTCATTGTATACAAATTACATTTAAGGACCAAAACACATTACATACACAACCGCACGTGTGCACACACAAGCACTACCGAAAGCACAGGACCATTCTGAACCCTAATAATGAAGGTGAAGAGGCAGAGCAACAAACCTTCACCTGACGGTGTGGCTTTTGAAGAAGAGGAGAAGTCACGCCAAGGCCAATAAGCTCTAGTTGCAAGAGCTCATGGATAAGTTGTCATCAACCACCAAGGACAGATACAGAAGGAAATTGAGCCAAAGGAAACTGAATAGTAAGAAAGAAAAGACAGGAAGGATGGCGAGGACTTGTAAAATGGTACTCACATAATTTTATCCAAATGAGTGGTAAGAATTTAGTTTCATATGGTAAAAACTAACAAATCAGAATCCCCCCGAATTTTTTTTTTTACAACATCCACTTCTGACTGAAATCACCACAACACAGAAACTAGGCACGCACGTGCGCACTAGCGTATGCGCCGCTACCCCCAAACACAGAATTCCTATTTTTAACATTTGGCCCGTGTATGGTTAAATGGACTTTATATATGCTGTCAATGTCTTTGACAGGGCCTCAAGAGTCAGAGACAATACAGAAACAAACTCCTGTTCCAGAAAATCTACAGGCTGCAGTCTCCGTTTCTGCCTTATTACTTATTCATTTGTTTTAATTTCTCTTTTTCAAAGTTGTACAAAGTTTTACTGTTTCACTCCTCCCTCCAACGTTTGTCTGGGCCTCTTATGTCAACTAGGCCTCTGTACTGCCTGCTAGTCTAATCACACAGACCCCAGACAGAAACATCTTGTAATTCCTCCCTTTATCTACTGATAAAAAAAATAAACTCTGATGGAAATTACTGGCGTTCCTGGTATCAAAAGTTCCTACAAAAAGTGACTAACTAGCATAGACCAGCACTTGCCAAACCAGTCAGACAAGGGTGGGGAGGATGGTGTCTCCCTGTGGCTCGGTGTGTCTGGTTCCCAATAGCTTACCCCTCCTCCAACACACAGACCTCTGTCTCTCTGAAGATTAGGAGAGGCTTGGGAAACAAGGACATGCATTTATGCTCGTTAGCTGTGTGAGCGTACGTGATAGAGAAAAAGATGACAATCTGTGAGCGACACAACGCCTGTAAGGAGTCTAAGTACAGAAGGAGGAAGGAAAGATTGTAAAGGTGAAACCGTGAGTCACATTTTAGTCCCCAAAGAAGAAAAGCAAGAGTGAGCCACTAGGAGAGAGCAAAAGATGGGAACCGGCTGATGGAGTCACTTTTCTGCTGCAGAAAGTTAGTTCCATTAACAAATTTGAAATCAGACCGTGCAGTCTTCCTGCTAACACATTTGTTCACTCATACACCTCCTCATGAGGCGCAGGCCAATTTACCCTACCGTGTTCTCCTCAAAGTGGTTAGACACAGGGATGGAGGTGTCCTGTGTTTGTAGTGTTGGTTATTGTTGGGGTTATTCCCTGTGTCATTGGTCTGTTCGTTTGTGTGTTAGCGAGTGCCACCCAGCTTCTCATTTGGTTAGTTTTCCCTTTTCGATACTTTGTTAGTCCCTACCTAGATACAGCTTTTTGTTTGGTATTTCCCCTTGGCCTTTCGATCCTGTATGATACTGTTTATTTTGTTCTTTACCCTTTCCCCCAGTATAACCAGTACTCGGTACTGTGTTTTGTGTTTTGCTACTTCTGATCCCCTCTATTTTGCCTGAACGCGGTGCTGTGCTTTATTTTCTCCTGGATCGCGGCTAGTTTAGATACCCGTGGGTTTACATTTAACTTCACGTAGTATATTCTCTGTTTAGGAACATTAGTTTAGGAGCGGTGCCACCCCGTGTAGGTTTTGACAGCAAGCGGGTTATAGACAGCTTTGCTCTTTTGTTGGTTTCTTTGATTTGGCACCGTTCTTATAGCCGTGGTTTTCCTTTTTGTTTTGTCCCTGTAAATAAACATTCATTTTACATTCTTGGATTGTGTATTGTGTCCACATTTCACCACCTCCACGCATACTCTGGAAGATGTCCGGTCCTTCAGCGCCCTAGACTAGCCGTACAGCTGGAGGGACGTAACAGCCCCGAAGGGTTTTATTGAAAAGAAAAGCCTTCTAGTGTAACATTGGTGGTGGCTACAACTATTTTCTAACTGGTTGTGTGTTCAAATATTTGTGATGTGATAGTAAAGATCAAACAAGCCAAATACACAATATATACGGACAGATATAGCTAAACCACCGTCCGTAACGTACGCATTCACAAATGTAACCTTGTTAAACAAGACAGGAGAGGCTCTGCTCTGAGCATCCACATGCCACCTCTGGGCGAGTTTCCTTATGACAGATCCTCAGACCTTTTTTTTTTTTTTTTTAAACATCAGCTAAGCCAGGCTGCAAATTTTACCACTGAGGCAAATGGCATTATGTATGATTTAATAGATGTAAATAAATATATGTTCGAAAGTTTGTTTTAAATCCAGGTGCCATTTTATTTGATATCTTTTAATAACCTATTGATGTGCACAACACCCAGGTACAACCACCCCTCCACCCCCAGCTGCTGAAAAAAATCCTAGAGGAAACACTGAGTCTACACATATTCATAGTATAATTATTACATTCTGAAATCACAAAAACAACAATCTGATAAGAAAGAAAGAAAGAAAGAAAGAAAGAAAGAAAGAAAGAAAGAAACTGGTTGTGTGAAAGAAAGAAAGAAAGAAAGAAAGAATAGAAAGAAAGAAAGAAAGAAAGAAAGAAAGAAAGAAAGAAAGAAAGAAAGAAAGAAAGAAAGAAAAAAAAAAGAAAGAAAGAAAGAAAGAAAGAAAGAAAGAAAGAAAGAAAGAAAGAAAGAAAGAAAGAAAGAAAGAAAGAAAGAAAGAAAGAAAGAAAGAAAGAAAGAAAGAAAGAAAGAAAGAAAGAAAGAAAGAAAGAAAGAAAGAAAGAAAGAAAGAAAGAAAGAAAGAAAGAAAGAAAGAAAGAAAGAAAGAAAGAAAGAAAGAAAGAAAGAAAGAAAGAAAGAAAGAAAGAAAGAAAGAAAGAAAGAAAGAAAGAAAGAAAGAAAGAAAGAAAGAAAGAAAGAAAGAAAGAAAGAAAGAAAGAAAGAAAGAAAGAAAGAAAGAGATATAGATATAGTTTGCGTTCACCTCACATGAGGTCGGCACTTGTTGCCCGTGAACGGGACACCTGTCATAGAGACCGCAGAAACAACTTCCCATTTATGAAACAGCATTTTACAAGAGTGTCATAGGCCGCTTTCACATTCGGTACGATTGATTCGTACCATGCCCACGTACGATTGGCCCCACTCCCCCGCCGATGACAGTACGACAAACTGAGACTTTTGCAAAACTCTCTTTTAAACTGACAAACATAATGTGTACTTCATGGCACAATTCATTCGAGATCAAAAGATAAGTTGTCTCTCGCCATTGACTACCATACATATTTTTTACGAACTACGGTCCCACAGCGGTAAACCGGAAGGGGTTGGACTTAGGCTCTCTATTGGGCAACCTCCGACCTGAACCAACTTGAGTGACAAGCTGCTGGCATTCTTTACATTGTTTTGTTCCTCAAAGACCCAACAGTACAGCAGCACAGAAGGTTCTGTGTATGACCACAATCTCAAGGTACCTCTCTGGGTCACAGTGACCCCATCAGCTCACTTACTGTCTCCATTTTTACTCAGGCTCAAACAAAGATCTCTAATTGGGATTTTGACGGACAGACCTAAAACTTTCCAATCCTTCAGTAATGAGGTTGAGAAGAAGCTAAAAATATTGGTGATCGATAAGGTGACCCCTGGGAACGTGCTTCTGTGCATGTATGTGTAAGTGTGTGCACATGCATGCCTTGAGCACAGAGAAGGGGGGTATTTTGCAGCTGTCAGTCTGGAACAATTAGTAGGTTGTATGAGTGTGCGCCAGTGTAAAAGCCAGCAGAATGATGAAAGTGATGTGTAGGTGCGCATGACAGAATGTGTCTGTTATGTGTGCATGAGGGTTGTGTACGTGTGGTAGCTGCTCTTTCTCACCCTGCTACTGACTCGCAGTCCCCACCCTCTCTCCCACCAGGCTTTTGGCCTTGACGCCTTTTAGAAGTCAGCTGCAGGGTTTTGCGAAACAATGAAAATATCGTCACCCTTCTGAAAAAACGGCCCGTCCAACCCCCCACCTCTTAGGTACTTCCTGAGAAACAGGATGTTTTGGATGCACCATCGGGAACGGGATGGATAAGGACAAGTGTACGTTGTTGCACTAGGTTACAACTGAAAAACTTTGGATTTTCCACCATGGACCATGAGCGGTTCCCCTTTAGAATTAATGTGGGATAACCTACTGATGGTCCCTTTCCTTGGAATTCCATATCTTGTGTTTACCTACCAGGTTGTCCATCGTAAAGGTCTACTATCATGGTCACTTCCAATAAAGGACGTTGTTTGGTCTTCTCTGCAATGTCCTAGCCGGTCAAAAGGTCATGCACACTCAAGTCCCTTGGGTAGGGCTAGGCAATTAAGGCCTTTCTAAATTAAGGACAATTTTCAATTATAATCCTGATTTTTCTAGTTTGTTCTAAAAAAAACATACCAAGACATGTGCTGAATAATTATTTGCTTTATTTCCATAATAAAACCTTACCTTGAGCATTATTAACTTGTCAATGCATGTGCTTACGGAAACTTATGACACTCGCACTAAGCAATCACTCAATTTCTAGTCAAACTATTAGCATTGCTGCTGAATAGGAAAATGGCATTACTCAAGCACAGACATTTTCGGGAGACATGGTAATAAGGTAAAACATCAAATTAAAAAAAGTGAACTATTAGTTTACTAGAGCACACATTTAGCGTTAGGCAACTCTCCAGCTTACAGATGTTTGACTTCATGCAGCCTACGTGGTGAAATGTTTGTACTTTAGTACTAGAATTATGCATCAAGAATGAGATTAGTGTTGCATTCTAGACCCAATTTAGCTTGCAATTTGGAGAGGGTGGTATAATGCACATCAGTGTATGAAAGCGTAAGGCGCTAAATTCACAGCAACACCGATCACACCAACTTAACTTATTTTTTACACAGAACTTGTTTGTTACAATCTTTTCAATTGCCCATTCTTCACAACCGAACTCATTAATTCGAATTAATCCATTAAATTGTAAGATCCCTCAGCCCTACCCTGGCGTTAACGTTGCACAATGAATTGTTTAATGTATGCTCACCTCAGTAATCACACACATCATACTAAGACACCACAAGTAACATATGACTTCAGTCAGTGTGACTCACTGACTCTTTGTCAGATGACGTCCGGCAACAGTATCCTTTTAAAAACCCTTGACTGACTGACAGACCAACTGACACATACATCACTAAATCCCTTCTGCTTTTCAATTGTTTAAGGCAAGTATTCACCTTCACACAAACAACATTCTAGTTTCAGGAGGAGACGTTGTGACAGGCACAACACAGCAATGTGTCCCCAAGTGTCACGGTAATATACACTGGTTAGCCAAGCAGTTATTGTAATGTTACAAACACCATGTAACCCAAGATTGACTACTAATGAGATGAAGTACTGAAAGATAGCTAATCCCGTAAAGGCTGGTTTATGCTTCTGCGTTGGCCTGTCTTCAAGCATTCACATGAGTTGTGCACTGACGTTCGGACAGCAGTCTGCCCACATGCTTCCACGCAAGTTTAACGGGTTGACTATGGGGCAGTGTCGCATTTACTAATCCATACAGATAGCACAGTAGAAGAAACACTGATGATATGGAAACTAATGCTCATTTCCTGAGAAAGTCTATACAAAGAGACTGAAACGTGCTCACTGCTTTTTATATTTGAAATGTCCGTAGTTGCAAACATTGTCAGAAAGTTGCTATTCTATATGCTTGTTGGTTTTAAATCATGGGTTTTTTCTTTGTCTTAATCCAACCAAAATATTACCCGATATCTTTCTCGCTTTCTCCAGAGATGCTACGCAGAGAGGTTTACTGTTATCTCTACAACAGCATAAATCAGCCTTTACACTTTAACAGAACAGTTTACCTCAAGGTGTGAACAGACATACATCAACAATCAATTTAACTATTAAAACAAGAGTGCCCACACACAGTGTATCTTTATAGATTACACATAACTAACATTGCCAACAACTAGAGAAATGTTGACAACCATCACCTACTTGAGCCTATATGGCTATTCAGGAAACCAAAATATTGTATCTACAAAGACCTTCTGAGAACTAAGATTAGGCCTACATAGGGGCTAGATCAATGGCATACAAATATTTTTTGAAAATCACAATACAGAAACATGTCGAAGACTCTTACTCCTGATTTTCAAATTCAAAGCAATTGTTAAGAGTTACACTTGCAAACCTTTGCTTACCAAAACAAGTTCACGCAAGACCTACCCAACAGGTTCATTAACTAAAGGAGCAAGCAGCTTTATGGAACAATCCAATGTCCCATGAAGATTAGTTAATGTTAGTTATACACAAAGTATTATCACATATCTATGGGATGACATGGACATTAGATTGTCCTAAATCAATTCTACTAGTTAATTTAAAAATTGTAAAAATCACCTATTTTTTTCCTATCAAGATTATGTTTGCCTTTAACCTATATTATGCTAAACTTAATTAAAAATGTGATTATGTGGCAAATAACGGGGGATAATTAAAAAATATATTTTTTATTAATTAAGTAACCAAAATTCACTAATAAGACAACTTCACACACAACTTCCTTTCTCCCTTAAAAATAAATACATCAATAATAAAAAAAAAAATTTAAAGTGTCTTCTCTTCAACTGGATCTGTGTGAACAAGCCCGATTTGCATGAAACCTAATTTTGTGATGAAAGTTTGTTGAAAGGTCACAGCCTTTCATAGTGGTAGTGTGTATTGCAATCAGCCTAATCTAACAAGACATGCCTAGTGATTTTCATGTGACTATATTATAAATCAATGGCAGGGCTCAACAATAAGGCTTGCCCGCGGCAAGTAAAATGCCACATCGGGCAAGTACATCTGGCAACTATCTAGATAAAAACAAAATATATTTCATAAAATTTTCAAAGTTGTGGACATAGTATCATAAAGGACGTTGTCGTTCTCTGGTACACAGCCTGCTACCCTTGCTTCTGAGAATATTGGAACACGCTGATTCTTAATATTCCAGAATTGACAAGATGTTGATGCGTAGCTGTCAATGTAATCTTGTCACACGCGCAAAAAAAGCGACGGGTAAAGACCAAATTTATTAGCTTAAGCGCAAGCGATAATTTAAACATGAGTTTAGTTGGGTGACGTTAGTTGGAATTTTGCCTACATCCTGTATGTGTTGCGCAGTTTACCACAAGTTTGAGGGCAAGGTGGATAAAACAGTGCCGTTCCCAAAAAACTTTGCTGGAGTGCCATAAAGACCCGACACAGCATCTCGCATTTGTATCAGTGCTGTTGGCGTTGTCATCTGCAACCAGAGCCGCAAAAGTTGAAGGAACGTTAGCTAGCTATGTTGCCTCATTGCAGATATGGGATTGTCAAATAAGAATCAATGTTACGAACCAAAGTTAGCGATCTACGTTACCATGTTCAGTAGTTTTGGAAGCAAGGGGAACGAGATGTGTGCGTGCCTGTGCTTTGCCTATTGATTAGAGTGGAAAATAATGTAGCCTACTACCGTATGAGGTAGCCTATTCTCTGTAGTTTCTGTTGTCATTTCTAAATTTGTGTCACAGAAATGGGAAGAAAAATAGGACTATTATTCTGTTTTGTAACGTTAGTAGGCTAGTGCAAGTATGACATCATATTTGCCTGTCCACTATTCGAAAGCCCAAGCCTAAGTGATTAAAGTAGCAAAAGACAATCTACCTTTGCATTTCGTTTCCATTATTCAATCAATAATATTTATATCTTTCTATTCCCACAATTAATCTATTTAAGTGTAAACACAGTTGTAGCCACATGCCATTAAGATGCAAATCTACATTTGTTGAAGTCACGAAGAAAAATCTGTTTTATTTGCAGTGGTATCATGATATTACTTGGTATCACGATACTTTTGCTGCGGGTGGGCTTAGGCCTTGTCAATTTCAGTACCATTCTGTAAATGTGGTAACCTATGATTGATAAACAAAGGTGGCTGAACTAATTTTGATTGAATGTGTTCAGTGGTAGACAGGGAATTCTATTACGATTCATTCACAGATTTGTATTTGCAATTGTATTTGTATGGTTTTAATGATTAAAGATCATGAAAATGAACTTTAGTCTTTGTTATTTAATAACCGCTAATGAATAAAACTATTTGCGTAGAGGCAAGTACAAATTTACTTCGGGCAAGCAGATTTCTGATTCACTAATGAATAAAACTATTTGTGATGGGGCAAGTAAAAAAAAAAAACTTCACGTTGAGCCCTGAATGGGCTATATTTTATTCCATCACCGGTTTAAGTATTTAGCTGCATTATAGTTTATATCATTTAGTAAATTAGTAGCCTACTCAAAACCACAAAGCAGCTTACAACAGAACACAGTTGTCTTGAAATGCTTCCACTCTGTCCACTGTTCTGGGAACAATGAACACCTGCCTTGTACGATTTCATCTGAAACATGCATGAGATCATTTGTTCGTCAATCTGAACCCTACTACTAGGAGGAACAGAGCGAGCAAGCAAGACAGCAAAATCTGAACTCATGAACAGGCTAATTAGCTAACTATCAGATCCAAGAAATGCAGGCTATTATTTGCCAAGCAAAAATTGACAATACAGTAGAAATAACACACTTGAACAATTTACTAACTTTAATTGCATATGGCCAGTTATAGAGCTTTTACATATTTAACGTTGCCGTGTCTAAAAGAAAACATAATATTATACACATATATATATATATATATATATATATATATATATATATATATATATATATATATATATATATATATGTTTATCGTTGATTCATTTTAGGTAACGTTAGTTTGTGAACCGAGCAATAGGCCTACAACTCTTTCTCTGTTTCACATACATGTTGGTCAAGTAATAGTAAGCAACGATTTTACGTTAGCTGCCTCTTTCTATGTGCTATAACGCAGACAAGTAAAGTACGTAACGTCGCTACATCTCATCTGTTTGCCGCAACGTTAACATCAAGTTTCCAATAAGTAGTTGTCCTACGTTAGTCGCAAGCTACTTGTGAACTGTATCGTTAGGCCATCATCATATTGCTAGCCAGCGTGTGACGGTGTAAACTGTTGTCAGCGAAGAACCAGGTTAGCACATTAGCTACGAACCGCTAGCTACTAGCTGGTTTAAACTGTGCCACACACAAGTCTAGTACTCGAGTGGTTCAACGACTGCACCGGAAACGCATAGCGTTGGCTAGATAGCCAGCTTTTAAAGCATTATTAGCATGCAACAAAGTAAGTTGCTTTAAAAACTTGGTAACTATTACTTTGGTTGCTAATTAGCCCAGACAAGTTAACCTACGTTAAAGTTAGTTAAGTGATTGCTTGGCCCACAATATAAAATATATTGGTCAGACCATTAAACCAAGTAAATTCGAGTGTTACCCTCTTTCGCGAGCCAAAGCTAGCCATCGTTAGCAAGCTTAGTTCTGGAAACAGTGCAGAGGTAACGTTGGGACTATACTCGAAGACGAAGACCTCTCCTTGCCTTTCCTGCTGCTCATTGTCTGATATCGTCAAAAATGCGTATAATTAATATCGAAACATAATTTATATAGATTTATTTAAGATTGCTTACCGTCCTAGACTTCGGCCTGTCTCTATTATTCCTTTCCGTGCCTTTTCCTCTCTTCACCTCCTTCCGTTTTATGAGTCAAGATCGTCGCTAGAGTAGAGTAAGCGTCATCGTCTGGACTAGTTTTCTGTCGGAGAGGGCGGGCTTAACAAGCACATTACCGTATTGCCCAGGCCTGGCAAAAAACCACTTTCGTCCTTTTTGTTGCTGATGTGTCATGTTGTGAAATGTCAAATCAAATAGATGTCAAATGAGCAGTCATTTAGCAAGATTTGTATTATGGAGTTTTATAATATGTGCTTGTACTTTTTATGATTGTTTTTATCAGAATCTAATTGTAGTGCTCAATATCTTCTCACATTCAGTAACATATTCGTACTGTGGAAGCCCATTTCTGCCAGTGTGGGGGAAAAAGATGCTGAAAGTCATTATACTGACACACTTTCTCAAAATAATGACTTAATATTTCAAAAATAATTAAATTGAATCTCAAATTAATGAGAACCTTTCTCAATATAATGACTCAATACCTCAAAAATAATGAGAAACTATTTTAAAATAAGGACTTAGTATGTCAAAATAATGACTTACTTTTCTTGAAATAAGAACTTAGAGTATCTCAAAATAATTACTGATCTAGAAATAATTACTAAACTTTAAATAATTACTTAGTATCTCACAATAATGACTTGCTTATCTCGAAATAATGACTTACTATCTCAAAAGTAAATAGAAACTATCTCAAAATAACGAGAAATATTCTACCATCATGAACTGCTGCACTAGCTGTTTAATTGTTGTATATATTCTGCCTTAAACAGGGCACTGCTGGAAAAGTTACCCCTTTATAAGTTACCCCTATATAAATAAAATAATAATAATCACATACTATCCATCCACTTACTACATACTCAATTAAATATATATATAGCCTATGAGCTACATATTGCCATGGCGCACTTGCAGGCACTACATTGGAGCTTGCCTCATATTATTTTGTTTTTCTTAGATTGAATATGCTTAAGCACACTTTTGCAGATATTTATATATTTTTATTTTTATACTTTACTCTACATCAAAAACCATATACTTGCCAGATTCATCTTTTCCGACAACAATGACAAAAAGATGCTCTAGTGCACGCGTCTTAGTGATGATTGAATGTTTCTCATTATTGTTTTGAAAGTTTCGCATTATTTTTGAGATATTAAGTGATTATTTCGAGAAAGTTTCTCATTTTGACTTACAGGATATGTTTTTCTCCCCACAAAGGGAGTGACGCCTGGCTCTTTTTGTGGCACTGGCACAGGCCAGTAGCTAAACCAAAGAAACCAGCCTCAATACTGCCCCCACTGGTGGCAAGCCACTGGCTTCTGGCACAAACCAGCTA
>JAPMUY010009287.1:0-84698 GCA_026901105.3 Galaxias olidus
ATGTTGGGGCTTTCATAAAATCCTCGGTTGCATAACAAAGTTACGATAGTGATGTTGGATTCCCAGCCCCATAATAATCTTCTTGTGGGCCCTGGCAGGGAGAGGAGGATCGTTTTCCTAATGATGTTGTCCTGGTTCCTGCCCAACATCTCTCCCTCTAAGTGCTAATTGGCAGTGACTGGCTAGCCGGTGCAACTGGGGGCAGCTAGCCACATTAGCCCTGTTGTTTTCCTCCCCATCTTTCCGGCACCATGGCTCACCAGACTACAACCAGCCGGCCTGACTGGAGGCCGTGGTAGGGGATAGATCATGGTTAGAGGAGTTTATATTTAGATCTTTAAATCCCCCTCCATGAATCTCATCTGACATTAACTGTGTCCCCATTTACCTCTTCCTTCGGTTTCTCTGTTTGCCAATAAGAACAACTACCTAATTGTGGCTGTGTTAGCTAGCCCGTCACATACATGCACTGGCTTTGTGTGTGTGTGTGTGTGTGTGTGTGTGTGTGTGTGTGTGTGTTAATTTGAGCATGTATTACATATCGTAATTGTTATATTCGGGTGTCAGAGGCCAAAGTTCACCGAGCATGCCCTCGAGAAGGGAGTAAATCCGTCGTAATCATCAAGCATTTAATCAACCGGTGCCCAGCACTGGAAGTAGATTTAATTAAAGCCCCGCCACGGAGCGTATGGAAGTGACGTGTGGTGTGGACAGCTACCATCCGTCACTCCTTAATCGGTATGATTTGTTTGGGTGTCTCCAAGCCGTGTCTCATCTCTTTCACTCTTGTTCTGGCACTCTTTTTTTCTTTACATCTACACCTCTCTCTCTCGTCCTCTTCCTGTTTCCCCCGCCCCCCTCTCTCTCTCTATTCGTCGGCTCGTTTCTACAGTCTAGCATGGCAGAACAGGATCCCACCCCCGAACAGCTGGCGGCCATTGCCGCGGCTAACGAGGAGGAAGGCGGGGTCAACTACAAGCCTCCCGCCCAGAAGAGCCTTCAGGAGATCCAGGAGCTGGACAAGGACGACGAGAGCCTGCGCAAGTACAAGGAGGCCCTGCTGGGAAACTCTGCTGGGACTGCAGCAGGTGAGTGGGGCGGAGCCGTGGAGCCACGCACACGTTTTATGAAAGCATTATTATTTACCACACACACACAGTAACGGACACTATATATTCACGGTGAAACCAAAATGTGAGTTTTAGCTTTTGAGTTCATCTACAAACTCATGAACCGTCTGGAGATGTCATGGGCGCAATTCAACGAATTCATCTTTCACTTTAATAACACGAATGTGAGCTTGATATCATTTTTTGTCTCTACGTCTCAACTTGACGTTCACGCTGAAACAAACACTCACCGTTCTGACGTTCACATTTCACACTAATTTAAAGTTTCAAAATGTTTTGTTAGTCATTCAAAAATCTGACCCATCTGATTTACTGTTCCGGTTGTTTTCTTTTAAATATCCTTCCGCATTCATTTCAGTCAAAGCGTTGGCAAGCTGTTTTTTCCAGGATGTGATTAAGTGTTGTGGCAAATAGCGCGCACAACAGCATGCCCAACTATCTGTCCTTTTTCCATAATTTTCTGCTTGTTCAATGTTTACTGTGTGTGTAATTATGCCATTGGGAGGTTTTGTGTCTTTTTGGAAGTATTTTTGGCATGGATGAAGCTGTGGTCTTGTGGTGTGTGTGTGTGTGTGCGTGCGCATTGTGCGTTGTGCCGACATTCTTGTTCCTGCCCTTTACCCGTCCTTTCCGTTCAGCCCAGTGGGAGTATCCATCCTCCTCCCTAGATAACAGCCATTCCCCCTCAGGCTTCTGACACCCACTGCAGCCTGGCCATTACAGAGGTCAGACTGGTTTAGCACCGCGCTACCAAGACCCAATCAAAAGAACCCTTAGCACCCGTCTTTAGTTTTTGTAATATGTCTCTGCTGTTGCGTTTATGCATCTGACTCACAGCTAAAATGTTCTGTACAAAGCAAGCAATGATGCTTTACATTTTTACCCCCACACATTGTCCAACCCACCAGTTTAAACCCTGCCTTGCTAAATCTCTATTCAAAGGAGTAAATGGTCCTTTTACATTTTTTTTATTTTTTTTTTATTTTTACAAATTGGTCTCCGTGTGTGTTCCGATGTTACAGTACGGTCGAGTGCATGTTGCTTTTGTGGAGCTCCTTTTTGAAATTGCGCACTCTGTCCATTTCGGTGTTCCCCTCTGTCACAGCTGATCCCGGCGTCCCCAACGTCCAGGTGACACGCTTGACCCTCATGTGTGAGACGGCACCGGCACCCTTGACCCTTGACCTGCAGGGTGAGTAGAGCACGCGCTTGTCTGCCGGGTATTTTCAAGTCGTGTCACTGTCTTCTCCTTACTTCTCCTATAGGTATACCATAAAGAAAGTATGTCAATCAAAGGGAATCTGCAACGACTAGAACTGCTTTTAGTGTGAAGAGGCGTTTTCATAGTTGGCATGCGTAATATTTTCCACATGAACACGGAGGGGTGGGGGGAAAAAATCCCTTCTTCTTCTGCATGTGTCCAGCAGCAGACAGACATTCTATCGGCGTTGCATCACACTCATGTCCATTTATGACCAGATAGGTTTGAGGTCGTTAGCTGGGCTATTTGCAGTGAGTCCTGTTTTTAAGTGGGTTACTGGGTATTTCCTCTACGGCCATGACCCAGTCCTGCCCCCTACGGACCCCATGCTAACTACAGACAGTGAGGCGTGTGTCTTTACAGTCCAGCTGAGTGGGACCATGTTAAGCACCACCTGGTGGGCGTGCAGGGTACTAGATCCATACAAGGGAAATGCACACAAGTACTTTCAAGCTCGAAAATATCCTCAAATGATCTTTCCATGGCCGTGTATTGACCCCTAGCATTTAGATTTTTATTTGGGTATTGATTTCATTTATTTAGGTAGGCCTTTGCACTGGGACATTTCTCAGGCACTCATCTTTTCATCTTTTGTTTCTTCCTTACTCCCCCTCTAACTCTTTCTTCTCTCCCTCCCTCTGTCAGGAGACCTGGAGGCTTTCAAGAAGCAGTCATTTGTTCTGAAGGAGGGAGTGGAGTACAGGATAAAGATCAGCTTTAAGGTGAGCCTGCCTGGTTTATGTCTCGTCTTTCCACATCTCTGTTTGTGTGTGTGTGTGCGCTGCGGCGTCGTTGGCGTGGAAGTTGTTTGGTTCAACGGTCGTCCTTAAGTGTGGGACTAAGCATTGGCTGTGTGTGTTTGTTTTGTTTTTCTAGGTGAACAGGGACATCGTGTCAGGACTGAAGTATGTTCAGCAGACATACAGGAAAGGAGTGAAAAGTAAGCATCGCTGTATTACTTGTCCTTTCCCCCCCGCTCTCCTTTTCTTTCCCAGCATTCAATGCTGTCTCTCCGTATGTGTTCAAAACTCGAGTGTGACACGTCTTCTGAGCAGTCACTGCTGTAGCCAGCGTTGTTTTGGTTAGTAGAGGAGGTGTTTATGTTGGCCCCCAAACTGCGTCACTCAATGGATAGTTAATGGCTCCACCCACCAATCTGAGTGTTTGTTCATGATTTCGCTGATAGCCATTGTGTTTAGTGTTTTTTTTTTTGTCGTTTCCCGTGTTATTCTCCACCCTCAGCAACAAGCCATCGTAAGCAGCGTCAAAGACTCGATCTGCTATGTCTCTAAAATGTCCGCTTGGCAAGAAATTCAGTTGAAGAGTTTACATTTGGGAAAGTTGGAGCTGTTAAACACTTCATGTCAACACTTGAGTTACAGGGGCCGGACCGAATGGGCTGTAAGAAATTGTGTTTTACTCATTTGTCACCCCACCCCCCCCTGCTGTGCGCAGTCGACAAGTCGGACTACATGGTGGGCAGCTACGGTCCCAGGCCGACCGAGTACGAGTTCCTCACCCCTCTGGAGGAGGCGCCCAAAGGCATGCTGGCCCGCGGCACCTACAACATCAAGTCCAAGTTCACGGACGACGACAAGCATGACCACCTCTCCTGGGAGTGGAACCTCAACATCAAGAAAGAATGGAAAGACTAAGCCCCTCTCCGTCCTCTGCTGTCAACCTTCCTCCTCCTCCTCCTCGGTTCCCTTTCCTCTCTGACATCCCTCCATTCTTTTTTCTTTCTTTTTTTTTGGAATCGATTATGCATCTTGATTCTGTGTTCATTTTTATCATGGAGAAGAGTTTTGCCCTTTCAGTCGATCCACTCTACTCTCCACTTCTCTCATTGCTGTAGTCTGTCAGTCAATTTACTTCATTTCATCTGTATTTTCTACTCCCCCATTGCAGATCCCCAATCTTTTCAGCAAAGGGGGATAGATGCTTGACAATATATGAATGGAGTAAGCAAACAATCAAGATTTTTTTTGGTTTTGTTTTGTTCATAAAGAAAAAAAAAAAAAAATCCTAAAGAGAAACATGTATTCTGTGTTATGCTCTTCAAATACAAAATAATGATGTAGTTGATGATCAGCTATGTGAATTCTTCTATCCTTCCGAATGTATTTCTTCCTCATCCTCTTACATGCCCTTTCTCGTTCCTTTTCTATTTAGTTTTTATACATGACCACGATCTGCCTTAGAAAGCATTGTAATGAGGATGCTGCTGTTTGCAAATGGCTTCTGTAGAGTCAAGTTCTGTCATCTGCATGGAGGGGCTGCTCTCTGACTCAGCCAGAATAAAGCCGTTGAGCAGATTATTTGTGCCAGGGTCCGTGTAATTTGTTAAATACAGGAACTGGTCTAAATTCCAAACGGTTAAACATAGCACTTGAACCCTCACTTTATTATGTCTCCGAAGTCCAGCAGTTGCCTGTACCAACATCTGCCCATAGGGGGCAGTGTCATCTGCTGATCCACCTCATCAGGGTATTCCGACATTTAGAACAGCAACCGTGCGGCCTTAAAGAGAGTCATTCTACAGCCAAGTATGAAAGAAAAGTTGACCTACAGCCAGTTGCCTTCAGAATGTAACTGTTACTGTGAGGGCCCCCTCTCACAGTGTTTGTGTTTAATACAGCCGGCATTGGTCTGGGTGTTCTGCCTGTTTTACCTTCCTTTTTATTTTAGGATGGAGCACGTCTGAAAGCCAGTAGAACTAGTTGACCTCCTTAGTAGCTATTGAGAATATCTGCTTCCCCCCCACCACAGTCTCATTTAAAAATACTTTTAAAATTTTTTTTTATTGTGGTGTCCTTTCCAACCACGTGGACGTCCAGTAGCGTGTGTTTAAACGAACGTACTGTCATGTTTGCATTGTTTATCTCGCTCCAGATCAGTGTAGTTACGAATGTAATGGACTGAAGCTGACACTCTGGATTTGTCTTTCCTGACTCGTGTCCTCTAACCGGACATTTAGTCAGCGCTTCCAGTCACTGTGTGTCCCCTGTCACTCCAGTGTCGTCAAGTCACCCTGCGATTAGCGCTCGTTGCTCCTGTGGCCAGTAAGGAATTTCACACTAGGCCTGTTAAAGCGCTCACTTCGTGTTACTCAACTGCAAGATTACAATTCTAGTTGTGCCTCAGGCCTTTTCAAGCTTCAGAGAAACGCATCCTTTTAGGGAGATTTCTAATGGACGCTTTAACATAAAGAGCTGTCTGTACTTTGAACTTTGACCCCGGTTGTGTAACCTCTTGACTAATGGGTTGGATGTTTTAGAAAAGAGAAAAACGAGAAAGGCCAACCCATCCTTACTACCTTGTTTATTTTTGTACACTTGTGTTTTTCACTGTCATAACCTGTGAAATGTGTATGGGGTTGTGTGTGGGTTCCCTGGCCTGACATGGGTTTGTGCTCGATTTGATTATGTCTGTGTGGGTCTGAGTAGATGTGCTGCTACTTCTCCGTGTCACCTGGAGATTTAGATGACTGCTCACCTGTGTCCTCAATAAAGTGTTCAGGCTGGAAGTGCTTCTTTCTCGTCTTTTTAAAATGTAATTAATCAATCAATCGTTGTGACGTCATTACCTAATATATTTTAACTCATCAATGGTAATACAAATACAAATGTTTTTTCAGGACAGTTTGCGACATGAACAACCACAATTTAGAGATTTTAATTTGACAATATTTTAGATGTTATGTAACCATTACTGATAAGTTAAATAATAAAATCATTATTCACAAAGTTTGCTCAGAACACAAAAAAAATTGAGTTTTAAATTACCGGTAAATGCCCTTGATAAATAGCCTAGGCCGCAGGGTTACACTACACTCTATTCAGAAACGAGCAGCACATACTATACTATACACACACATCAGTCACTCTATGTAAGACGAAGATGCTTGTGACGTGCATTTTGGCAAAATGACAACTTGTGATGGCAGAAGATTCTTTGAGCACAACATACAATGTGCATATTACAAACCTACATACTCTAGTTTATAACTTCTTATGAGGAATGTAATCACTATGTAATATAATTATTACTTTTTTATCTTATGCTATCAAGGTTTTCTAGTTTTTATATTCTTAATCTACAACCCAATGGTATATCCATAATTTGAAAAAGATTTTAAGAAATACCTTTTCAGACCTGACAACAAATGCTTCATAGCTAGACAGTCTATAATTTGTTGAAACATCATATTTACTTTTTTTAAATACGTTGGAAAGTAATTTCTGCATCTTACCTAAATAGTCCAATCCCACCCATCACTCAGGTGACTCGCCATTACACTAGATTGTCGTCATCATCAGTAGACAGGCCATAATCATTTTAGTGCACTACCTGCTTCTCGTAAATTAGGTTAGCTCAGAAAACAAGGCAATTAATCTGGCCAGACAGGAGCCTTTCGCATGTACAACTGCTACGTAGCGATATGAAAGATTTGGCAGTTTTCCAGATGAAGTTAGCTCATTGTTGTAGAGGGAAGCATCTACAGGTAGACTGTCATTCACCACCTTCTATAACAGGCATTCTGCCATTAAGACATAAGTGACCAAAGATATCACAAGCAAACACTGCAAGAAAACAGTATGAGAAATAAAATTAAGAGCACCGGCTTAAGGTCTGGTTTTTGTACCCTTTGTTTTTCAGTGCTTGTAAGTATGAGTAGCAGTCAGTCATGGCAATTCACTTGGCGGACTTTCTTCTCGCCTTGGTAGAGTTCACCTCACTCTTGGTCTTCTGAAGGCGGGAGAAGATCTCTTTAAAGAGGGCCTTGTACTCGGGCGTGTTCTGGCCCAGCCTCTTATCCACCTGCTCCACGTGCCGGCTGATCCCCTCCAGGGCCTCTGGCGTGGAGGGGGCCTGGGGCGGCGTCGAGGGGCCGGCAGCCGCGGCACAGGCGCCCAGGACGGGCCCCGAGGAGGCAATGCTGCACTCCTTCATGGAGGGGTCTCTGGAGACGGGCCTGGAGGTCTGCACGCCGGCGTGGCACAGGTTCTCCTCGTGGCGCCGGCACTTCCCCAGCAGCTCCTCGTACTTCTCCAGCAGGGCGTGGTACTGCTCGTCCACCTCCCGCAGGATGGACATGCCCCGCTTGCGCACGCCGATGGCGTGGAGAGCGTAGCTGCCCTGCCGCCTGCCCGAGGCGTCGCGGGCAGACATGGCGTTGAGCGCCGTGTCGCTGCAGCTCTTCCTGACCGGGCCTCCCTGCTGGCCCGGCTCCCCGGAATCCCCCGTGGCGCCCTCGGCCCCGTCCTCCTGCCTCGCGCCCTCCTCGGGGGTGTCCGTCTCGGGGGCGTGGTTGAGCAGGGTCTGTTCCAGGCCGTCCTGCTCCATGGTGCCCAGCAGACAGAGCCGGGAGCGCCGGAGCTGCTGCATCTCCTCCAGCTCGGCCTCCAGCTCCTGCACGCGCAGCTGGCAGCCCTCGGCGCCGAGCAGGCGCTGCTCCAGCCGCTCGAACTCCTGCAGCATGGCGGCGCACTCGCGCTCGGCGCCCTCGCGCCGCGCCCGCTCCTCCGCCATGGTGGCGCGCAGGGCGGAGACCACGTCGCGGAGGCGCTCGTTCTCCATGTCCAGCGGCTGCCGCTCGGCCAGGTCAATGCTGCCAGGGTTGGCGAGCAGGAATCCATCTTCATGCCTGACGGAAGGAGAGACGTACGCACCAAGACTTTTAAAGGCTAACCCTGCACCCTATAAAATGCTGTGATTGTGGTGAAGATTGTAATACTTGGTGTTCATCATGATTGTTTTTGTCCATGTGACGTTCTTTCTATACTTTATCAGGTTAGTAATACACTCCTCAGGTTAGCAATACACTCCCAGTGAACACGTCTGGTGAAAGACGAGAATCATTTTACTCTTTTCCTTTGGTTTCTTGGTCATTTGTATTTCATCGAAAATGTATGTTTGTACATATTTATCCATATATAAATCCTTTATCTTTACCATTTTGAAAATGAACCTACCCCAAAACACATACAATTTTAGGTTCTGTTAATGACCATCTGTTTAGTTAAACACAATCTAAGGTATGCCACAACTGTCCAATAGTTACTTTGGTGCAGTACAGAGTTCCTTGAGGCAGGGGAAAGAGTGGACCGTCTTGCGTCGTTCTCTCTTGTCTCTGCGAACCCTCAACTCCTCCAGGGTCCTCAACTCCTCCACGTGAGAGGTAAGAGTGTCCACCTGATTCTGCAGAACCTCCATGATACCTGTCAACCTACAGACACACACACACACACACACACACACACACGTAGAGCACGGAACTAAAGTAGCTTATCTTTTGTTAAATAGGTACATACCAAAGACTGTACTCACAAAGCATTATTTACACAGGAATTGGAACATGTTTACAATGAACAGTGGAAAGCATTCAAGAAATAAGCCTGTTAGCTTCACTTGTAACCAACCAACAATATGATTTTGAAATTAGCTGAAATTCCTGTTATGCAAACAAGGACAGGGAAAATCCTATTGCACAAAGTACAACACAACTGATTTAGAATCACGCTATTTCGACGTCGGGTGCTATGACGGCCTTGTTGTTTAGGTCTAAATATAACGGCATGCGTCAGTTGGTGCAGTAGCCTCCGTCTCGCACCTGTCAATTTTCTGCTGCGAGGCCTTGCTCTCCAGCACCAGTTTCTCGTTGGTGATCTCGAGCTCTCTGGCCGTCACGTCCAGCTGCTCGTAGACCTTGGCGTGCTGCTCGTTCATCTCCCTCAGCATCTCCTGCTGCTTAGACAGGTACTGCAGAGGGGGGTGGGAGACATCAGAGAGGAAAAACGTCGAACACTGTGTGGTCTAATTTAGAGGAAGAAACTGTAAAACCGCTGTCATTTAGTCTTGTGTACCATCATTCGATTTGTTCTTCTAAGTGTACGTTGTGACGTATCATACGGCTAAAGATCATATGATACTTACGTACTTAATAAGTAAATCGAATTGCATTTTTTATTGGATGTATTATAAATGTGTATGGTTTGAGATTTTCCTAGTCTGATTCGACTTGGGGGATGAGTGCTAGCTGCTTGCTTGTTGATGGAAAAGTCCTTCTCTTCCTAATGAGTAGGCAGGTTTGGCTGTGTGACAGAGGAGTCAACGAGTTCCTTTGCCCCCCCCCAACGCGCACCCGCAGTAAACACCGCGCCCGAGACTACAGCTGCCTCCTTCTCCTCCACTCTCCCCTCGCAACGCGGCGTGCTGCAGGCGCCAATCGGCTCGATGGAGGTCGAGGGCAATCGAACGCTGCCAGACACAAGAGGCCCTTCGCGGGTGCCCAGAGTGCATCTTCAGCAGTTTGGCTAAGGCGAGCACACACACGCTCGCTGCACCACGGGCCGTTAATTTTAACGTCCAGCCAAGTTTACGACACGAACGGTGGACAGGGGCTGATTTCTTTTGGAGCAAAGTACCTCTATCTCCTGCACTTGTTCCTCATTGTCGATGTACATCTGCTGCAGGGAGTCCTCCAGGTCCTTGTTACGCTCCAGAAGGGTCTTTCCCAGCTCTGCCGCCAGATGCAGGTCTGAGGAAAAGAGAATGGTAAATGGTAAATGGTAAATGGACTGCATTTATATAGCGCTTTTCAACCAGAATGGAACAAAGCGCTTTACAATGTTGCCTCTCATTCACCCATTCACTCACACACACCGATGCCATGCAAGGCGCATTTCACAATAATAACACAGAATAACACAAACACACAGCAATGAGACCAAGGAGGTCTACTTCCTTTAGTTTCAGTGATGTGGTTTTCCCAGAGAAAGTTCTTAAAGTCGTTTTAAATTGCATTAAAAGAATTAGGGCGGATGATTCCGTTTTAAACGGGACAGTTATGTTCTGTGCTTTTAGCACACGTTTATGAAAATGTGTTCATCAAAGACCATCCCGCTGACAGAAGGAATACACCCCCTCATGCGAGATCAAACTCAGAGACTGTGCCATGATGCATGGGAGAGGGAAATCCTCTCATTCAATTTTGCCTACGGGACTTTTTTTTTTTTTTTAAATCCTTCATCTTTTCTGATTAAGACAAGTCACAGTAACCCTAGACTTAATGTGATCAAGAAAAGGAAGATGGGAGAGAATGAGACGTTGCATGGAAAACCTGGCCAAGCAGAGCCTTCGGATTAGTTCAAAGCACAACAGACTCATTTAGGTCATGCCAAAACAATGAGCACCCCCCCCCCCCCCAAAAAGTGTTCTTTCATCCTGTTAATTCTGGAGGTAGATTTGCCATGGGTTTATGTACAGTCTGGCCTAACTGTTTCTAGGGTAGCTTCTTACTTTAAAACCCTAGCTTACAACCACAGACAGACTGTTGCCCCATGACATGAACAAAAAAAGGCCCTTAAAACAAGAACCGCCGTTCTCTCTGCAGTGGCTGCTAAACAAACACGTACGTCGGCTGGCGCAACCACCTCATCCTTTCCTTAAAAGCAGCTCTGACAGAAACGAGAGCGACAGAGTGCGTCCACCTAATCCAGACAACGTACACAAAAGGTCACGTGCTCCAAGGGAAGCCAGAGGAGTCCACAGGAGCCATCCTCACAAGGTCCTAGAGCGCCGCAACTTGAAGGATCCATTATTCATAGGCCTCTGTGGCGACACGGCCTAGTTGGACTGGGAGAGAGCGCTCCGCTGGCTCCGACCTCCTTAGAGCCCATAACAACCGTCGACGGGGAGGGAGGGGGCGAGCGGCTGAGATGCTGGGAAGCACTGACCTCCATTACTGGTGATGAATGCAGCGTTGTGTCGCCACAGTGTAGGTCGTCAGCACTAACAGGAACACATGCACACTACAACCGAACAGAAGGCCTGCAAGACACTTTACCAGTACACTTACAGTAATTCACAAGGGATTTAATATGATTTACCCTAAGGCAATAAAAAGGCGCATGCTCACATCATAGCGTGCTTACGTGTGTAAACGTATGTGTGGGTTTACCAGCCGGCAGGTAATAGAAATGACGTAACATTAATGGAAACCACTTGGGGATGAAAAAGACGGTTAATAATTAGCCTACTTTCTTCACAAACATGAAGGAACCTTCACTGGATCCTCTGAAGGACGATTTCTACAACAATTGCAGGCAAAGGTCGGCTGGCAATCTTCTAAAGAGCTGATAACAAACAAAGCACTGGTCTGGACCATTGAGTGATAAAGGGTCAGCAAGAGATGTGTGTGTGTGTGTGTATTTACCCCGCACGTTGCCTTTCTTTTTGTACACACTGTCTTACTCTTCGTGACTAACATACACCACACATTGTCTCTAGAGCCTAGATGACGTAACGTTGGATGTGGTTTTATCAAAGAACAAGGATACATGCCGACTCCATGGACAGCACATCTCCGCTTAATCTGGTCAGACCGCAATAACAGGCCCAGCCATGTAGACATTAAACACTACCGGCAATCGACCAGCATCAAAAATATAGTTGCAGAAACAAGACACACACACAGAGACAGAGACAGAGACAGAGACAGAGAGAGAGAGAGAGAGAGAGAGAGAGAGAGAGAGAGAGAGAGAGAGAGAGAGAGAGAGAGAGAGAGAGCTCATGGGCCCGAAAGCTTTCTGCACAGGAGGGGCTGCTTCGTGGTAATGCATTTTGATAGGTCAACATCCCATTGCGTGGTTGTGGCTTACTGTCTTTGGTAAGCATGACATCATCTAAAGATGTCGCCCGCACAGGCAGGCCATGTATTTCAAGAAGATGAACACAGAGTTCACAAACACACAGGTCACACTTGGTAGACGGTCATATATCTAAGTCTTATCTAATTACATAATTGTATATGTAGGTTACGTTTAATTACGACACATCTGATTCATACATACATTGTGGCTTGGAGCCATGCTCCTGTAAGTGCTTTAATACGTTTATTTCACTTGGAGGTTTGCTTTGCCTCCCAATCTTTCTAAGCCCAGAGCTGAAGCCTCTGATCCCCCGCCGGGAAGGTCCTGTCTGGGCTCTCTAATCAGATCATCCTGCTGGGAGCTTAATGCAGCCGGGCCCGATATTTAACAACACTGCGATGCGATATGGCCTATGACACCGGAGTCCACCTGCTTCTCTTCGCTCTGACCATGGACGACAGTGCTGGGATGAGACAAAGGCAAAGCCGCTTTCCCTCTCTGGGTCAGAGGATAATCAGGAGATGGATGTGGTGATGTAAAGGCCTCAGTCAGGTAGGGACAAATGTGCTTATACCTGGAAGGCCTAAAGAGATACGCTACCACAGTTCATTCACTCTATTTTAATAGTTTGATGGGATAATGGCCTCGTTTTGTTTGTAGGATAGGCTAGATCGATCAGACTATTTGGTTAAAAAATGTCTGTTGGAGTCAAGTATCTAACGCAACAAAACCCAGGCAAAGACAGTGGCGTTTTTCACAGCAGACATTTCTAGCAAGCGGCTCTGGGTGCAAAACAAGAACTGTGTGCGCTACAAATGCTACATCTAACTGTTTCAGTGAGAAGGTGTGCCTGAAAGTCTCTGATTATTAATGCTACATTATTGTTCATCGAGAATTAGACGAATAAATACTCCAACACCCCCCTCCCTTTCCTAAACTGACCAGACAGACAGATGGACATGAGCGGTCTGTTCCTCCCTCTCAGACATTACACTGAAAGGCCAGTCTTTGTTCAGAATCTAACTGCCATAGAATTCTGAGAATGTTCAGTATTTCTGCACACCAGTTCCTACTTGTTCATCCGACTTACTTTTGTATCACTTGTCCATTCGTTATTTTCTATAGCCATTGCACTTGATTTTTTTTCTCCCCATCTTTGCCTCTAATGACATTGGACTCAGAGTCAAATTCACTTAGCGGATGCCAGTGTGCATGCATCTCTCCACACATCACCAGCACAGGCCACCGCCCGACTACTCAGCGATTTTGGGGCTGGAGAAAAGAATAAATCCTGTCATAACATGACAAGACGCACTACTGACTAGATCAGAATAATTGTCAGAAGACTAAGGCATGAAGAGAATGCAACTCTGGACTGAATCATCGGGGTGTCTGGTGGAAAGGGGTGCACAGAGAAATGTTATGAATGGGTGGCTGGCGGGGGGCTACTAGGGAGACTAAAGAGTTGCCTAGGTTGCCAGGTCATGCAGAAAGCTTATCAATAATAACACACTTGACACCTGCAGGTATTTCTGTAATAAACATATAACTTAGGTCTGCTTTAAAGTAAACATAAACAAATAAACAAACTTCAGCGCAAATGTTACAAAATAATTCCCTAATTGTTGAAAGCTATTGCCTTTTGCAGCATCGAAACATTTCACCTCGCCACTTTCAATAGACAACGTATCCATCTCATGGAGGCTGTGGATGCAGTTTACTCACCCTGCTCCAAATCCCGTTGGTCGTACCATGGCTCCTCTTCCTCTGTCACGAACTCTTCCATTACGCCTGCACGGAGCATCGATTATCAGGCTCTAGAAGAGGATGTTTACCGGCGATCCGCTCTGTAAATTGTCCGATGGCTCGTCCGGAAGCGACGCACGCCTCTCATGAGCTAAATATCTAACGGTGCAACCTCCCAAAGCATTAACCCTTTCGGCGGCGCGTTGCATCGAGAAGAAAAATCTCTTTGGTGCACCTGCCCCCAAACCATCTGCTACTCCTCCTTTCAAGACCATGGAAATCATTTAATCAGTTAATCCATAATAATAATAAAGCTTCCCAACACCATTCTGAACAAATTAGAAAAACAGCAAAATATTTTCTTTTCCAAACATAAATAAAGTAGGCCTATGGACAAGGTTTCTTACCAAACTATTTAATCAAGCGTTTATCTAATCTTTAGTGCATTAATGTATAGACATGGTACTGGACCAAATTGTTCCCCTTGTATGCCATCACTTACGTAGGCGTCCAGATGATTTCAACCATGCCCCCACTTGGGCTCGTGCTTTGCACCGACATCTCTCTCCTCCTCTTATTCTATCTGTATAAACTAAACAGAATATTCAATATTGACTGTGTACTTAATAATAACACAGCCGGATCCCACTCATTCACACAGCCAAAACAGGAATAACTTACAATGAATGAAGTTTTATCATGTATCAACGTTACGTAATGATTTATTGTAAAATGGTATCCTCGATGACGGAGTTCAAATGCAGCCTACTTCAAGCGCATTCTTCGCACCTTTCATTAAGCTTGCTCATTATGCAATCTAGGGTGTCAGTAACCACGTCGTCATTTGAGACTATAAAAATGGATTAAACTAAAAGAAAATGTCAATTACATTGTACATATAAAAGAAGGTCCCTACATCCTGTTATAATATGTGTACATTCAAATGGTTGCTCATTGGTCCAGCAGAGTTCACGTCAAGTAACAGCAGCAGCAGTAGCAGCAGAAAGGATTGGTTACACAGCTCAGCCTCCCTTTCTTAACAAACAGTGTAATAACAATCAAACACAAACGCTGTCTCTGTTTAATGTTGAGCTGTCACTGCGCGTGGAAAAAAAGGACGGAGGGCTCTGCTCTGGCCTAGCAATCCGTCAGCTTGTACAGCAGATAGGTTTTATTGCTAAACTACACAGGCCCAGAACCAGGGCAGTACGAAACGGAAAATGGTGGGAGGCTAGCAACAAATCACGTTTGTCAGACGGCTCAGTGGAGTAGCCTTGCGTAGGGAAACCAGAGGCACGACCCCCCGGGAGATTCATGGCTGACAGTGATGAAGGTCTCCTTTCATGCCCATTCATGCCGTCCTCTTATCATTTGTATATGTCCTAAGAGGCATTGGGAGTTGGAGGAGTGGTGGTGGTGGTGGTTGCGCGGCGGGATCTCTTTAGGTGCTTCCAGTCGGCCTCACTCTCGCAGCGCTTCACGCCACTGAATAACTTCTTTATCAGAGTCTTGGCGTCTGCTTTCACTGTGGATAATATAGAATAGATGAGAAAAATGCCCTTTTTGGCATGTGGGGGAAGAAAAGGTCATATTTTATGTATATATTTACATGAATATATTGCGATTGAATGTTTCTTGAATGTTTCTTCTCACCCTGCCCCTTTCCTTGACCCCGAGTGTCTGCGAGCAGATGAGACAAGTAGCGTGCAAATGACTTGAAAAGTTCCTGTAACAAATGTGGGGGGAAAAAAACCTGGTTGCACACTTATTCTTTTTGCATCACATAAAAGGTTGATATCTTAACAAATCTTTCACTGAAACCCCATAGTTCCTCCCCTCGTTTCACCTTCGTGGCAAACTTCCCCTGAGTATAGAAAGGGTCCAGGCACCGCACCACGATGTCCGCCACCTCCTTCATCGTCACAGGCTCGGGCGGGTCTTTCGCCGAGTTCACAGCGGTCTCCTGAACCGCAGAGTTAAAGGTCACTCTCTTACTGCTCCCCTGGACAGGGCGGCTCCGCTTGGTTGGAGGAGAGTCCGACAGCCCTATAGCTTGTAGTCTGTCCTCTGATGTCTAGACACAGAAAAATATTCAAAACACAACTATTCAATATGGTCAGTTTCAGTTAGGTTATGAGATGTATATGGTGAAACGTAAAAAAAAATACATATACTGTACATATAAACAATAGATACCCTTTGTGCGGGCAGCAGCTCAGCTTTGTCTTCAGATGAATTATACCTGTGTGAAAAATAAAAGGATAAGTTAATTGGAGAAATTATTGGAATATTCGACGTGTAGTCTTTTAACTGCTCAGACATCTTACCCTTTCATGGACTCCAAATCCAGATTGGGCTTCACTTTGAAATCTAAATCCATATCAGACACCTTCTTATATTCCAGGTCCAGCTTCACCTCTTTGGTTCGGAAAGATTCCCTCTCATTTTCATCATCATCATCATCTAAAACTACAACTTCGGTTTTCAGGTCGTTTGTGAGAACAGTGTCCACGGGACTCGTATCCATGGAGACAGTAGCCGCGGTAGAACTCCCCGTGACGGACGTGATGCGCGACTGAGTGACGGAGTCGGTTGCCATGGGACCAACACCGATGCCCTCGGCTGAGGAACTGTCAGTTTCCTTCGCAGCCCAGTGCCCCCCGCTTTCCTCTGTCCTTGTCGTACCAAAGTACAGCGCGATGTTACGCGTGCTCTTGGCCGCCTCCGCCAGCTTCTGCTGCTTCCTGCTCAGGGCCTTGCTGGGACTGTTCAGGCAGGCAGCCGCGGCGCCGGCTTTGGACCTGATGGAGGAGGTGATGTTCGGTGCCGAGTCGGCCGGCTTCGTGTCTTTCCTTTTTCCCTCCTCCTTCTTCTTCTCCCTCTCCGCGGTAGACTCTTCCGAGCCCCCCAGGGTGTGGCCGAAGAGCCTTCCGCCACTCTCCTCTCCATTAGAGGCCTGCATCAGCTCTCTGGCTGTCTGAAAGGGGTTAGATGAGCCTCTCAGCCCTGCTCCTATCCTCTTGCGCTTCAGCTAGCAGAAAAGCAGAGAGGATATTAAGACATACATGAAGTAAAAAAATAAAATAAAAAAGAATTATATTGTACAACACATGGAAGTCTTTATTAACTGCACAAGTGTCGAATAGGGCTGTGGCAAATATTACATGATCGCTTTATTACAAGTATTTTAAGTTGTGCCGCATTGACTGTGCAAATTTGCTAAATTATTTATTTGTATGTTCTCATGATCAATAATGCCTCTTCTTTTTTACAAAGCAAATGTATCTATTATTATAATACTATTGGGCTTATACTATAAAAGTAACTTCATTTAATCGTCAATCGCATTTATTTGAATGACATCTAATCTTCACCGAAAATGTGAAGATTATCGTGACAGCCCTAGTGTCGAATTGATTGTATGGGTGTGTGTGTATATTTGTTTCTAAATGCGTCTTACAGAGTAGATCTGTGAGGCTGGGGTGAAGTCATACTGCTCCTCGTGACGGGAGGTGGAGGAGGAAGAGCAGGAGGCAGCTTCCTCTTGGGGTTCCTCCTTCTTCGTCTCTGTGGCCTCGCAGGAGCTGCTGCTGGTCCTTACATCTCCTCCTCCACCTCCTCCTCCTCTTCCTCTTCCTTCTGCTGCTGCTGCTGGGGCAGACACTCCCTTCTTCATTTCGGATACCTGCGGAACAAGAGGGATGAATCGTTGTACCTCTTACAGAAGCTGTTGAGAAAAGATTCAACGAAAAGAACTTGTATACACTAAAATGGACACCGTGTCAAAGGCATCCCAGCCAATGCCATGCACGAATATAGCGCGGAATATTTTTGCAAACATCGATTTTTATCCCAGCCGATCATTTTTGCTGTTGGCCCTGCGTCAAGGACTTTATCTCAAAGAAAACACTCGAAAAAAACAGTCCTGAGTTACTCACTCTCCTCAGGACAGCTGCTTTGTACAAGTTGGAAGACTTGCTGTTCCTGAATACTTCGTGTTCCATATCCACTGCCAGGGAGAGTGTTTCAGAGCTGCATGGGAGGCACGCAGGTGAAGGGAATGAAGGACACGATGTAATGTGGTTCCTCATATACATTTAGTATCAAAGGTGATATTATATTGACCCCTAGGCTGATACCTGAATGTGTCTTCTGCCACCTGGTGGTTGTTCAGAGCCTCCTGCAGGAGGGACAAACAGTGTTCTCTTGCCTGAAATGTAAAACAAAAACAGACTGAGACGCACACATTTTACATGATATGGTTTGCCTGATGTGAGATATTTGTGTATTACTAATACTACCCACAGGGTGGCAGCAAAGTGTTATCTAGTTGATGTTCATTAAAAAATGGGTATCCAGTCACTGACCTATGGAAAGTTTGACACTGATCAAACATCCCTCCACATTTATTTTTCTAATTATTCTCAGATAATTTTATGATGAAAGGAAACCAACACACTCTTATTCATTGAATATAAAAAATGCTTACGTATGATGTAATATTTAAATAATTAAGGTTAAAAACTCAAAAATCCTTCAATGAGATGTTTGCCTTTCATTAAAATGAACAAGCCCTTTGCCAAACTGGACCAAATAAAACAGTTAACTTTGAATAAGTTCTGCAAAGCTTGTTCCAACATTCCATTATTAGAAGTTGAGTCTTTGAATTCTAAGCGAGGTGTAAATTAACATCACGAGCATGAGGAATGTGTGAATGTGAAATTGCTTTGTATTATGCCACAGTGTGTGTGTGTGTGTGCGTGTGTCTTTCACCTTGACAGTGAGCCTGGGTATCCTCTGACTACTGGCTTCTGTAAGTGGGCACTTAGCATCTGTCAACACAATCCCACAACAGTCACGACAGTGCACAAAAACTAAATTTTTGGCAGAATAATGACTAGTAAACTTAACGGTATCTGGTGGTTTATATGGTTAAGTACTAAGAAGAGGACCCACCAGGAGCGACAAAGTTGGGGTCTCTGTTGCCAGCAGTCCCCTACAGATGACCAGAAAGAAAAGGGGACATATAATAAGAATAAACACGTTATATAATAAAAATGGCTTCTTTACAGCCTTAAAGAGGAGGACACATACAGAAGACTACCGCCATTTCATGCAGTCCAGACAGTCTCTTTGTGTCGACTAAAAGATTTGCATGAAAGACTCTAATGGACACACTGCCACAGCCAGAGAGACAGAGCGCTTGTTCCATTTCTATGGCCCCGACTGTGACAGACAGCTAATTTGGAGAGAAGCTCTTCGTCTTTTTTTGTGTGCAAATGAGCATTCCTTCGGTTTGTTGCCCACTTCTGCTTTTGAAATTGTAAGCCTAGTACCCACAGGTTCTCTCTGGCTGTCACCTATTAAAACATCTGTATCAACTAAAACCTAAGCAATCTAAACTAATTTATGCGAGACAATGTACAACTAGAGATGATAAATGAGGTGCTTAGAATGACAGTTCAGTGCAATAGAACAGTGGTTCCCAATCCAGTCCTCAAGTACCCCCAGCCATTCCAGGTATTTAATCTTCCCAGTTTCTAGCACACCTGGTGTAATTGGTCACATACAGCAAGGCCTTGATTAATTGCACCAGGTGTGCTGGCACTAGGCATAGCTGGGGGTACTTGAGGACTGAATTAGGAACCATAGCAATAGAGCTATCTGAAGCAAATATACTTTTGTAGCCTACTGCAACCTACTTTCCTAGGTCTTCTGAAGGATGCACTGTTGAAGTGGAGGCTACTTGAATTAAAAGTAGCGTACAACACGTTTGGGATTTACCTACGATTTTAGTTGGGTTTGTAGTTGTGAAACGCTTCAGTGTTAATCTCCCTGCCCCCCTTTACCGCGTGTTTTTATTTTGTCAAACACAGCAGACTCAACACTGTAGCTCAAGATTAACTGCCGGGATTACAAAGCGAGGCCCGAGTCTGTATGTACGCACCAACTCTGCTCCACACGTGGGAACGATTTGCAACAGCGCTACACTACAGGCCCCATAGCTCATACTCTTGGCCAGCCTGCCCACAGCTGGCAACCAGATGTTGAGCCGAGAGAAACAGCAAAAGTAAGGTGAGTCTTCCGAACACTGGAATGTGTGTACCCCTAAAGAATGCAGGTTGGTTAAGGACATGGAAGGTGTTCACATGGTCGAGCCATGTGCGCAGCCCACACAAAGGATTCACCTTGCGAATGCTCATCTGCTTCTTGAAGAGATCTCCAAATTCCTTCCTTCGGTACTCCGAGTCGTCCTCTTCGCCCTGCTCCTCCCCCTCTTCATCGTGCCTGAGGACACAACATCCCATTATGATTCAACTCAGAGTGTCCTATACGAGGGTTGCTGTGGCAACGGGGTGGTACCCAAGAGAATCTCAACAACCCCCCCCCCGCCCCGCTTGCACAACATGAGGCAAAATCTAGATTTCAAATTGGAACAACCACCGTAATGTCAGAAGCATGTCACACCTCTCAAATCCGTAACCGTTCCTCCCACCGGCGTAGAGGCCCCGGTCGAACCCAAACGGTCCCGTGGGTCGGCTCTGGCCCGCTCCGATCCTCGTGGTGGTGGCGGCCTTCTCCAGCTGGGCCCGCACGGCGTTGGGGTCGCGGCAGAAGTCGCACGCTCCGGCGCAGTCTGGCTCTTGGTCCCCAAAGAACTTTGAGATGGTGGCATGGCGACAGCTGAGGGCAGCAGGACAAAGACAAGTTAAACACCACGTCGGCGTGGACGAATGACGTGTGAGGCCACGCGTCAGGAGAGGTAAAGTGTTAAAAGGGTGGGGCCGTTCACATTCAGTACCCAGCGGACACGGTCACGTAATGTTGTTGTGGCATCTCTGGACAGAAGGACAGTGTTTTGTTTGTGCGCGCAGAGCAGCGACGGACTCAACGATCAATCTAGGCCAGATCAATTGACCTTGTGTAACAATGAAATAATCAATGTGTGTGTGTGTGTGTGAGAGAGAGAGAGAGAGAGAGAGAGAGAGAGAGAGATTGTGTGTGTGTGTGTGTGTGTGTGTGAGTGAGATCAACTCAAAAACACACAAAAAAAGCACACATCAGCAGGCTAGTTAGCTCTCTGTCACATAACAACTAAACTTCACAACAACAAAAGACTCTTTTTGTAAGGGTGTTCACTTTCTTGTAAGAACATTCAAGAAAGTTGACAGACGCACACAAGCAAGTGTGATTCATGAGATCGCCCTCAGACGTGTCATCTTAGGGGAGGAGAGGCTTGCTGAAGGGAAGTGAGAGCTGAGTGGACAGAAAAGAGAAGAAGCTCTTGCGTGGCAAAACCCGATTTCATCAGTTAGAATCAAAGAATCATAGACGGTGATTATCCTGTAGATAAACGAAGAGCTCTGGGTAATACATAGATATCCATCTACTAATTAACTATAACTTAAGTTGAACTGATAACACAGGTTGACTATTCGTCTCAAATGTAAGAGTTTTATAAGAGGATTTGGATTATGAACAAATGTTGTGCTTGCGTACATAAAACAGGCCTGGCTCCTTAGTCAAGTTCAATCTTATGTAATGGGCTATATTCATGCAGACACAAACACAGCATGTACCCATGGAAAGGTGGGGGGGGTGTACGAGAAGCACACCAGCACTAACTACCTCCCTGGAAATGGAAAGCTGCTCCCCTCATGATCAAAAGAGTGACAAGAGAGACAGCGAGGGCGTGAGACTGTGAGGGGGAGAGAGAGAGAGAGAGAGAGAGACATACACAGAGAGACAGAGAAGCAACCCACCATAGCGACAGTGATTGTCGGGGAGGAGTGTAGGAAGACGGTGGAAAAGCACTGGGAGTGGAGCTCCTAATTGAATGCATGACAGACAGGCAGAAACCACGGCACCACCCCCAGCTGAGTGGAGGTATTGACAGTGGTTCGAAAAACAACTTGGTCTTTCTCTGGAAGCGTGAGAGGAAAGCAAATTGGAAACTTATGAAGAGAAGAATAGGAGAAGAAAAAAAAAGTTACAGGGAGGGGGGAAAAAGTGAGCACCCAGGGGAGTGGGGCAGGGGCAGCTGGAGGAGCTCAACTTTGTTTCTGCTGGAGAAAGGAACGGACAGTCCAGCGGCGGAGGAGAGCGTCGTGGCCGATGGCTTCAACCCTCTTTGTCATTGCTCTGTCAATACAGTATGCTAATCTTCAGGAGTACCTGAGGACTTATCTGGGCTAACCCTAATCCAGACCAGACTGTTGCTGTGGAGGCTAAGGGCACCACCTCAGGTTCCATTGCGGGCTCTGACAAGCAAATAGCCTGGCTTGCACCCCTTTCAGACACACACACACACACACACACGAAGGAAAACTCTCAGGCTCACGATCACACTTGCTCAGGTAAGAAATGTGTGTTTGTTATTCTTTATGAACTAGTACGTGTACTTATCTGAACCCTGTCTTAACACTGGGGGTTCTCTAATGACCTCTGTGTAAACAGAGTCTGGATTATTTTAGATGAGTGAGTTACACAAGTTATATTTAAGTGTTTTATATTTGGTCAGTCAATGTGAAAATTTGGCAAGGCAGAGTGAAAATCTAAAGAATTTTGAAGAATGATTCTAACTTTCTAGATGGTATCTGGCTGTAGAAGTGATAATGTTGTGAGGTGTGTAAACATGCAAAGGCTAATGTTAGTATCATACAGTATGGCATTGCTAACTGTCCCACGTATTATTATTAACACTAGAAGCCGTGTAACCTGACTCTTCTTGGGACCTACCTCTACAACAGCTGGCCGGTGGGAGTAGGAAACTATAAATCCATACCTACCAGACTAACAGCTAGTGGAGTTTGGCTAACAAAACAAAAATGCAAAAGATATAGAAACGCTATTTAGGATATCGCTATCCCAAAACATGTGGAAGGCAAAACTTTTGTTTATATTTAAACAACTAAAGTATCGCCAGAACATTTAAGAAAAAAGTGAATACACTGCCAAGTCTCCTGAAAATATCGCAACTCTAAATAAACCTGTGGGCAGTAGAACAAAGCAACAGCTGAATAAAAGAGTCGGACATAGTCACCAGCTTGGTTTCTTTTCACACTTGGCGCCTAGCTAAAGTCAAATGTCCTCTGACAATATCGTCCGCTCTCCTTTGAAGCCAAGCCTTTTAACAATACATTTTCTGACAGAGGTGTAAATAGAGTGGGTTGTTGTCTAGAACGACTGATAAAAAAAATATAAAGAACGGTGGGATAGATAGAAAGAACGACAGGAAAGCTAAAATAACAGAACATGAAAGAAGGGTTGCCTGGGAATGAGGATCGATGAAGACGTAACACTTGTGGAGCAGGATTTCCCATTTTGGAACAAAGTCAGCTGTCGCACCCAATGCTATCTAAACCTGTATGGGGAGCACATACCCTGCACATACCATACCATCAATAAACTCATTCTACACAGACAAGCGATAGGTTCTTTGTGTTTGTATTTAAAAAAGCTTAGTCCTTTATCTGTACCCACAGCAAGACAGTGGGGCCCTCCTCTCAGTCACAACAGAGATGTCACATCAGTGTGTCAGCCCTAAACTGTGGTACGTCACAGCAGTCTGATACACGTTCATACTGTACCAGAATAACTGCATGCTTCAGACGTGCACACTCCCAAACAACAGAAGGACTCTCTTTTTCTCTCCATGCCCTTTCACTCATCACTCCCCCTTGTCAGGACTTGGCTGGGTAGGAATCAGTTGATGTTTATAAAGTCACAGGCTCATTAGAAAGGCATTCGGCAACCACCACTTTAGAGGTCAACACAAACAAAAGTTCGGCTGCTCTGACAATCTGATTACATCTCGCATTTAGACTTCAGTCAGTGCCAAAACGTGCGACTGATGACAAAACTGCTGATAGGATTTAAAGCATATATTAATAAATACAAATATTTGTATTTAAATTACAAAAACACATTGTAACTGGGTTTGTTTTTATATTAAGTGTTTAATTAGACTGGCTAACAAGACTGGCCTGTATGGGCTACTAATTAGCTTGAACCAAACTGGAGCTTGTGAGGTCCAATTTGTCTTAAAGTGTAAGTGTTCCGACACCATAAGTGTTTTCCCCTCCATTCCCTAGAAGCCAAAGTGGACACCGCACCCAGGGAGCTACGGGGCTCAGTTTGAACGACCGCAGCCCTGAGCCAAGAAGAATGGATGCTAGGGAGGAAACGCTGAGCTTGCTGAATAAGATCTGGACCAAACTGCAGGGTCTGCCCAACGCCAGCCCTATAGAGCTGGGGGCATTTTTCATCCTGCTCCTCTTCGTTGGTGAGTTCCAAGTCTCTTACACTGGGCTGAACGTGTCCTCTTTCGGTATTACTCATAAGAAGTATGAATAAGAAGTATGAATAAGAAGTATGACGGGTATATTGTCACTGTCTGACATGACTGAAGATTGTTGGTTTGCATCTCTGTGATTTCTTTCTCCCCTCAGTGGTCTTCCTGTTGATGATCGTGATGACCTTGGTTACCCACTGTTGCTCCTGCTGTCGCAAGTCTAGGATAAAAGGATCCAGCCCCTAAGAGACCCTGAGGAGACATATTCAAACCACCTTTCTGGGCCTTTATGGACCTCTTACAGGTCCAGTTCATTTTAAATGGAAGCTTAAAATGGAGGGGGAGAAAAGGCTCTGGTCATGGCAAATATAGACCTTTTGTAGACCAATGTCGCCACCCCTACATTGGAGACGCCCATCCTTAGAGCAGCATGTCTTCATTTAACACAAGAAGCTACCAAATAAAAGTCCCAGCCTGCCCTCCAGGCTTTCAAGAGTATCAACATTCCGTGGAGCATCCCTGAGCTCGTCAGTGCAACAATGCTGCCTTTGACCTGAGACAAGGGCAGGGCCACGCTGGGCCTCTCTCTGTAGAATGACATACAGGCAAACACACAATGGCACACAAAGAAAATCCGTGCAGAAAAAGGTGACAGAGCTGGTTGGCGTGGGAAAAAAGTTGGCAGACAAGTTTGTTTCTATAAGTCCACCCTACTTAAAGGCTGAGTAATGGAACAGTTTACAAGACTATTTTGTGTTACAAAACTAACTGCGGGAGACCAATACTGCCCCCTGCTGTAAAGAAGGGGTAACTGATTTCACAGAGCAAACAGACTTATGAGGTTCCAATACCAGTTCGCTTTGATATGGATAAAATCTGAGAAACCATAGCTTTATTTTTGCACAAATGTATGCTTCCGTAGAAGGCACCACGGTAAAGGGATTGTTAAAAAAGTCAAACAGCAACTTCTATAAAAGGGCTCTACATTACATTATGATTACTCTGTGGAATTCATGTATTATATTTGTGGTATTATTTTTGCCAATAAACCATAAAGGATTTTTATTTCTAAGCATGGATTAGACCATAAAAACATGATTATATTGTAACAGTGACTTTGTAGCTTACTTACCTCTCTTGCTCACAAAACGACACCATGGCTTCAAAGTCTGTGATGGCTGCCTTGTCCGTCTCCTTCTCTGAACCTCTCTTTCGCTACAGAGAAATGTAAAAATAAATTATAATAATAAAAAATAATACTATCACTCTTAAAAATATCCACCAGCAAAACTTTGGGCTAAATAAGATTTATTTTTGTCTTCTTGAAAAACAATGAACATGAAAAGGAGATAACTGAGCCTATTTGGCCCAAACCTGTTTGCGTCCCACTTCCTGTCGAATGAGGAAGTTGAGCTGTTCCCTGTCTCGAGGGGAGTAGTAGGTCCTACAGGAGGATGGCAGTCCGTCTCTGCCAGCACGCCCAGACTCCTGGTAGTAACTGGCCAGAGACTTGGCTAGATTCCAATGAGCCACAAACCTGTAGGAAGAACAGTTTAATAACATAAATGCATAAAAGGACAAAACCATTGCAAAGGTACGTGCAAATAGTCAAAGGTAAGAGATTTTATGATCTGGGGATTTATGTGAAACAGGGATTATTCGAGATGTCTGGGTTCTAACTATCACCTGACGTTGGCCTTGTCCACCCCCATGCCAAAGCTGATGGTGGCTACGATGACCAGCACCTTCCCTTGCATCCAATCATTCTGGGCCTCAGTACGGTCTCCTGCCTTAAGTCCTTCACAAACAAGAAGTGAGGTTTATGCATCTTTTTCTGCCATCCTGTACTAGTAGTGATATTTAATTTTGATGAACTGCAGTACCTGCATGATAAGGCTTGGAGAGGACCCCCAGTCTAGTCAGTTGGTAAGCCACTGTTTCACAGTTTTCTCTGGTCCGACAGTACACAATGCCGCAACCCTACACGTAGAAAACCAGAATGGAAAAGATCCATCCATTAGCAAGCTAACTGAATATTAGGATAGTATTAGCTTGCCAAAGGCAATTAAAAAATTGGTATGCTTTTTGCACTTGCACAACATATATTTACATTTGTAAATGTTTAAACGAGATTAATCCACATGCTCTAGTATACAAAAACATTTCAAGATTAAAAAAGACATACTCAAGCACAATACAAGCCAAAACAAGGGAAGGAAGTTATATAGACAGAGATAATAGTGACTAGTTGGGATTACCTTTCCTTTTGATCCTTTGGGGCTGCCCCATAGATCCAACGTGTCCTTGACAAAGGAGTGCAAATGAGCGTAAGGGTCTTCCAACAACTCCCTGTACACCACGTCATAACACAGGTTACTGCGAAACACCGGTGCAGAGAAGCACAGCGGGGAGCATAGCTTTAAGGAGCGAGCTATGTCTTCCTGAACCCTACTGGGCGCCGTGGCAGTCAGTGCCACACAGGGGACCCCGGGCATGCGGTCACGCAAATAGCCCAGTTTGAGGTAGTCAGGCCTGAAATCGTGCCCCCACTGGGAGACACAGTGGGCCTCATCCACCGCCAGGTAGGAGAGGAGGTTTCTGGAGCAGAGGTTGGTCAAGCAAGGCTGAAAGCTCTGGGAGGCAACCATCTCTGGGGTGATGTACAGCAGCTTCAGCTTGGGGCACTCACTCTCCAGGTCGGCCAGTATTGTTCGGCGCTCCCCTGCTGGGAGTTTTGAGTTGATGGAGCAGGCAGGTATGTTAAGGTCCCTGAGGTGGTCAACTTGATCCTGATAAGTAGAGAGGATGGCGTGAAGGGAGGAAATATATGACAAGAAACCGAAACAAAAAAGTAGTAGAGTCCCATGTTATGATTCAATTCAATTACAGTAAATACATAGGTTGAAAAACTCACCTGGATGAGAGCAATGAGAGGTGATATGACCAAGGTAATGCCCTTTGCCAGCACTGCAGGAAATTGGTAGCACAGGGATTTTCCTGCACCGGTTGGCATACAAATAAACACATCCCTGTCCCCTACAAAAAGAGGAGCATGTTACCATCTCGGACATGGTACTCAATGGTAGGTGGTTTGGGTCTCTGCTAACAAAAATCTCTGGTAAATTATCCCTAAACATTCAGATAGAAACGTCAAGAAGCTGACAGTTGTCAATCTGCAGGTAGATTACGGATAGATTTTAGGATAATACTGGCAAGATTCAAAGCCTGCTTTATGGGTAAGCATTTGGTTATCAAATAGATGAGAAACTTCCAAAAGCACATAGAGCTATTGTTCGCTGATGCGTGCTAAGACAAAGACTAGCGTTACGTTATCTTAAAAATCTATATTTGAAAGTAAATCGGTCGTAAATTGTAACGTTAGCTACATTTTGCTAAGTAAGATTAACACACTCCCAACCTTTAATAACTGCTTTGGTGGCATCTTCCTGATTCTGAGATCGGAACCGGTCGAACCCAAAATGGGTTTTTAATTCTTTTTTAATAGAACTCATCACAAGTTGTGCAGTGGAACTCCCACTAACAACAAACTTTCCGCATATCATAATCGTCGCCTGATGATGACATCACTAAGCTGGAAAAGCACCATTAAAAATCACATTATACAATGCAATATATTTTATAGCTGTAGTCACCTGATAGTCTCATTTTTATTTCCTATCAATTTAATTAGAGGCTAATTTGCAGTTTACAACAACAATTGCGTTTATATTTTGCGAAGACAAACCTCTCATGTTTGATTGGAAGAATTGGTACACACCTTTCTTGTCTTGGCCAATGAAATCCAAATCTGCCATGGCACCAACAATAAATCACATGTGGGTCATTCTCATTGCAATTTGCTAGATTAAGCTAGGTCGAAAGAAAACAGTTGTTTTCAACAGGTGAGAGTACATTGCCTTTTATTTGTAAAATGACACCTCCATTGATCAACTAGCACATTTAACCTTTTGTAAAGTTGTCCTTAACAACCAAACATACTTGGTTTGTCACACTACCTCTTGTAGAGTCATGGATTTGTCTTCTTCATCCTCTGTCTCTGAAACCGTCTGTGTACTATGGGGTAAGAAGGAGTCACACCTCCAAATTGCAAATAATGTGTTGGTAAACTATAAACACATTGCAAATTATTAATCTAAAGGTGATTAAGATGCTATTTCATGCCTCTACTCTAACCAGGATGTGAACTGAATGATAGCCAAAGGAAAACAGTGTTTGAAATAGAGGACTTCCTGGAACATCAGTTCTTCATCCGAACAGTCAGTCTATCAGCTTGTCTTGACAGTCTGTTTTTTAGAAGCTCACATTCAAAAGGAGTACACTTATATAGTTTTAGAGACATTTGCTATCACTCTTTAGTTTCGAATTTCAGTGCTCTGCAATCACCTGCCTCTGAACAGATTTGTCTGGATGCAGATGCCAGTATAGAAATGCATGTTGTGGAGGTGCAGGACAGCGTTGGTGTAAACTCCAAGCCAGTGCCTATTGCCACTCTTCATCCCCTGTGCCAACCTATGGTGAGCGGTCAACACAAGGCCCTTTTTAACAAGCTTACGTTTAGATACTTATATGATGAGTCTGTGCACTTTTTATGTTCAAGAAAATATTTGATAGGTTTTTCAGGGTGTGAGGGTAAGGTACTAACAAAATAACTTGATAGGTTAACAGAAGTGTTTTTTTTTGTTTCCAGGTAAGCTTCAACGGCTTTGAACTCACACCCCCGGTCACCTTCCGGCTTCGTTCTGGTCATGGACCTCTCTTCATCTCTGGACAGCATATAACATGTGCGTCAGTTTAGTTGTGAAAGAAGCTACTGTTTTGGTTGTGAATGGCCCAAAGATATGTAAGACTGATGTCCTGCCAATTTGCAGGTAAAAGCGACGAATGAAATCTGAGACTCACTAGGCTCTTTGTCTTTCAGTGACTGTCGAGGATGAGGAGGAAGATGAAGAACGAGGGCTATCGTTTTTTTCAACACCCCAAGTTGGTAAGCTATTCCTTCACTTTTGTATCCTTTTAAAACTACTCAGTGTTTTGCATGAAAATCCAAAAATCTATCTGAAACATACTCTTTGTCATTACAGGTCAAAGATTTTTCTAACTTGTCTAAACAGATCCTACTTGTTCTGTTACATCTGTGCTGCATAAAGGTGTCTTGGACAATGATTTTACATTAGGATTAATTGTGTGTCTGTCTAACCCTAACTTTTTAGCTATATGCCTCTTTTTTCAATGCTAAATAAAGTTCTGTTATTTTGTAAGAAATAAAATGCTATTGACTACATCTGAGATGAATGATGCATTTAACTGGAAAAGGTAAGACATAGGTTTGGTTTATTCATTATTCACAGAAAGTGCATTGTTATTGCAGGATTAATATTGCACAATAATGACAGGACAGAAACACTACAGAATAAAATATATGAAAATACAGAGTATGTGAGTATACAGAAGCACAACTCTATAATTGGGTATAGGCAAAAGGAAAAATGTGTAGAGGCAGTAGCAGCATGTATGAAGGTCATGTAAGTATGGCTATTCTATAGCATGATGGTTTTTACAGCAATGGGTGCCTGAATACTCCTTGTGACTACATAGAACCTTACTGGTATGTCTACAGGAGTGGTTAGAGAAAGATTCGGAACCCCATACCAGGTGTTTGGGAAAGGGGCTCAGGCCCACAGGCAGGAAGCAGGACACAAGCAGTGGCCCTTGGTCGCTGGGGACCTGATCACCAGATCATTTATGATATCCACGGTGCCAAACAGAGGGAACAGCTTCTCGGTGAAGCTCTCGTTGTAGGTGTAGATGTGGGAGCGACTGCCCACGTCGTAGAAGGACAGCTGGCCCTGGTCGTAGTCCAGGTAGATGCCAACCTTGCGGGGGATGAGGCCCGCGGGCAGGGCTGTGAAGGGCACGGTCAGGGCCTTGAGCTCGGTGCCCCTCTCCAGACGGAGGCTCAGGTAGCCCGTGTCGGTGTTGAGAGACTTGAAGCCCTTCCTCAGCGCTGATTCGTTGGCCACGCCCAGCCGCCAGTCCCTCTCGCCCACGTCCACCTCCCAGTAGTGGCGGCCCGAGGTGAAGCCCTCCGTGCCCACGGCGCACCACCAGCCATCGAAGCGCTCGTGGTAGTTGGGCACCTCCTTCCTCTCGAAACCGCAGCGCATTCGCTTCTCATCGTTGGAGATGAGCAGGTCAGGGTTTGCTGTGTCCAGGTCCAGCGTCACCTCCACTAGGGTGTTAAAAAGAACAAGGAAATGCATTAGGATTTAAACACTCTGAATGTGATTAATATAATTTTAAAATAAAAAAAATGAAATACCTGTACAATCTGAGATCCATGCCCACACTGTAAAATCAATAAAGTAAACCATTAAACATCAGCCACTTTTTCAGCCGTTTGACATTGTCAGTTAAACAACTATATGACACAATTTTTAAACAACCTTTGGATCAAAGCAACACATGTCCATGGAGTCACTCACCTGATTGAGGAATGTATCGGGTGGCACCTGGGGACAGTAGCGAAAACACATTAAACCCTCCAAGAAAAGTGTATTCCCTTGTACACATCCTTGTTTTGAACGACTCCTAGTTCCTTTTTACAAACCTATATTCTGAGTCTTCTGTTTCCATACCAGCCACTGTTGGGGAATGTCATCCTGCAAGAACATGAAAAAAGGTTTTAGACATGTACCATAACATACAAAGGAAATGCATTATTTAAAAATACATTCCTTGACAGTATCCATTCGTAAATCTATTCCCAGCCGTCAGTAACCTATATACTGTAGGCATTTACGCACGATATGAGAACGCATTTGTGGCTGATGAATGAATGGGATTTGCAGCAGAAAAAGATAGTGAGAAACACCCACCTTTTCCAGGCTCTGTGCCAGTAAGGTCCACATGACCAGCTCCATAGCGGTCTGCAGGTTGGGCATGCGGCCCCACCTCCACGCGGACTGCAGGTCCTCCAGGGCCTGAGCCACAGGCTCCCCCGGCCACACGCTTTGCTAACAACACAAAAACGAGAAATTGCTGTATTTATATCATAGACAGTTTCTGAGATCGTAAGTATGGCACATTTGTTTGTTATTCTATTTGCTAATTGATTTCTTTTCTTTTGCCGACCTCAGGCTGAGCTCTTAGATCCTTGGTCCAGTTAAGGAGAATCACTTTGGCCTGTTCCAAGTCCTGCTCCTCCCCTTCGCTCTTCTCTGGCCAGCTATCTGTCTGCACAGACCTCTTCTGCAGGAAAGGATCACACATTATTCAATTATTCTCAGGCAAAACCAACCGTATGGTCTATGAGTTTGGGAGTAAAACTGTACTTAATATGACTCTGATTTATAAAGAGTGTATTTCAGGCAAGTTCCTTTAAATATGTGGGTTTTTGGAGAGTCAATTCATCTGTGTTAATTACAGCATCAAATTATAACAGAGGCACTGGACTACCTTGCTCTCCAGCATGGAGGCCCACTCCAGGATGAAGGCCCTGCAGAGAGGGGAGGGCCACGTGTCGTCCAGGCTCACAATATTGTCCAGCACATCCGACTTCTGCAATGACAGATGAAGTGTAAATGATTGCACTGATCCTCTCTGTGTGCGATCGACATGTCTGGATATTAACGAGCCCTACGTGCCCACTGTGTGTACCTGGCAGACACGCTTCAGGTCTCGGGCCAGATCCACAACAAACAGCTGGTTCTCCTCCAAAGGCTCCCGCTTTTCATTCTTTGCATTCTTGCGAGATTCCTGGTGAAAATAATAACATATACAGTATATAACAATTGAAAACAGAAAGTGGGAGAAGAGTGTGAGTTTAGACAAAGGAGGAGGCTTAAAAAAGAGACAGAAATCGATGAGAAGACTTGAAAAATGGCACGTCTTGCTAGACATGAAGAAGGTCAGAGTCTAAAAAAGAGTGAGTCACTTGACCTTATCAAAATGCACAACATGCCTCTCCTGTCAGCTTAAGGAAAGATGCTTCCCTCTCTCATAACCTCTGTGACTCAGCACCTCTGCGTATCCCCCTGACAATATACTCCACCTAGATGTTTATTAAAGTTAGTTAAACTAAGGAGAGTGGACCTATAATCATAATAATAATAATAATAATAATAATAATAATAATAATAATTATAATAATAATAATAATAAATAATCATAATATATAATATAATAATATGTACATATATAATAGAAAAGAACCAAACTGGTAGACAGAAAACCACAGTGACTGGTACCATGGGAACCTCTCCACAGCTGAATCAAGGTGACTATGACCGACTTTTTCCAGTAGCAACACAGGTTTACACAATAATACGTGAATGTTGTGGAGCTTTCTTTGCGCTGAGGGATGTGGGCTGTGGGACATGCGAGTTGCCCCTGAGTACCTTGAGCTTGGCCGTGATGTTCTTGGCCGGCTCCACCAAGAAGTGAAAACACTGCATCATTTTGGCAGGACTCTGCTGGGATCCTAGAAAGAAAGCATTTGATAACAGATGCATGTCACCTCTACATAAGACTGTGATTCAAGTAGGTATGACCAAGGAATTAGCCATGGTGCATCTATAATCTGTGGTAGCAATTGATGTAAAAATATGTTGCACTTGTTGCAACTACTGCACATGTAATTATTTGGCTCTTCGGAAGAGAAACGGGTTGCCTTCCCAAACACAAATTTGTTATGTACACCATTTAACATGTGGGTCACAGAGCAGATCCTGGCCCATATTACTACTGAACCCTACAAACCAAAACCTGTGTGTGGCCAAAACAAAGGACAGTCAAACTTTTGGTAACAACAGCTTGGCATGACACACACGACCCAGTTATACAGAGGCAGTCCTTGCATCAGATGCAGGAGCAGATGCATCAGATGCAGGAGCAAGGGCTGGGCATAGGTATGGTTTGGTGATCATTAAATAGGTCAGCACTGGTCATAATAGTCCAGTCAGACCCTGACTGACAAGCTGTAACGGGACTGGTCTCGTAAGCTCTGATGGCTCTCAGGACTAGGCCATGCCTATAACACATGTCCTTGTTTTTGTCTGCAGCTTACTCTCGCTCCCTCTATCTCTCCCTGCCTATCAAACCTCAATATATCTTTACAACTACTTGAAGGATAAGCCAGTAACTCTACTCAATGCCTTGAGCAGCAGGAATAAATGAGGCATGGGAGCTTTATGATTGTGATCACAGGCACAGACTATGGAGGATTAACCTAAAATAATTTCAATGAGGAAGACAAACTGCAGTCAAACCAAGAGATTCAAAATGGTTGTCAAAACAGTTAAACTGATGATAATGCATTTACAGTATATCTCTTGACAGCTATGCCCCTTCCATTAAATTGTTTTGGTCAGATATTACATAACTTGCACCCAGTGTACTTCAGCTTTGCAGTTCGGTTAATAATAACGTCAAATATGTTTATATTTCACTATGGTTACTGAATGGAACGTGCTGAACTACCACCTGACAGCATGATGTGTAATAAATACATGCAAGAAAATACTCTTCATGTCTCAAAGCCACGACCGATAATAAACAATATCACTGCAAAATAGAAAGATACTTTGCTAGTCTAGGTCTGGTAAATTCATGCATCCGTGACCGTGAGAAAACATGACTATGCAGCTTGACAGACACTGACCCAATTACAAGACCAGATTGTTGTGCCGTGTGCAAGGTACACTCACAGGCTGGTCTACGACTTTGCGGCACTGATATAATAGTAATGCTGCATTACCCTTGGCTGACATTGCAACACTGTTTATCTTCATACTGCAATTATCCAATAAACTATGCACGCATTAGGCAAAAGCAAACAATGTTAAGTACATTTCCAATATCATCAGATCATCTTGTTTTTTTATGCATTATGACAGAGAGAAGGAGATGGTCTGAAAAAATAAATCATTAATATTTATATGGAGAGAATGAACTTACCTTCCTCACTGAGATGAAACGATTATTTGGTCTCTTCTTCAACTACAATGTGTCTCCAGGACAGAAGCCTTTGGACCGTATGCGGCAGTGTCTGACCTTGTTTACATACAAGACATTCGTGAGATCGCATTTGGTTCGGGTGTTTCCGTTGTCAAATTCCGTACTTCCGCATTTGTCCCAAAACGGACCTACCGGGTGGCCATGTTTGTAAGGTTTAGATAGGAGCCACACGTCTATCTTAATTATTAAAAAAACAGGAAATAGGAAACAATAGTAAAATCATACATTTTCCTCTAAGTATCATAAGTGCACGACTTTCTAAATAGATGAAAACATATTCTGTAGTGCTCAGAGCAAATCAGCTCAGAGCCCCTAGGCCTGCACCATTGATTAAAATACACAGATGATAAAGAGCCTTGACAACATTCCTCAATGGTCATCAGTGTACACTTCAACATCCTTCCTAACCAAATGGGGCAAGTCTGGATGAAAAGCTTCTGGAAAAATGCTGTTACCCAACAGGTTGGGTTAGGATTGCTCCACTATACTGTAAATCACACATCAATCCTCTGAGATTTTAATTGGAAATACCAGGAATTACCAATAATTATTACTTTTACATTTATAGCTTTGGTTTGTATAATGTTTACAAAAGTTTGTCTGATGGAGAAAACGTTCACCCAATTATAAGCAATAGGCACTTATTTATAATGTTGTCATTAGATATTAACACCAATATATATATATATATATATATATATATATATATATATATATATATATATATATATATATATATATATATATATATATATATATATATATATATATATATACATATATACATATATATATATATATATTAGTATTATATATATATTCTTTTTAAACTTGGATTACATGATGATGAAGAATAAAGATACGATTTGAAATTATAACAACCTAAGCAGGCCTATTTTGAAAACCTTTAAACAAAAACGAAGCATCCAATTTAGTCCCTATGATTAGCAGTTAAGGATTAGGCAGATTAGGAGAAAACAACAAACTTTCACTACACTCCTTCTCTAATCTAACGGGTTGTCAGAAACCTAAATCAAACAAAGTCATTATTTTTTCTTGCATAACCTGGGTTGACCCTCTCCTCACACTTAACCTGCGTACTCAAATGGATGGTTATTTGTCAGGGCAGACGAACAGAGAATACAATTCTCCTTTTATCGTGGTCTGTAGTCAGAGCTCTTATGACCTTTGACTAAATCAAGTATATGGGGCATCACCTTTTACAAGGACAGCTCAAGGGGATTAGCACACAGTTGCAGTTGTCTCCTTAAGTCAGAGAATGTTAGACAAGTTCCGCCTGTAAAGCTGTAGTCAAACCCGTGGGCTGTTTCACACGGCAATTCCAAACTGTGAAAAAATTTGAACCACTGTCCAAATCCTTTCCTTGTTCTATTGAGCAACACAACTTTACAAACATTTTATTTTTAAGTAAATGTGTCAGTTTATTTTTTTTTCATTAAATTATCCTAAAAATGTATTTATAGTGTCAAAGAAATTAAGTTAAATCTTCTTTTTTTAAAGAAACTTGGCATATCAAATACTTAATTTTGATGATCCGTTTGCACGATCCACCTCCCGGTAAAAAGGTGCTAATACCAATGTTACAGAAAGAGATATCAAAGAGCAACAACTCAGTTTAATTTGCATACAGGACATGGTTCTGAGTGTGCATAGTTCACAAGGTTTAACATTGTAGGCTCTATGTGGAAAAAGACACCTTGATAAGTAACATACTGTAGAACTACCGTTATTTCATTATCCTTTCATTTAAATACAATATGTCACACAAAGACAACTTTGAACCTGTCACCGTTATAGTCTGTTAGGGACCGAAAAATACTTTTTTTGAAAAGAAAATATATTTTTCTTCTTTGGCCAACATGGGTTCTTTTTACCCAACAAAACACATTTGTGAATATTTTACAATAAAATTACGGCAAGAAATTTGAACCATGTCAGAAACTATCACAGAGCATAAAATGAGGCAAGTTTGGCAAGAAAATAAAAAAGTCCCTTTTAACATAGTGCAAGCACCTTTGCTTTTACCACCGCTCGGGGGCCCACTGCTGGTGGAGAGTGTGTGAGGAGAACGGTCACTAACTCAACCCTTAACGAGCTGATAACCAGCCTGGAACTGAACAACACAGGCTCAGCGGGGTGGAAACATTTTAAAACTGAACACGTCTTTATAGGTTTCTGGCTCAGACACAGCACCGACAATGAATAATGAAATCAAATAAAATAACAAAGCTCCCTTATAACAACGTCAATTCATCATGTGACACAAAGAGGATCAAATAAGAGGTACTACGATGTTTAAAAACAGATATATGTTTGACATTCATTTTCTTCCCTTTTGGGTATTTTTAGGGTAGGGGGTTTCACAGAGAAATTATTCGTTTTTTTCACCTAGAGTGTCACATTCTGCATTGTAGTGCGTCCCCTTTTGAGAACAGATATTCCGGCCATCACGGATGGGGATTTAAATCCAGTTTCCCCAGTTTCTGTTATGCTTCCTTTTAGCTTGTGTTTCAACATTCAAGTATGCCCGCCAGGTTGTTTTTTATAAAGCATACCCAGCTGTGCAACAGCACTTCTTTGGTCTCAGAATCTCCTTATTATCCATCTTCTGCTCCCATATATTGACTTGGCATTTGACTAAAAACCCGCCAACATCTCACAGTCTGACAACCTCTGCAGGTTAGAAACCATCACCCCCCCTAAAGACCCTGATAGTAAGTATCTGCTGCTCCATTAGCACATGTCTCCATGAGGTCATGATAGAGCCTGGGCTGGGCCTTTCGTATCACACTGGGAGAGAGGAGCAGCTGATGGCGTCCAGATTGCAGTAGTAGTGGTGGGCGGTTAGCTCTGTCTGAGTGGAGGGGTCTGTGCCAGGCGGCGGTAGGTGGGTGGGTCCCTCCGGAGGGGGTAATGTGTCCAAGGCAGACTCGAGGATGTCATAGGGCACCTCCATGGACTGGCGGAGGCTCTCCTCGTACGTCGGCGGAGGCTTTTGGCAGAGGGGAGAGAGGAAGCTTTGTAAAGCAACACTTTGAAAACAAAACGAGAGTGAGAGAGTGTAAAGTTTTGGGATGAAAAGAGATTATGGTCTGCATGGCCAGGCAGCACTTTAGTGGAAAAGTACCGCACTTAGAGTGAGTCACTTTCTTGATATGTGGATATGCTTGTACCACAGCAAACTTTTCTAAATTGTCAACCGAACTATTACACAATGCTCAAGCTAATAAAACAGAACTGTCCTCAAACAGAAACGCTTCACTGAATGCAAGCATTTTTGAACGCAAAGCCATGTTCTTGTCTGACTTACACTCACAAATGTTTGTCTTTTCAAAGGAATACCACAAAGCGAAACCATATGCATGGAATATTTCACAGTTATAGGCCCACGCAGATGATCCCTGCTATTTCTCAGGGCATTTGTTGCTCAGAATGTCCTCAATGATGCACCTCATCTAACCGGGGAACATAATCTCATCATGTTTGTATTTACACAACTGAGCAAAAGCTGCCTGCACGCCTGCTGCCTTCGACATGCCCCTGTAGTGTGCGTTAGAGATCTCCCTCATCCCATCAGGCAGCTCCTCACTCCTTCACTGACTCCTCTTATCTTTTAATTGCTTGGGGGCCCCGCGGACAGCAGGGACAACCCTGCAAGCGCACCCTGCGACTCCGCTCCTCTCCACACACGAAACCAAGGGAAGAAGTTTCATTACCACCGTCCCATAGAAACACAGCAAATAGTGTGTGTGTGAGAGAGAGAGAGAGAGAGAGAGAGAGAGAGAGAGAGAGAGAGAGATAGAGAGAGAGAAAGAGCGAGCGATAGGGAGAGATAGGGAGGGATGGAGAGACAAAATAGAGTAGAGAGACAGAGAAGGTGTGCGTGTGTGTGTGTGTGTGTGTGTGTGTGTGTGTGTGTGTGTGTGTGTGTGTGTGTGTGTGTGTGTGTGTGTGTGTGTGTGTGTGTGTGTGTGTTTATTCAGTAGGCTAATAAAGTAAAGTATCAGGAGGGTGGAAAAGAAAAAAATGAAATAGGGGCGAGGAGGTACAAAAGCTGCTTTCTGACGCAGTGTTTACACCCAGGACGCAGGCTTTAATTATGTTTGATGTGCCGTTTTCTCATTACCTTGTTTGCTCGAGCGTGGCGCCAGTCAAAGCTCAGCGAAAGATCAACATGGTTAAACCTTGAAAAGCGCCCGCGTCCACACAACTCTACAGCTGTGCGCGAGACGGGCCGAGGGGCCGTTCCTGTTTGCGGGGCTCTTAATGGAGCCTTATCTTTGAACAAGCTCCTGTTACAACGTTCATAATGGAGGAAGCCACTCGCTCTCTGTCATTATCTGTCATCCTGTATTGCCAAAACTAGCGATGAGAGTCCCCTGTAATTAGCAGCGGTTGCGTGACTTGCTTTGACATTATAACATGAGTGAAACTGGCCGTCTAAACCTACAATCAGATGTAAAATCAACCATCCACACCGCTCTTTCTAGGTTCCCAGTCTCAGACCGATAGGTGTCTCCCTGTGGTGAACGTCAAATACCTCGGTCATAGCGGGGCCGTTGAGACCAAAGCGGTCAGCGATCATCATGTGGATCTGCCGCTGGCGATCTTTCTTCCTGACGCTCTCATAGGAGGGTAGTCTGGGCATGGGGGCGTCCAGTGAGGGCAGGCGATAGCTGGAGGGCAGACCGACGTAGAACAGCTGCCCTGCCTGCCGGCAGAGGACACACACACACACACACAGACACAGTCACAGTCACACACACGCACACTATAATGATGTGAGTTACTATAGGCTACACACTAGGGGTTATTATTCGGACTCTGTGAAGTCTTTGGGGCCTTTTCACAGGCTTCTGCTGTTATTATTATGTGTTGGTAGGTGTCATCCATTTTATGTCCTAGGTATGTGTGTGGTGGGATGTTGTGCACTGGTCTTTGTGGGAAAGCTGTCACTTACAGTGTAACAGTGAAGAATGCTGCGGGCCTACTCACCTGAGTGTTGTTGTCGTCCGTGATGTGGTGGGTCTGCTCCAAACACGGGGACCCCACCAGGGTCTGTCTGCTGCTGTAGTACGGGGATGGAGCTCTCTGTGTGCAGGAGGACAAGAATCGAAGCAGGAGAAATCTCACGTATTTGAATCCACACATGACTAAGTAGACTTATGGGTTGTTATGTTATTATTCAATGAAGTGACACGTTTGATTTGTCTTTTTATTCCCATATATTATAGTCATATTATCTAATCAATATGAATATTAGTATATTGGTTGTGTGTTTTGCATCAAACACATGACAATTATTACATATCCTATAATAAGTCGACATTTTATCACCTTTGAAAATGCAGGCATTCATTTAGCCCTAATTAGTCAGGAACGCATTCCTTTCACCCTAATTGATACGTTTTCATGCCTTGTTTCATCCCTTTGGACAATGACGAGGTTTAGCAGCACCATAAATTATCCGGCCAATGAAACGACCACCCTGTGATTTCCATGTCACCTCCCAGGGTCACCCCTCCCCAAACAAGATTAAGCAGTGCCCCACTGTAAGAAACGCGACAAACCTTAAAAAAAAGGAGCTGCCGGAAGACTAAGTTATTGCCCGGAGTCTAAATGAGGCTCTTTTGTTTGGAGGACAATGCAATGTCCCACTGTGTCATCAGGGTCCCTGGCAACAAACCACACAGAGTGGCCCTTTCAGCGTCGCTCTCTCTTCTCCTTGTTCATGCAGCAGGTACACCTCTTAACAAGCGCGCTCCAATACACATTATGGTCCCGTACGTCATTTGGGGCGGCATTACAACAAAGTCAATTTGTTGCTTGACTGAGAGTTAAATCCAGCATGAGAGTGTGTGACGTTCGGAGAGCAGTTGTAGCAATTTCCATAGCAAGTTGGCAATGATTAAAAAAAAAAATCATGCACAGAAAAGATGGTCAATATCAATTAATAGATAATAAATTAGCAGTATTAGGTTGAGGTCACTGTATAATTATGGCAAGCTGTAGCCCGCGATCTGACAACAGTTTGGAACTGAATAATTTCCTCTTTTTAATGTTTGATACACATATATAGTGTTTTAGGTAAACCAAGGCCTATAATTGGACCTATCTTGGTTAAACAGTGGTATCCCTCAGACTTTGTGACACACTTTGACCTTTGCCATAACCCCTGTAGCATGTAAAGAAAAAGCAATGTCAAAGGTCACCTTCCCTAGTCAGTTTGTACTTTAAAGGAGGGGAAAAAAAGACGTCCCCAGGAAAAGAGAAAAAAGGAGAGTTGGCCTTTTGTCTGTTGCCACTGATTCACGCTATGTGAAAAGGCACGACCGTGTAAAATCAGAGTTGAAGTCGGGGGAGGACCCCTTAAGCGGTGTGCCTTTTTCAGTGGCGCGACCTGAAGGAGGACTATTGTTCACTCTGTCCTCAACACCCACAGGAGGCTCTGGCCACTATTCAACCGGCAAACTGAAGCAGGTCGAGTTATGTGAGTACAACATAGAGAGAGAGAGAAAAAAAAAGTCTATAGGAAAACAATGAATGAGACTTTTCATGTGGGCCTTCTTAGAAATCGAGTTGGACTTCCTGTTTTTTTTTTTGCATGTCCTTGACTTGATGTAATGATATTGTAACAACATATCTACCATTAACAATCAACACCAGTTAACCAATAACATGTTTTTTTAAGTCCGATAGGACTCAAAAGAAATGAATTACCTTGAAACTGATCTCAAACTAAGTGGAACCAATTGCTCCAGTATATCCAGTGCTTTGTCATAGACAGGGGTCATCTCCACACGTTGCACTGTATGTGGGTTTCCATTCCTTCGAGGATTGCTTACTGAACAGACTGGATGCTTAACCATACAAAATGTTTCGATTGGGCATGGGCAGAGTTGTCCTCTGTGTCATGTACACGGACCAATACCAAGATGGGTCAACATGGCCATTATGTACAGACCCGTCTCTCTCTGACATGAGACTACATGGCTTTGATCAACTATTGAAACTAAAGACAAAAATAGCAGGACAGGACTGTGTTTCCGGTTGATCTGAAGGACAGGAGTGAAAATGAGAGTAAAGTTGTGTTCCTGCTGTCCACAGATAACAAATCAGGCCTCTACCCAGGGGACCAATGAAGATTGGATACAAGCCAGGAAGAGGAAACACGGGGGAAGGGGGGGGGGGGGGGGGGGGGGGGGGGGGGGGGGGGGGGGGGGGCAGTCAATGAAAAGGGACCTGTTGTCCCGAGTTCATACTTCCTGCTAACTATATCCTCTGTAACATTAAGCCTCCAGATATTTGGTTGGGTTATCTTCTGTTGGTGAGATTTAAAGTAGAGATATGTAGCACTGATTTGCCTGCACCTTCTGGGCAGAACCGTTTCAGTTTATCCTGCTTACCAGTGATATCTCAGCACCTCTGCATCGCTGCAGATAGCCCAAATGTCAGACCAAATTGACCGCCTCCGCTAAATGTTCCAGGGCAGGGATAGCTATTGAGGGACTAAAGTTTAGGCATACAATTGATCCGAAAACTTTCTTCTTGGAAAGATATTCCCCCTATTCTAAAAGTTTAAATAACGCTCCTCTTAATGCAAACCAACACATTTTGTAATTGTTGTGTTTGCCTTGACTTAACAATTAATTAAGGTATCTGCATCATAAGTGCCAATGATGTCCAATTGATTAGGGTTACTTTGGTACTTTGACTAATAAATCGTTCATTCAATGGACGCAAATCCATGCCTGGACAATGATCATATCACATGTATTATGAGCTTCTTCCCATTTGCATGCAAAGTAATTCTGACACCTCTGAATGGGGCTGTATTAGATTTGCATGTTGCTTCTGGTATCCCACCACTTAATCTAATCTGTAATAATGCGTCAACACTGGGAAACAAAACATACAGGCTTTTCTACAACTGAAAACTCACAGTGCTCTCATGGACAGTGGGACAGCAATCTCATTGCTTGACTAAGGGGGACTTACCATATCTCCTTGTGATTCCCGATAGGACTGGACTTTGCAGCACTGAGGATCCTTCCGGTAAATAATGGATAACAACACCACTATCACAACAAAGAATAACACAGAAGAAACTGTGGGAGGAAAGAGCAAGAAAGACGTATTATTCAAATTATATCTGATTTAAATGACCAATTTTGCACAAAAAAAAATTGTTTCTAGACTATTACTGAATAGACTCTACTTTTTTGAAAACACGAAAACCATATAAGAAAAATAAAACATGGTTCTCTATTCTCATAAGGGGATACAGCATTTTAGATTTTAATTGACAGTTCTTGCCCTCCAGTCTATTTTCTCTGCTTCATTTGTAATCACCATCAGATGTAGACAAGCACATTTTTTGCACATCAATATAGGCAATTTTTCCATCGCGCTGACAACTAAAAGATATCACAGAAAAATGTAATATGGCCATTCGTTATGTGGAAAAACATTTCAAACGTTGGTGGCAAGCAAATAAAAGGCTATATGTCAACACTTTTCACACAATGTCACAAATGGCAAATAACTCCTTCCATCTATCCCTTATCACCCACCACATAGTTTTTAAAAAGGAAAAATCCTTGCATGCTGTATATCACTCTATAAATAAATCTGTAGAACAAGTGCTTCAAACAGCAGGTTGTTTAAATATGACAGGGATCACGTGTCCGCTTAATCTGGGCTCAAAAAGACACTCACAGTAACATTTAGTAAGATAAAAGGTTTTACTTACATGATGCCACAATCACAGTGAGTTGATCCGATGTCAAATTTGAGGATGGAATAGCTGGAGGAGTTGTGGTAGTGGACATCTCTGGTGTGTAGTCAATTCCCTTAGATCCCGAACTAAGACACCTGAACAAAAAAAGTATCATACTATTTCTATGGAATTGCCGATATTCTATATTATTACTCTATACCCTTCGTCCCAATAAAGCATATAAGCGCGACATAGGCTACGCGCTGCCCTTTATCAGCCTAAACTCACATCGGTAAACAGACACAGTCTATTTGAGTCCTGAGTTGCACTGTCGCGCCCCCAAATCCCGTGACGTCGCACTGGACAGCTGAGTTCGTGGTAGAGACGTTAGATTTGCAAGCACGCGCAGGTCCCAAATCCTCACATTGTTAATTTATTAAAACACTATTAACAATTCAGCAAACTCCTATAATAAATAAACAAACTCATATTAACAAAGAAGAGGCTATTGTTGAAATAAGCCTACTTAAAAAATATGGTCCCTGACTCTGATCACACACTCGTCGCCCAAATCGTCAATGTAAAAACGAATTAAATATTGTCTTAGCAGTAATAAGGCTGATGAATCTTTACACCAAAGATTCCCACCCCAGACATTGGGTTCCTGCATTGAAGTGTCTGGTTACAATGATGGAGCCTGGTTTGTCCTGAATAGAGATCCTGAAGAGATGGGACTACATGTTTTTTTTTTTTTTTTGCTTGTTTTTGTTAAATTTAGAAAATATAATACAGTGACAATGTCAATCTAAATGATGTGCCATTTTCTATAGAGTTGCGAATCGGTGAAGAATTCATTATTACTGCAGAACATCATTTTAACGAACTGTCAAGAATAATTTTTTGATATTTTATAACATTTTGTTTCAGCTTTAGGTGTAGGCTATAATTCACAATCCATATTGCTTTTTTAAAGTGAGGTTTTAGATATTGTTCTTTCATATGTGGTTTTAATTACATTTTTTAAACTGTGTGATAAAAATGTATTAAACCACACATTTGATTTGCTTAAGAAACCCAAACGGTTACGACGTGTAACCGGCCTTATTTGCAGAAAGCATATGCCCCAGTTAATTTATGCCACAAATGATTTACCCGAAGAGTAAAAAAATGCCAAGAGACTAAATGTCAGCAAACGCTCTTCGGGATTTCAATCTATTTTTTGGTGTTTTGACAGAAAATGTCAAATGTGAATCAGGTTGCTCAGGAGGGTCAAAATATATTGTGGACTTGAATTAATATATTTCATTCAACCCATCATTTTAATTGTAATAAACTTTCCAGCAACCTGAGGATGCGGCGTCATTGCGTGCGCGCTCTTTTTGGTCCCTTCCTTTCACGCGCGTATGTAAACGGGAATCGAAAAAATGGTGGCAAGCGTACGAATGCTGAAGCTCCTCAGACGATACAAACTGCCCATTGCCGCCGCATTAACGATTTTATTGATTCAAGGACTGGTAGTATGGAGTCTGAGAAGTCTCGAAGAGGGCGAGGCAGAGGTGAGTAAAACTGTTCGGTTATATTTTGGAGGTAGACACTAGCTTGCAAGCTAACTGTTCCAACACAGTAACATTACAATGTGTGTAAGCTAGCTAACTAAGCTGTCTGATTCTGCGTTAGCCATCTCATTCGTTTGCAGTGCTGTCATTGCCGTAGCGAAACCGCTACAGCAACCGACTTGTCAGTCACCTTTTAGAAAACTATCACGGACAATCGGACATCATCTTTCGTTCGTACTTTGTTCAGTTTTATGTCAGATATTGCTTGCATGCTGCTGGTGAAGAAATAATGTGATGTGTTGACAGCGGGTGCTCCGTATATGCAACAAATGAAATAACTTTTACACATTAAAGTTGAAATTGCTCAGGTAGCGTTAAATTCGGGGCAAAATCTGTGAACTTCTTACGGTCTTGTGACCTGTAACGTTTGCAATTTATCTCCACACTCTCGGATTGACTGTGGTTTATTAGATTTGATCTTTCACTGAACTTTTCAAAGCTTTTCGTTTATAACTTTCAAAGTATGTAGATTTAACATTATTTTATTATGGAGGCAGGGTCAGTGAGTCTTTCAGCTTTGCTCCCTGTCTTACAAACTCCTCTGGGAATGTAACGTTATCCCCCATACCTGCATGCACACCTGGAACGCTACCTCGAGGCAGTGCCCCAGAAACTCCCATTTCTTTTAGAAATTAGGTAATTGTGAGCTGTTAACAGATTTAGCCCCTGGGAGGGGGGGGGGGGCTACACATTTAGTTGTCATTTAAAGCATTGATACAGGAGCAGCTCTACAGGAATGTGAAATACATGCAAACGGGGGCATCAACTCTTACACCCATCCGCCACCCTCTCCTGCTCTCCCTCTCTCTCACTCTGGGGTTTTTCTCTCACTTTCTCCCTGTCATGATGTGGCATGTGTTTGTGCATGCATAACCTTTGTGGGGCCGAGGAGTCACACACAGACAGAGGAGAGCTGTCTCTCACAGGGAAGGGTGCCTGCAGGGACAGGGGTAGCAGCAGGGAGTAGCAAGGCATGCCAGAAGAGACACTCAGAAGACAGTGAAGCAGAATGCTAAACCCTATTAATACCACCACGAAATGGTGACAAGGGCGGGAAGGAAAGTGTCAGGGGAAGGCATATATGGCTTAACTCGGACGTGTTGTTTCATGTTTCAAGAACAAAATGGTGACTACAACCATTTGACCGTCAGATGTCTGAGGGGGCCCAACCAGCCAGTAGCTTGGCATCCTGTTGCACAGAATAACAACAGCTAAGTGATTAGCCTAATCAATTTCCTGTAAATGGATTTCTTTAACAGGAAGTTGGCTAACTCCGACAGCAGGACGTTGAGTGATACCACACCATGCCTTACCCCTCTTGCATTTCATAAGACTAGACAATGATAGTCACTTTATCTTTCAGCTCTTAGATGAGCTCAAGGCTTTGTTTGATGGCCATGGGCCTGTTGACTGAGGCGGTGCAATGCTCAGTGAGAGACACACTGGAGTCCTTTTCCTGCTGAGTGGCGTCTGTGTATATCACATCTGTTCTGAGACTGGCTGTGCATGTGTGAACACCGCACAGCCATGTGAATGCTATTAAGGCCCTGCACACTGAAGACGGCAGGACGGCCGGGGAGGAAGATGAAGGCGAGGTCCGGCTTTATTTCATTTTGCCACTCTGAGTGTACTGTACGCAGCAGCAGCCTGCTCTGGCGGCGCCCCTGCTTCAGCAGATGACGACACTGATATGGCTCCAGTGGTCCTTAATTGGAAAGAACAGAGACGGCAGGGGGTGCCTTTGAAACTGCGTGTTTCTGACGTGATAGTGCTAATTAAAGAGCTGTGAAAAGAGCGATAAGGAAAATAATAAGGCCTAGGTTTTGCTTTGTCCCTATCCAGTAAATTATGATAACAAAAGGCGGAATCTTCTCTGTAGTGAGGGCCATTAAATATATATATATGGCGGCATGGTGGCTCAGTGGGTAGCACTGTTGCCTCACAGCGAGAAGGTCCTGGGTTCAATCCCCACCTGACCGACCCAAGGGTCTTTCTGTGTGGAGTTTGTGTGTTCTCCCCGTGTTTGCGTGGGTTTCCTCCCACAGTCCAAAAAAACATGCTGGTTAATTGGTGACTCTAAATTGTCCGTAGGTGTGAATGTGAGTGTGTCTGTCCCTATGTGTTGGCCCTGTGATATATATATAATTTTCTTGCCTTCCTGTAACTGTCACTGCAATGCAAGGCAGCGTCCATATGGATCATGTGGTGGCGTTAATGCATTTCTGAACACAGTGGCTTTCAGAGGGCCATGAGGGCCAATGGTGGCTGTGTTGTGTTGCTTGGCTCCTGGCACTGATTTGTTTGGCTGCCTCCAATGTCCCATGGCGGCCTCGGCAGCTCCAGCAGCTCCAGCAGCTCCAGCCCACTCCGGTCTTCTCTCCCTCTCCCCCCCCCCAGGCTGTCCGTGGGCCAGGGCCGTGTAGCTATAGAGCGGCGGGGTCCACGCTGTGGCTGCCATGCCCGCTGTCTATCAGAAGCAGGAAGCTCACGGCCCCATTCACTTCTGCTCTCTCCTCGTTCTCTCTCTCTCTCTTCTCTCTCTCTCTCTCTCTCTCTCTCTCTCTCTCTCTCTCTTCTCTCTCTGCCTGCTCTCCAAGGGGCATATTTCTGCGGCCGGACCGATTTATGATCCAGTTAACCAATGTGGCTAAGCTTGGCGATGTTGTCACGCAAGAAGTCGGCATCGCGTAACCGCTGCCTTCCCTCGGTGCCTGTCCTTTTTAGGAGGGGCTGTTTTGGCATTCCATCCAGGCTGGACTGTGGGGAGATTTTTTTATTTATTTCTTTTCCCTGGCAGTCTTCTTATCCCACAGCATGAGAAAAAGGGCGTAGAAAGTCAACAGACTTACTGTATGCCCATAATGACTTTCCAACGCCACCCTTTGTAAGAGCCGAGTATAGAAGAATACAAATGTCTGGTTCCAAGTAAGCGAGCGTCTGGGAAGGCTATTGTCCGACAGGCACTTGGGTTAACACCTTCTGACTTGTTTCTGTGTTCTAGAAGCTGCAGTGCAGAAAATCAAAGAGGGCCAGGAAAGCTTGGCTCAGAGAGGCTCGTCTATTGACTCGGGCTATTGATTTGACTGTCCTAAATCTCGCTGTGGAATTGAGTCGTGTTTTTCGGGAGACGTCGAAAGAGCCGTCTGGAGATAATACCTCGGTCTACCTGAGATAAACGAAACCCCCCCCTCTCTCTCTCTCTTTCTCAGTCTCCTCCCCAACAAAACCTCCCTGTCCCCCTTTCTCTTTACCTTTGGTTGGATTCTGTTTGGGGCATCGGGGACGGCGAAAGCGACATTGTCGTCCTGCCATTGTGACAGGAACCTACTAGGGGCGTCGCTAAGATGGAGGTGCTGAGTGAAGCGCTTTGGGGGGCGGGGGGGTGGCGTGGCGTGGCGTGGCGTGGCGTGGCGTGGCGTGGCGTGGCGTGGCGTGGCGTGGCGTGGCCAGGCGGGGATGCTGAGCAGGCCGCTTAGCCTCTCTCACCCCCCCCCCCCCCCCCTTCCCCTGAGCGGACAAAGAGACACGCAGGGATCTTATTGGGGAGTTCAGAGTGTGGCAGTCCTCCAGCTCCTCATGCCCTCTCTCCTTTTACAGGCCTCTGCAATTATCCTGTTTTCTCCTGTGTATTTCTTTTCTCACGCAGTCATGCAGTTGCGTACGCACACACACACACACTCACTCACTCACTCACTCACTCACTCACTCACTCACTCACTCACTCACTCACTCCGAGACGCTACCTCTCTCCCCCCGACAGTGTTCTGGTAAGAGATGCGTGTGAGCATTTAGTCCCCAATTTATCCTCCGTAGTGTGTGCACATGTCACTGCGTGTGTGTGTTTGTGTAGAGTTGAGTGTGCGAGTCACTCTGTTGTGCTTGCGTTGTGCCTTAGGCTTAGCTGAGGTTGGTTAAGGTCTCCACAGTGAATCACTAGGTTCATTATGCTTAGTCTCCTGAACTCTGTGTCATTTGAAGTTTACTTCCACAAAAGGCAGAGGTTGTTCAGCCAAAAAAATAAAAAAATAAAAGATTAGAGAAAAAAAAAAAAACATACCGAATCCACACATCTAGCCTCTGGGTCTTTGTGTCAGGTTGTTTTTAGTCTGGATTTAGCGACTCTTTATTTAGTCGCTCTTAGAGAATATGACTCATAATCCCCTTCCCCTCCGTTTGTATGAGGCACATCCCTAGCATCTGATTGGCCCGTCTGCGCTCTGGACTGACTCTTCTGACTCTCTGCCTCCCTCCCTGTCAACCATAACCCCCCCCCCCCCTCTCTCTCTCTCTCTTCCTCTCTCGCTCTCTCTATCTCTCTCTCTTCCTCTCTCTCGCTATGCTCTCAGAGGAAGACACAGCAGTCTAAGCTGCCCGACCACAACAGCCAGGACCCCAAAAAGAATGTGGTGGCCTGGGAGAGGCAGAACTCCCTGTCTGGGAGGAGCGGCGCCCGCTGGAGCACGGCGGCCAGCGCCCTCCGCAGGGGCACCAAGCGGCGAGGCAAGCCCACTGTGAGGGTGAAGGGCCCCCTGGAGCCGGTGGAGGGGCCGGGGCTGGACGCGCCAGCCCCCCACGACCCCTCCAGCAGCAGGAACTTCAGCGAAGCCCGCAGGGGGGGCGCCGCCGAGGACCTAGCCAGGGGCCTCCCTCTGGCCCTCCCCGGGGAGCCGGGCAGCGTGGAGGGGGCGCCCCAGGTCCCCAGCAGCGACTTTGTGCCCAAGTGCGACATCGTGGGCAAGGACGCGTTGTCGGCCCTGCACCGCGCCGGCTCCAGGCAGTGCCGGCAGGAGATTGCCAACATCGTGTGTGAGCACCAGGCGGGCCAGCTCATGCCCCAAGCACTGCCTCAGTTCTGCCCTCAGCACGGTAAGGGGTTGTGTAGCACACACACACACACACACACACACACACGCATGCACTTCTAGTTCTTGTCATTGCTGTGTAGACTTGACTGCGATGGCATGCCACACACACTGTGAAGTGGTCCTCCTGGTGTAGCTGAAGGCACAGGCTGGCCACCCACTGCAGATTCTTAATGATTTATAAGAGCAATTCTCCCTTGCTCTGATACATTTTTAATAACACACTCTCCCCAGACCAAATTTGCATGAATATTACAGTGGAGTTGAGTTCCTTGCTTGGCGGCTGCTCTTCAATATGCAAACGTGAATGTTCTCGTTCACAGCTGCCCCCGTATTTTTGTTGTAGGGTTTTTTAGTTTTTTTTTCCGCTACTTTTCAACGTCAATCAGCTTTTTCCCCCCGCTGCCATCAATAGTGAGCGTAGCATTGGTTTTGTGGACATCCCTGATTTGGCTAGACCGTACATGTATCACGTACAACCGTGTGTCTGATTCGTCCACACTCCACCCCTTTTGTCTGCCGACACTCCTTTCTCCTATCCTCCCTCCCTCCAGGCCTGTCCAGCCCGGCCCAGGCCGGCGTGGAGGACCTGGACAGCGACCTCTCCCAGGTGGACGACCCCGTCCGGGTGGCCTTCGTCCTGGTGGTCCACGGCCGCGCCATCCGCCAGCTCAAGCGCCTCCTCAAGGCCATCTACCACCGTGACCACTACTACTACATCCACGTGGACAAGGTACAGCCCTGGGGTACTCCTCGTACGAGACACTGGGCATCGATCCCCTATGCGGGGTTTAAAAAGAACTAAGAAAAACACGAGGAGATGGAAGGAGTGGAAGGATTGAACCGGTTTATTCCCGTGTAGCCTAAAGGTCCGCCGTGCAAGCCTGTAGAACATGTGTGGATAACCCAGGTGTTTGCTATTTGCCCGGTTGTCTGGCGCGTTGTTAGCCGAGGCTCAACTCTGTTTGCCTGCGACCGCCGGCGCAGCGTGATGAGGTCACCGCCAAGGGACTACAGGCGGCAGAGGTTAAACCTTCCCCCAAGGGTCTTCGACGGCGGGGGCTGGGATGAGACGGACCGCCGTGGTTAATCCTAGAGAATGGCCGGTGCCTGGAGGGAGGCCACAAGGCATGGGATGTGCTCCGCGCCGACCGGGCTCTAGCTGGCTAGCAGATTTCCGAAAGCCCGGATGGGTATTTAACGTAAAAGCCCTCCTGCGTAGCATTGATTTATGGCTTGTCCAAGTGCGACCAGCGACAGTTTCCTGATCCGGCACACAGGTGGCCGGAGGTCCTCTCGGCTTCACCTGTATAGCCGGCAGCAAGTTGCTATCGTGAGATCCAGGGAGCTGCTGCTCTGCACAGCTGCCAGTGTGCCTGTGGAGCCTGGAGGGGAGGGGGTGGGGGGGGACCAGAGACTGGGGTTGGGGGCTGAGACTGGGGGCTAGGGCTCAGGCAGGCCAGTGATTAACGAGGAGTCAGGAGGACAGCCACCACAGCGAGTGCTCCAGACACTTAGTGCCCGCTCCCTCATCACTCTCTGGGGGCCTGAGGCGTGGGGGTGGTGGTTTGTGCCCGTGTGAGGGATGGCGCTGTAAAAACAGGGTCAGTTTTAGCACCGGAGTCATTCCACCAGCTCTCTCCCAGTCTACCGCCTCTCCCTCTCCCTCTCTCTTCTGCGTGTGTCTCGGTGTGTTTTCTGCTGAGCAGACAGCTGGGGGAGCGCGGCGAGCTGCTGGGGGACTGTCATTCTCCAGCACTCCCCCCCCCCCGCCCGCTGCTTTTCTCGAGCTCTCTTTCTGGCTAGCTTTTCATTTTCTCTCTCTCTCCCTCTCTCTCACGCTTACCTTTTATGGCGGTTGGCATCTTAAATCTCCGCCGCTTTCTACAGGCTCTTTGACATTCACTGTGGCTTTTCTAGCTCCCCGTTTCTCCCCCACCCCCTCGCTCGTGGTTAATCCCTTCTTGACAGTTTTCCTGAGAGTCCTATCCCCAGCCTGTTCCCTCTGCACGTCTCTCTGTCACTCTGCTCAGTGCCATTCCGGAGACTGCAGAGACTAGCCTTTTCATCACAGCAATCATCATCACACACACACACACACCAAACGCTGACATCCTACCCAGCTCCTTTCCCGTTTCAACGCGAGCCAACCGTCGCCGTTATCCTTGGCAACGTGGGCAAACCAGATTGAGCACATATCGAAAACTGTCGCGCCGCCAGCCGTAGACACACACACACACACACACACACTCTGTCGGCGTTTAGCTCGTTTTCTCGTCCAAACCATCTGTCCCCTATTGTGTGTCCCCCCCCCCCGTCTAGCGCTCCAACTACCTGCACCGCGAGGTGCAGCTCATCGCCCAGCAGTACGCCAACGTGAGGGCCACGCCGTGGCGCATGGTGACCATCTGGGGCGGGGCCAGCCTGCTGAAGGCCTACCTCCACAGCATGGAGGACCTGCTGGCCATGGCCGACTGGAAGTGGGACTTCTTCATCAACCTCAGCGCCACCGACTTCCCCACCAGGTTGGTTTTGCACGCCGCCGCCGCCTGCCGCCGTACGAGAGCCCGGGGCCGTGCCGTCGTTTGTAGCAGCACCCGTGATAGCCGGGTAGCTTTACTGTTATGTTATGTTATGTTAACCGTTTGACCTGTGTACGAAGTCTGCAGTTTGTTTGGATAGCTAGATAGAGTGAAGTGTGGGGGCGGGGCATTTCTCGGCTGCACCCCGACTGGCGGCAAGTTCCGAACTGGCTGCGGTCTTGCTTTGGAGACTCAATTGATTTTTTTTTCTTTTTTTTCGCTGACCTGCGGTGGGTTTGATTGGTGTAGCTACAAGAGGAAGCGGAGCCCTCGCCGTTTGTCAGTGGAAAGCCGGCGGTCCGTGTGCCGCTCTGAATGGACTGTCTGGGCCACTGATGCACAGCGAGCTGAGTAAATCGCCAGCTCTCTTGTCCATCAGTTCTGGGTGGATTTCAGCAGCCTCTCACTGAGCGGTTGCCAATCCTCCTTAACAGTCGCAGGGTTTTAAAGGGGCGGGGGGGGGGGGGGGTCATCACAATTTCCACGTCACGCTCACCCAGTCAGCGTTTCATTGCAAAACCTAATCCTCCTCCTTTCTTGTCTGCCTCTTTTTCTTTATTTTCCTCTCCTTTCTCTCTCTCTCTCTCTCTCTCTCTCTCTCTGTCTCTCTGTCTTTCTCTCTCTGTCTTTCTCTCTCTCTCTTTCTGTCTTTCTCTCTCTCTATGTCTGTCTGTCAGGACCAATGATGAGCTGGTGGCCTTCCTGTCTCGACACAGGGACAAGAACTTCCTCAAGTCGCACGGCAGAGAGAACGCCAGGTAAGACCGTTTGCCAAAACTTCACCCCTCTCTCTCTCCTTATCTCTGCGTTTGATGCTTCTCTGTCTGTCTGTCTGTCTGTCTGTCTGTCTGCGTGTGTGTGTGCGTGCGTGTGTGTGTGTGTGTGTGTGTGTGTGTTTTGGGGCTTAATGGCCCTCGCTGCTGCTGATCTCCTCAGCTTTAGGCTTGTTTTATTGTGAAATACAACGTCTACATAATAAACGTGCACGTTGAGAAGGGTTTGACGGGGAGATGAAACGACATAGAAGCTGCCGGTGCGGTGGAAGTACCTGCCGGTCTGACCCCTTTTGAACTGCCCGGGGTGGGCGCCTAATGCCATGCCATGCCCCCTCCCTCCCGATGGCGACCCAGGTTCATCAAGAAGCAGGGCCTGGACCGCCTCTTCCACGAGTGCGACAACCACATGTGGCGGCTGGGCGAGCGCACCATCCCCGAGGGCCTGGAGGTGTCCGGGGGCTCCGACTGGTTCTCCCTCACCCGCCGCTTCGTGGAGTACGTGGTGAACTCCCGCGACGAGCTGGTGGCCGGGCTGAAGCAATTCTACACGTACGCCCTGCTCCCCGCGGAGGTAGGCCGGCCGGGAGCGGCACGCGCACTCACACACACACACACACACACACACACACACACACACACACACACAGGGGCCTTATGGTCCAGCCGTCACCGGAGCGTCAGCCTGGACGGGGGTTGCTGGCTGGCACGGCTCGGTTTGGTTTTGGACGGCGCTCCAGTCAGCGGGACAGGGTTGGCTCGGCGCCTCCAGGGCTGCAGGGATGCTAGACGAGCAGAGGGAGTGTGTTACAGGGAGTTAAGAGTCTCCCTATCCTTTTAAATATATCAGCGCTGATATGTGTGAAGTGATGTTTGATATGATCGCTCGGTGTTTGGAGTGGGTGTGTTTGGTAACTTGTCTGCAGTCACTGTCGGCGGTGTGCCTGAAGCGAAACAGGACGAGTTGGTACAGAGCGGTTTGTGTTCCTTTGTGAAGCGCTCGTGCGACACCACAGCTTGTGTTCTGTTGCAGAATTTTCGTTGTTTTTATCCTCTCTCTCTCTCCCTCTCTCTCTCTCTCTCTCTCTCTCTCTCTCTCTCTCCCGGTCTCTGCCAGTCGTTCTTCCACACCGTGCTGGGGAACAGCCTCATGTGCGACACCCTGGTGGACAACAACCTCCGCGTCACCAACTGGAACCGCAAGCTGGGCTGCAAGTGCCAGTACAAGCACATCGTGGACTGGTGCGGCTGCTCGCCCAACGACTTCAAGCCCCAGGACCTCATCAGGATCCAGGTCAGCCAGACGGCCAGACGGCCAGGAGGGGGCAGTGTGGGACCACGGTCTCCTCCCTGATCTCGTGTTGGTTTCGATGGGCGTTTGAAATTAATATTTGGCTTATCCTTTCAATACAGTTTACATCAACGACAATCTTTTCAGTGTGACCGCTGACGTGCGCCCTGTCCCCCCCCCCCCCCCCCCCACACACACACAGCAACTGACCCGGCCCACCTTCTTCGCCCGCAAGTTTGAGTCGACGGTGAACCAGGAGGCCATCGACATCCTGGACACCCACCTGTACGGCCACTACGCCCCGGGCACCGTGTCCATCAAGGCGTACTGGGAGAGCCTGTTTGAGCGGGAGGACGGCGTGGGCGCGCTGACCGACGTGGCGCTCACCGCCTACTCCTCCTTCTTCCGCCTGGGCCTGAAGACGCTGCACACGGCCCAGAGCAACCTGCCAGCCTGCAGGTGAATAGGAAGGACCACCACAAAAAAAAAATTTGCTTTTTCAACTCAATTACTGTTACCAAAGATTGTTCAGCCTTGGATTTGAGTTAGGATTGACATTAATCACCGCTTTTGAAAGGGCTACAGTCTTTTGGAGGAAAATGTTTTTATTTTTTATTTAAACGTTCTGCTTTGCCTCACCCGCTCAGATACGAGGCCATCGGGCAGCCGGTGTCCGTGCACCTGTACTTCTACGACGACCGTTTCCAGGGCTACCTGGTGGTGCAGGAGGTGCAGAACGTGGGGTCAAGGGTCAGGGAGACGGTGGAGGTGTGGGCGGTGCCCCAGGCCACGTTGCGGCTGGATGCCAACCTCCGGGAGTTTGAGAGGCTCAAGAACCTAGAGGTCAGTGCGGGGGTCAGGAACACTCGAGTGGAACAACCCCCCCCCCCCTTTTAACTCCACCGACAGGGAGAGTCAAAGGCCACAGGGCTTTGTCGCTAGTCTTCTAGCAAAATGCCAGTGCATGTTGCCGTTATATCATACAGTAAACATCAAGAATTTGAGGCAGTGGAGACACAGCGGAATCGTAGCACTAACAGGAGTGTATCCTTAAACGACTCCGGCGTTCTCCCGGGCTATTTCCTCCTGCAGATCGGCACCGACTGGGACCCCAAGGAGAGAATCTTCCGGACCTTCGGCGGCGTGATCGGCCCCTTGGACGAGCCGGTGGCGGTGCAGAAGTGGGCCCGCGGGCCCAACCTGACGGCCACCATCGTGTGGATCGACCCGGCCCAGGTGGTGGCGGCCTCCTACGACATCAGCGTGGACGTGGACGCCGAGTACACGCAGTACAAGCCCCCGCTGCAGCGCCCCCTGAGGCCCGGCGCCTGGACGGTGCGCGTGCTGAGGCTGTGGGAGCGCGTGGCCGAGGTCCACTTCCTGGTGACGCCGCTGGCCTTCAAGGGACGGGAGCCGCTGCGCAAAGGTAGGGCTGGGCTTGGCAACTGCAACGGACGGGAGGGATACGTTTTTAAGCTAAGATACCTCAACAGAACAAAGGCACTCAAATTAATACAAGATATTAATTAGGAGAAAAACGTATCTTAGAAATCTTTTTTTGTTTGTTTTTTTTTGCTTAATTTTCTCCCGTTTCTTTTTCTGTCTGTACTCCCGCCTCCTGTTGTGGACTCCAGAGGAGGACAGCTGGCTCCACTCGGGTCCTCCAGGCAACCTTTACCTGGAGCAGGGCTTCCAGCAGCTGAGCTCCGTGCTGAAGCTTCCTCCCCAGGAGCCGGCCCTGCAGGAAGCCCAGCGCAGGGCCCAGCTGGTGGGCAAGCCCCTGGAGGCCTGGCTGGACAGCAGCATGGCGGCCTTCTGGGTGATAGGGGACCTGTGCGCCACCCAGCCCTCGCCCTCCTGCCCGGCCCTGGGACCCTGCGCCAAGACCACCTGGAGCTCCATGTCCCCCGACCCCAAGTCAGAACTGGGCCCGGTCAAAAGCAACGGCCGCATCAGGTAGCCTTCGGGGTAAAGGCTGACTCTGGAACAGGTTGACTCCTGAAGGGGGAACACAGTGGACGGAGAGTGGAGAACCCCCGAGGGAAGGGAGGGACTGAGGGGGGTACGCTGTGGTCTCTCCGTGGCCGGCACATCCACGAACAAGTCGCCTCCTCGTGCTGAAGAGACAGGACAATCTCTGTGTGGTGGTGGGGGGGGGGGGGCACACTTGCTGGAAGTTTTGCACATGATGACGGCAAGGACGAAAGACAAAACCATTGTTTGTTTTCCAATGTTGCTGAATCGTTACATGGGTCTTTTTTTTTCGATCTTGCTGACACAGGTCCCGTTCGCACATGTTTTGGTTGTTCAGTGTTTCAATCTCTCGAGTCGATAATCTACTTTATATGATTTGAGAGAGGTTGATAACTCAGATGACTGAGTGCTGTACTACATTTCTTATTTTAACTTTTCAGAGGGGATTAATTGTTCTCTGAACTATATGATCGTGCTTATTTTGAAGCATTATTATTATTATTATTATTATTATTAGGTGGTCATCAGAGGTTGACATAGGGATGAGGTGCACTTTACTGTAAGACTGCAAGGTTAAACAGGGGTCACTCGATCGATGGGTGAGGGAAACAAAGGTCACGGATAAGGTCATGCTTTACTACACTGTGGTCGACACCCTCATCCATTTAGCTGCTTTCATCATTGTCAAAGTACTACGGTGGCTTTGCAGCATCAATATAACTTTTAACAGGTACACAAAATGTAATTTAAAATGGCTTTTAGACTGGACCGTTATTCATTCGCTTGGCTTTAAAAAAAAGTGTATTGGTCTGTTCCACGAGTTCTCTGTTTACGGTGACATATCTTGTTTTGAATGTTTTGTTTATGTTTTGCTTGAACTGGCTCCCAAGATATTCCAATGTCTTTGTTGTCCTTAGCTGGCAAAGCCACATGCGTTGTGTTAGTCAGAGGAAGTGCCTAAACTGATGTGCAGAGAGGCCGTAAGCCTGTAGGACCTAACCATATTCAATACCTCGTCCGTTTCCTACGAAAAACCGCAGTAACAATACGTCTTGTGCTCTTTGGGAGCACACAGTGACACACAATCCTCTAACTTCTGCAACATACCACTTGGTCGATGGTCGTGAACATTTCTAGTGAGTGTTTCGTTTTAACGTTTGTGTCAACCGCCCAAAGAGAGCTGTCATAAGATGTCTGTTTTAGCCGTCTGTTCAACAAATGTCTGCTGCCTTCACCCAATTTGTTTTTCTTTTGTATAGATTGTTTACCAATTAAGGACAGATAGCTCCTACATAGACGTGCAATTATTGCCTTTTTAGGCAAGAGAAACCACAGGCTGTGCGGCATCTTAATTTGGTTGTTGATTCCCCCCTGTTGTGTATTGTTCTGTTTAGTCTGCCATTACGTGAGTTTACAAGTGACCTTGTTTCCCCTGCACAGCACACTGGCTTCAGTGAAGCCTCGGTGTAAAGGGACAGTGAAGCAGGGCCACAGTCAATGTAAAATGAACATAACGGGATATTTTTCTATATGCATTGAGAAGAAAGATTGACGGCTTATTCAACTCCGCCTCTGTTGTGCTACTGTCTTAAAAAGAGTGTTATAGTATTTGACATTCATCTTCCCCCCCCGTACAATGTCATTTGAAATGGATTTCCTTGGGGGACAAAAGGCTTCCGTCCCTGCGGTATCAACCGACAGTAGCCGGGTGAGTGGAGAGTTTATGAAATACAGTCTGATCTTTCAAAGCGAGAACGATGGTCACAGTATGCCTCCAGTAAAGCTGACATGACAGACATGTTGACTGGTGGCTCAATAAAAAAAATATTAAATTGTCATATGTTATGTTGTACATTTTTTTTCTATTTTTAACTGAATTATACATATGCCTAGATGGGGAATTGAATGCAATGAGGTTGCATAGAATTTCAGTGGAAGTGAAGTATTGGTACTTTATTTTCACTATCCCACACCATAAAATTTGATCAGCTTAGCCTAGTTCAAACTATATACTTGCTTAAGTAATCTTTATTTTATGTATTTTATTAGTTAAGTTAAAGTCATCATATTTATTTATTAGTATTCATTATTTTATAGGACTAAGGAACGTATTTTCTTTATAGCCAGCCAAATGTTTAGTCCAAAGGAGAAAACGGGACGTCGACAAGTAGCACTCTCCAGGGTGCTGAAGTCAACTTTTTAGTCACGGTAGCACTGATTCATAAATACTATAATACTATAGTTCATAAATACTATAGCCTACATCACCGTACTAGTTTTCAACCCCGGTGCGCTACGCTATGAATTTTACACTATTCAGTGGAAATAAATCCCTAGGTAGCTGCATTTCGACAAGAGAAGGATAGGCTTTCAAATCTGAAAGAGACGGGAGTTGACAGTACACTACAGACAGAGGGAGCGTCAGGATTTAGAGTGGTGGGAAGCGACAGCGAACGAGATCAGAGGAGAAGAGAAAAAAAAGTTGTGCAACCTGTTTAAATAAGCGTTTTAAACTCGTCCACTAATAGCCGACACATTTTATAAAATATGGAGGTAATACCAGAAATGGAGTTCACGGCTGAAATGGAGTTTGTTGACCATGGCGAAACGGTGTACTCAGACAGTGCCTACGGGTCATCTGCAGCGGACACCGATACAGAGGACGCACAGACCCCATCCTCGACCTTGTTCCCGTATGATGAAGACCTAATGCACAAGGTAATTACTTTAGTATCACTTTTAATAACTTTTGAATTGTGTGTGTGTTGTGTTTGTGTATTATGTTTTCTTGTTAGTTACGGTATTTTTCATATAATTGTACTTAGTTTATCATGAGCTATTTGCCATTTGTTCAATATGCTTGGAGTGTGTTCGGAAATGCACTTTTTCATTTTGTCTGCCCTTTTTAATTGTGTCTGTCTGCCAGGGGGAAGAGTAAAATGTTAGGTTTTGGATTAAGCTTTTACTATTATGCCCACACCAGTATCTCCATTCATCTCATATGCACCTCAATCTTCACTCTTTGCTGCCAAAATCTTAGGGGTATGTACTTTCACCAAGGTCCTCAAGGTACACATGTCAAACATACAACAGAATTGGCCAATTTGTTTCTTATGTAATATAAAAATAACATGAGATGAGTATGGAAATTAAATGTGTCACCAAAGTGACAAGGAATATGCTATAATGAAAATGGGAACCAGCACCATCATTGGTATTCATAACTGTAATCCTCTTAATCCCTGATCTGAAGCAGTACAACAACATAAGCGTGTACACTAGGCATTTCTCTCACCCTCACCATTTCTGTTTTGTAACTGCATACACACTTGCCTCCTTGGTGAATTCTGTAATGTACAGGTCAGGTGATCTTTGGGTGGATTACAAGAACTTCCTGTCCCTGTTTTTTTCTGAAATGTTATGAGGAATTTGCATTTTTAATGGCTGCTTGTTTGTGCCAGGAAATACGTGGGCGTGTGGTGGAAGTTAGTGGAAGGAAATAACATAAAATAGGAATGAAACTGGGGACAGGTTAAGTCTCTCGCAGCTTAAAAATACGTTTACAGGAACATCTGTTTTCAGCCATGTAAATGGCAGCTTATCACGTGAGTGAATACAATACAAACAATTGTGGATATGATTCAGGCTTTCATTTACATTCTTTGTATACTAGCACTAGATAGCTCCTCATGGTCTGTCGCTTACACGTCCAATACCATGCCGTTCTTTCAAAGGGTCTTCAAATATATTAAGAAATCCTTGCAACTCTGGGGAAACTGAACGTATTATTTCCAATTAGTACACTGAAGAATGGTTTCTATTAGCCTCCATATTACGTCTACAAACAACGCAGTAATGAGTCATCAACAGTCAGCGGCTGTCTAGGACATCCCTGGGGCTACATTCTCATTGAGAGAAGAAAACTGCAACCATCTGCTTTGCTAGACAGAGGCATGCAGCCAGAGACCGAAGGTTTCCCTTTTGCTGGGTGAAGTCACGTGAGGCACCGTCTGCCTCTCTTTGTGGCTTCATAGGAAATAAGACAATTATGAGACACTTGAAAGGGCTGTGTGAGTGTTTAATGAACAGAACATTCAAGGAGGGGAAGTTGACGCTGGCAAAAAAAAAAAAACTTGACAATTTCTCTCGTTGTCATGGAAACGGCATCTCTCCGTCCAAGACCACTGTGGCTGTCTCCATACCTCCTCTTCTTTCCTCCAGCTATGTGACGCACCCTGCCCGATGGAAGAAAAAAATCCCTGCCGCCCTACCTCTCCACAAAGTTTAGTCATGAGCCGTTTACATGCTGGTATCAATGTTGGATGAGGGAGGCAATAAAGTATTGATAGGCCTTGTGTCAACCCAACCCTTGAGGTGGGTCCAACCATCCATACACAGTGCGCCCCACCACAGGTCCCTCAATCTGTGACTCATCCAAGACGGTACGACTGCAGAAACCTGTGTCAGAGAGTCGACACCGTGTACCTTTCTCCACTGGCTCTGTTTTGCTCAACCTCCACATAAACACTGCAGTGGGAGCAGTTAAAAATAGCAAATCTGAAGACATCCTCATAAAGTACAGTATGTTCCAGGTTTGTCTGTTGAAGGACTTCGAATACAGGTTTCTTTTTTGCAAAGGTCAGCTGTTGTTAGCAGAAGTGGTCCTTTAAATCTCTCCCTTTTGGCTTGTAAAAGGTTGTCACTGATGTCAGCACTCCTGACCAGACACGACACATCCTGGCCCAGCACTTCATCACCACGGACAAGTTCAGCTGGGTTTACTTTGAGGAACTTTGCCACACCACTTCAGGGGAAAAAACGTAACGACAAATTGAACTGAGTGCTTTTTTCGTTCAAGGGATTAAATGAGAAAAGTTGCAGATTGCCCGGTGATTAAGTTAAACTTCTGCGAGAGGCACAGTTCGGTGGAGTTTTTTTTCGGTGTGTGGCTCTTTGAGACAGGAGATAAGAGGGAGGTCAGAGGGACTGCCTGCTCGGGGGGTAATAAATGTCAACAAAAAAAAGGCCGGTGAGTCGATGCCAAAGAGCCCCCAGGTCGACAGCGTCAGCCACCGAGCGGATAACCATGACGACAAAGCCAGCTGACGCCCACGTCCGGCTCACAGCCCTCGAATCGGTGAATCCCTGTTGAAATGGCACGGGACCCTTGATTACATGATATGGCTGCTGCATCACCTCACATCTGCTTGTTGTTTGTTTTTGTGTCTTTGCGGTATTGTGTTGGTCTCAATGTGTGAGATAAAGAGAGCGTGAGAGCAACAGATATACTGTTGTGCGTGCGTGTGCGTGTGCGTGTGCGTGTGCGTGTGCGTGTGCGTGTGTGTGGGAGTGAAAGGGCTCATATGTCATGGTGCAATATCTTTTTCTTCCAGATGAGTGGGCTAGGACAGATCTGCTAGTGCTCCCCTTGGGCCACAGAGCACATCCTCCTTGGATCTAGGCAGCCACGCTCATTCTGCAGCCAGCACTGTTCCCCTTACCAGGCCTCAGTCCCTGCTGCGTTCGCTCCACCCTTCCTCCCTCTGCCATTCCAGCCCTCCCGTCGAGCGTTTTTCCCGCCCACCATTTGTCCAATTCCTCCGCGACACATCAGATTTTCCTTCAGACAGGCCACGGAGGCATGAGCAGCAGCAGAGGCGCGCAGTATAGTAACCTACACTTTACACCCACGCAGGCAGCGCCGACGACTGGCCTAGAGGGGGCTGGCAGGCAGGCCGGCAGGCAGCGAGTAGCTATATTTGTCACATCACATTCTCCATCTCTCCCTCTCTCCCTCTCCATCTCTCTCTCTCTCTCCCTCCCTCTCCATCTCTCTCTCCATATCTGTCCATCGCTCTTTCTCTTCTTATCTCTCCATCTCTCTCTCTCTCTCTCTCTCTCTCTCTCTCTGTCTCTTCATATCTCTCCATCTCTCTCTCTCTTCATATCTCTCTCTCTCTCTCCCTCTCTCTCTCTGTCTCTCCCTCTCTCTCTCTGTCTCTCTCTTCAGACCATCCTGGTGGGAGACAGTGGAGTGGGGAAGACCTCTCTGCTGGTCCAGTATGATCAGGGCAAGTTCCTCCCCGGCTCCTTCACAGCCACCGTGGGCATCGGCTTCACGGTGAGTCCCCGCGGAATCCGAGGTCCACAAACGCACTGCAAACCCCTTTTCCTTTACTCCAATCTTCCTCTCTCACTTCCTCGTTCACTCACAAATTCCTTTTCTTTTTAATTAAAGAAATCTCCGTCGTGCTTCTCTTTTGCACCGATGGGATTTCCCATCCTCCCTGGGCCATATGTGTCGTATGTCAACAGAGACACAAGAGCATTGGTGCCGTTATCCTGTGTTCCAATGACGCCATCAATGTAGACCCTGTTGCCATGGTCGACCACGAAAGATTGTCCCCCTTTTTTTTGTCTCAATAGATTGAGGATGGCAATGATGAGGGTGGCATCATCCCATGGTCCCGAGACTCTTTCCTGGGAGACCAGTTCTATCTCGCTGTGTCCGGGGGCAATCATGATGATCTTTAGCACAGTGGGGGAGCGGGAGGGGGGGTCTGAGAGTGGGGATATGATTACGGTTAATGAAGCCATTGCTATGATTAGATTACTGGGAGGAAAGCACCCTTAGTAAATGCAGCTGACTGTTGACAAGGGTGTTGTACAGTATAAAGTAAGAGGGAACCTTGGTATGAGAGAGAGAACAAGAGAGTAGCAGGTAAAAACGTCAGGCACAGAGAATAAAATGTGGTGCCGATGCAGAAGCGGATCTTATATCTTTGTAAACCTATTTGCTCTGTGCAGTAAGAGAAATGACTGTAATTTAGCATGATAAATGTATTTGCCAGAATGAGGACAGAGAGAATCACAAATATATCAACTCAACGGTTCAAATGTTTGCTCTGTGGTTTCTAGTTTGGTACAACTCGAGCATTTTGTGACCCTTATTGGCTGTGGCTGATTTATCAATGCATTTATGAGTAAATGGTTAGGCAGTTAACACAACCAATACTCATCTTAGCTGGATTGTTTAAAACAGTTCGGTTGCTGTAAAGTCTTTAGTTCAGACTTAAGTCTCACAGAAGACTGTCTACATAGACACAGTCCACAACATTACACAAGCAGCATTATATGATAGATTATGTATTATCGAGTTAATTACAAAACTTGAGTATATATACAAAACTATTACTGGTGGTGGCCGTCAATGAGGATGCTTAAACTGTCTATTGTTGCCCATCTGATCTTGAACACTGGAGGGAGACATCGTCTCAGTAAATAAGGAAATCCACATCATACTTAAAGGGGTCCTTTATGAAACCATTTCAATTGTAGGGCCATATGTCATGCTAACTAAATAGGAGGAGGAAATAGGAAATATTTTGTGTCCACGCAGACCCTTTATAGATCCTTTTGTAATGAAAGAAACTGAATATGTGCCATGAATGCAGAAGGCTAAGGTTTATACAATGGAAGTTAATTTAAAATTAAAGCAGGCAGTTTCAGGGATATATACAGCCTACATATATGGATTATAGCCAACAAAAATGTGTGTTTTGGTAGGGAAAATAAGGCGTCAAGACTACCTTCCGTTCACACCATTTGTTTGTGTGAAATTCAGTCAGTTGACCGTTCTTGAAAATCAGTCGGTTGCTTAGGTTGAACTCTATCTCGAGTTTAGTAGCCTACCACCTGTGGCGAATGAATCATTCCATTATCGCCTGTTGACTGAAGGAGGATTGACCCTCCTGGATATAAGATTTGTTTTTAAATGTCAAAGGCAACATACTATTCTTCTTATTGCCTATGATAGCCTACAGTTATTATTGTCAATGGACCAATATGACAAGGGCGACGTCCTTGAAGGGTTCTTTTTCTGCCTAAGCGTAAGAGGATGAGGATCAACTGTTCTTCACAAATGTTTCCGCCTATTTGTCGTTTTTCTTTGACTGATGTGCAGCCGTGCAGCCAACAAATTTAGATTTTGAGGTTTGATCAGAACTATTGTAATCAGTCGATCACAAAGGACATTTTTCAATGCCTTACATTTTTTGGAAACAAATATGAAAACTGACGGACCCAACGCTTGCTGTGACTGGGATTGAGTCACGGATATCACACATCGCGCGCTCACTCTGACAGATCTTGGAAAGAAACCTCAGGTTTGGTGAAACAGTCAATCTTGGTCATTGCGATGTCTGGAAGAAAGACATCGTTGACGGATCAACAGACAAAAAATGGAACATCAAAATATATGTTGGAAAGATGCGCATCTGTTAACGAATATTTTGATGTTGCTTTCAAGGTGTGTATTTATCTTTTACGCTTTATAGGTTTGATCGTGTGTTTTGGTTGTGTGTTCGTGGGCAGGTGTAGCCTAATTGCAAAGACCTGGTGAAACAGGTGTTCGTCAATGGACGGGAGCCTAGACTGGCTTCAGAACAACATCACTTAGACTGTTTTACATCGATTGTCCTTATGTATAGCCTTCCATGATAGGTGGGACTATCATTCTCAGCAGTGACAGGCTTAAATCCTGCATTGTTATGATACAGCCAGTATGTTACAGACTATTTCTTTCTTATGGAAAATGCATAGATACCATAATGAGAGCATAGCTTTACACCCAGACTCCCTTGTGGAATTTGTTTGATTAATTGGAAGTAGTTATCACACTAAATACATCTCTATGTCTTTCCACCCATGTAAATATTTGCTGAGGGAGAATTTGTAACACTTTGCCAACCCTCTATGTGGATTTTAAAGTACCTGTGTGTGCAAGCCTGTCTGTTCCAAGTTAACTGTTGAATTTCAAAGATTGCTAATACTCTCTCTGAACTGGTCCACTAAAACAACATATCCAGCTGGTAACAACATTTAGTTATTCAGTGTAGGCGTGGTGAAAATGGTTTGCATAGTGTCTTGTCAGAATGTTGGTGTTAAAAGGCAAACACATCATCAAAAAGTAACAACTGCAATTTGTTAGGTTTGCATGAAACTGGTATTCATTCTGAAAGTAATGGCCAGGATTGCGGTTGCAGTGGTTCCCAATCTCAATTGTTTTGTGGAGCTTTATAGGTGACTGTAAACCTCTGCGTTGTACACTTGGGCATTTACTTAGCTGCACTGGGTATATTTTTACTATACGATTTTATCTACAACATTCTAAATAGCTGCTGGCAGCATTGTGCAATGTTATCATTTGATGAGAAGGCTGTTGGGTTCTTGCGAAAGCAGCTTTGATTGTGTAAGACGGTTTACTTCCTCTTACTTTAACATCAACAAGCACCAAATTGTGACATTGACAACCCAAACCAGACCTCACAGCCAACAGTCAAAACAACAGACCTTACCAGCAATACAAAACTAGCCCATGCCTTTGACGACATAGCACCATAGCACCATCTTAAGCGTCACGCGCAGTCTTGTCTCTGTCTTCTTGTCCAGCTGTAACCTTTGACCTCCCCCTTTCCCTCTCTGGCCGCGGTGCCCCATTCTAGGTGATGCTGCTGGGAGACTCCGCTGTGGGGAAGACGTGCCTCCTGGTGCGCTTTAAAGACGGGGCCTTTCTGGGCGGCAACTTCATAGCCACCGTGGGAATAGACTTTAGGGTGAGAGATGCTGTGGGCCGTGGGGGCCGGCTGTGTGTGGGGTCACCTCCCTGTTCCGGGGCTCCCTTGCGTTCCCTTCATTGGCTGTTCTCCGCGATGGAAACATCAGGAAATCCACCTGTCTCCTGTCTTCATTGTCCCAAAGCTAACCTGTTGAATTTCAAGTGCCACCTACTTGTAGTCAATTTTTGTTTTTGCAAAGGACTGACTTTGTTTATGACCCTCTTCACGTTGTCCTCATGGGCACTTTGAAAAGGGTGCGACGATGCTGGGATGGCAGAACAGAGCGTACAAGCCATCTCGCCAAGCGGTCAAGTTCACAGTCACCACTTGTGCTGCGGGGCCTCGTGGAAAGCTGCTTCATAAACAGCTCGGCTCATGCCTTCCCACGTCCCTGTCTCCTCGTGAGATCCAGCGCTTCCCCGCAGGAGCCTGGTGGAGCTGTCCTACACGCACACGCACACGCACACATGCACGCACGCACACACACACACACGTATAAGTATATATGCACACGTGCACACACAAATAGTATACTGTATATAGACACACTCATAGTATGTATACACACACATAGTATATATATATATACAAGCACACACATACATATACGCACACACTTAGGGTATATATGTGCACACACACACACACACACATATATATATACACGACACACAGCTGTTTACGAAAACATATTCATTATACAATTATATAATCAACATGGGCTTAAAGTGCAGACTCTCAGCACACACACACACACGTAGCCGCCTCTTTTTCAAGGGACCAAAAGTAATTATGACTAGGCTGCACACGTGCTCTTCCCTCACACACACAAGGTGTGGCGTTTGCATTTGGAAGCTGTTGCTGTGAACACACAACATGCGGTAGCTCTCAATAGACAGACCACTGAGGCTGAAAAAAAAGAAGAAATCCATCAGAGAGATAGCAGAAATGTTAGGAGTGGCCAAATCAACAGTTTGGTACACACACATGGGAACTATATATATATATCCTTTCCATGGTGAAGAAAAACCCTTCACAACACACACACTCTCAGGAAGTAGGTGTATCAGTATCTAAGTCACACACAAAGGATTCACCACAAGGTGCAAACCATTAATCAGCCTCAAAAATACAGAATTGACTTTGCCAAAAAACACACACACACACACACACATATATATATATATATATATACACACACACACACATACACTGGGTCATATATATGACACACATATGAAGTGTATAGGGATATACTTTCTGCTATATATAGCAAGTTGATTGGACGCTTCACAGTACAGATGGACACAAAACATATGCAAAAGTAACCCAGGGAGTTTTTAAAGTATATAATATTCTGCAACGGAGTCACACACACACAGGATATATACTGAAGACCGCTGCAGTAAAGGCCTGGCAAAGCATATATATATATATATATATATATATATATATATGTCCAATTACTTTTGAGCCCCTGAAATGAGGAGCGCTACAATTCCTACATGTTTAATCATATATTTTTGTTCAACCCCTTGAATTAAACACACACACACACACACACACACACACACACACACACACACACACACACACACACACACACATATATATGCACACACATATAGTGTATATATACACGCCCACACATATAGTATATAAACGCACTCACACACACACATATGTACACACACACACACACACACACACACAATATACAAACTCACACACATATAATACATATGTGCACGCACACATTGTATACATACACATAGACACGCACATACACTAGCACACACATATATGCACGCACACACCCACTCACATATAGTGTGCTATATGATCTTCAGTCTATGTGGGGCTCAAGTAAACAAACCGCACTCCCTGAAGGGGTGCAGGCAGCCATGCTTCTCACTCTACTGGAAAAATAAGCGTGCATACTGTGTAAGGTTTAAGTGGTTGACCAGCTATGACCAATCTGTTTACCCCTCTGCGAAACACTTTAACTAATGGCTGGCAACGTAGAGGTGGTTTTGCTGAGGAAATGGTCTTGCATTAGGCCGAAGGGAGTTGTACCATTCACTGTGGTTTTGTGTGGACATTAGAGGGTTCGAAGGCTGACAGACGGACGGATAGAAGCGGGAGTTAAGATACGGCTACTTTATCTACACTACCTTTCTTTTTTATTAATATCAAAGATTTCACTATAGATAGTTCATTGCAGTATGCAGACGTTGAACAATTTTATGAATTACATAAAGGCCAATTGCATTGACAAGGAGCTGCTTGTCAGAGAGAGACACGTTCACTCCTCCTCCTGTTTGCTTTCATGAGGGGGAACAAAAGGGGGATTAGGGGAGACTTCAGTCAATGTGATGTTCGAGGCAGCGTCACAAGCTGTGCTTGTCAATACCCTCTGACTGGAGATGCTGCTGTGTGACTGGCTCAACATGGCAGAACTATTTTTGGTCATGCTTCCTTGTAACAGTTACTCAGCACGGAGGCGTGTCAGAGGCACAGCCGTCTGCTACTTCCTCTCCATGTCATAATTGGAGGGAAAAAATGGAAACCCATGGCAACTAATGTGCAGGGGTTGGACTTGGACCGTGTCCGTTCTGCCAAGGTGGAGCGCTCAGCGTGTACCGACCGCGAGCGGCAGCCTCGGAAGAATGGGCGTGCTTCAGAGAGTGTTTTTTTTACTTTCTCAGTGCATGTGGGCTTTTGGTAATTATGTTTTTCGCGGTGTGCGTGCGCGTCTCTGTGTGTGCGTGTAGAAAGAGAGCATTTAAGTCACGAACGCTCGCCAGCAGTCGCGTCAGGATAGATTGAGGAAGTGATATGGAGCAGTTGTTCCATGCAAGTTGACTTGATGAACTAGGTTGTGGCTTTGTTACCCCTAAGTGTGCCACACTCCCACGTAGGCCACAACATTTTGACTGTCTTGATAATATATGTAGACCGCTTTGATTTTAGGCTCTTGTCTGGTTTCTCTGTGAACACACATTGAAAAAAAAGCATCTTGACAACAGGCCTATTTCAGCATGTCCCCTCTCACTCAAATGCTCAGTCTTTTTTTTAACGCACGCTTCCTATCACTATTTTCGACCAATAATTACAGTACAGGAAATCACATGGCCTCTTTGATGGCTACAGGAAATTAACGGGGGAGTAGGCTGCTATTTTGCCCGTCGTCTTCCTTCGCATTGTGTAATTAAGACTCATCCTAAGACCTCGCTTGTTGTGTGGGCGTTGAAAATGCTTTCCTCTGCCAGCTTTTGATGCCCGTCTTATGTTTCATGGTCTGCATGCCTCATACTGTGTTTTGGCCCTTTCAAGTCTTATCGTGGGCTTCGCCACTTACTTTGTGCTTCTGGTTTTTTAAACTGTCTGTCGCTGTCTAAAGCATATGGTTCGGTGTGTGTCTTTTCTAATGCTTATTTTCAAACGCATTTAAAATGCTCTTCAACTCTTTCTCTTCTCCCCACCCAGAATAAGGTGGTGAGTGTGGACAACTTGAAAGTGAAACTCCAGGTAATGTAACTGACCCCTGCCAACCCCAGTTAAATTCATTCCAAAGCTTTACTGTTTAAGTGTCATCACGTTATGGCCATCACTGGCATGGAGTAGGAAGAGCTTGTCAAACGACATGGCTGGCATCATATCCTGTGAATGGGAGGTGCAAGCATTAGGCTATGAGTGTACAGCAAAGCCCATGCCATATGCGCACTGACCATTACACAGAAGCTACATCAAAGTATGTGTAAATACTGGTGAGCATTCATTTGTTAGCCAGCGTGTTATTTTCTCAAAACTGTCATGGACACACATAGGGTGTGAAAAGTGTTCAGACTGCAGCTAGTCAAGGTTATTCCTGGTGTAACATACTATGTATGTCCGTTGCATGCTCTTTAGATCTGGGATACTGCAGGGCAGGAGAGATTCCGCAGCGTTACACACGCCTACTACAGAGACGCCCAGGGTAACCTAAGCTTTACACACAAATGCTTCCTGGTGTGTGGGTGTGTTTGTGTGCTTGGGTTTTGTGCGCATGCGTGTGTGTGTGTCTCTACTGTAGCTTGAAAGCCAAGGTGTTGTACAGGGGTGTCCATTTTGTTTGTGCGTTACATGATATCTAAAGCAAAGGTTAAAAGTGTGTAACAACAACCTCTCTCTCCGTTTCCTTCTCAGCTCTTCTCCTGCTCTATGACATCACTAGCAAGTCGTCCTTTGACAACATCAGGGTGAGAACTGTTCATACCCCCCCCCATCTTCGTCTCCTTCTGCGTCCTCTCACGTCTGCCTATAAGCCCCCCCCCCCCCCCCCCCCCCCCGCCAAAATGTTCACACTGCCTTTTGACATGCAAAGTGTCAAAGCTTTGAAAATGTCACAGACCATATTACTCTTTGGAAATGGCTTGATTGTATCAGTAGCTTCTGTTGTTAAGCTTGCTTCAGTGAGAGGAAAAAGTAAGGTGAAGGCTGGCAGATAAGATAAACTTGGAATGATTGAATTGAGAATGGTAATCATACTCAAAGCTGCTCTACGGGGGGAAATGAAATCTGAATTTAAAGAGTGGCATTTCTTGAAAGGTGGATTTATTCCCCAGACTAAAATTACCTTCTCTCTCTCTCTCTCCCTCTCTCTCTCTCTCTCTCTCTCTCTCTCTCTCTCTCTCTCTCGCTCGTAATCTCTTTTCCCCACTCTGTCATTCTCTCTTGCTGCCTGCCTGTCTGTTTATCTACTCTTAAGGCCTGGCTGACAGAAATACATGAGTATGCTCAGAAGGATGTGGTCATCATGTTGCTCGGCAACAAGGTAAGCAAGACTTCGTTTTTGATGTGTAGAAAATATAGGCAGTCCCTCGTCACAAGTACATCACCCTCTATACTCGCACCCGCATGCATATATATAAATTATATATATATAAATATATATATGAATACATATGTTGGTATGCGTATGTATTCTTGAAAAGTATTGTGTCCTTGATGATACACATACAAGCCGATGTTAACCCGCCAGTGCCAGGGCAGTGTTGCGTTACTGTAACCGCATCAGCGCTTCACAAAAGTCCACCTAAAATGTAACCACCATTCCAAAAGTTAATGATTATTGTGCGTTGGGCAGAAAACCCAACATCCGTTTCCAGCCCCAGGAGGTAACAACACTAGCCTTAAGATAATGAGTCAGAGAGCTCCCCCTGGTGGCACCGCACAGCCTCTCCCTCCTCCAGGTCCTAGCTGTCACCCTCCAGCCTGCCAAGATCATCTGTTAGGGCCAGGCAGCGAGAGGAGCAGCCAGACGGACCGCATTAGTCTCCCTGAGCCGAGGGCTGATGGCTGGCCAGACGGCACCGCCAGTGCGGCTGCGGCTGACGCCTCATTGTTCCGATGCTGTCGCCTTAGAGCAGCACAGCACAGCACCAGACCGCACATAACGGCCGGGTATATCTGCGACCTTTGACCTTCCTGCGTGTTTTTGTTATTGTTCCAGACGGACATGGCGGCTGAAAGGGTCATCAAGCGGGAGGAAGGGGAAAGGCTGGCCAAGGTAATAAGGTCTATATCCAACCACAGACATGGATGGATGGATGGATGGATGGATGAAAAAATGTGTTTAACATGAATTGCTCCGTAGGCTTAAGTAAAAATAATGACTTAATGATAATGAAGTCATGTTAAACCATTTCTTTATTCCAGGAGTACGGAGTCCCCTTCATGGAGACCAGTGCCAAGACCGGAGTCAACGTGGAGTTGGCCTTCCTTGCAGTTGCAAAGTAAGTCCGAGAGACTATATAAACAACATGGCCGCAGCCGTGCACAACAACAACATGACTATTTAAGAACGTACATTTCGCATCCTGCCTCCCTCTCCTCTTTTTTAACATCGTCAAACTGCTTTGCCCCATCTGCCCTCCATCTTCCTTCTCTCCCTCTCGTAAGGGAACTGAGGCACAGAGCTGCCCAACACCCCAGCGAGCCCAAGTTCAAGATCCACGACTACATCGAGTCTGAGAAGAAGAAGGCGACCTGCTGTGGTTTCGTGTAGACTGACCACCACCCCGTCTTTTGAGAAAGAGAGAGAGAGAGAATGAGAGAGCGAAAGAAAGAGAGAATGAATGAATAAAAAAAACCACCGTGTGTGTTATGTTAAGGAGAATGGAAAAGGGAGAGAACAAGAGATGGTGGGAGAGATGGAGAGAATGAGAAACGAATAGATGGGAGAGAGAGAAGAATAGAGGGAAAGAGGCAATGACTGAATAAATATTACAGGTCAAACAGGGAATATACCTAGTCTCTTATGTCTTACTGGCCCCAAACCTGAAAGGACAAACACGGGCTATGGCTGAATGACTATGATGGAACACCATCCTTTATCTAAAATGGAAATGTGAATTGTTAGAATTATATGTGGTCTTTGTTATGATATTCAAGATAAGATTTTAATATACCTATACGGTGAACTCTATGTATGTGTTTGGTAAGTGGTAGCATTTTGTAATGAAACCCTATTAGCCTTACAACCATTCTTCTCCCTGTCTGGAATTTGTAAAAACTTCCTGAATTGAATTTAGGCCCTATGTTCATCACAGAAACTAAAATAAGCTTTAAGTATCCATTCACACCATCTATTAGTTAAAAAGTTGATGTCTCACCACCATGCCTCGGTTAAAAAAATTTTTTTTGTTCTACCCAGTTAGATAGAAGATTTTGTAAATATACCCCTTCTACTTGAATATGTTGGCGATCAGCATTATTATTATTATTACTATTAGTATTATTATCAATAATATTATTCTTTGAGGTCATGGTTTGATTCTAAGGCATGCGTTCTGATTTGTCTTCTAAACTGCCGTCCACGCACATTCACACTCTTGACTGGAGAAGTCTCCCTAACATTCCATGCAGAGAGTCTCTTGGATGTTGTAGTCTACTGTACATGAGCTGTGTTTCTTCGTAGGCTGCATTGTGTAACATGTTTCTTTGTACTACTACGATCATTGATGGCGGGTCGCTCATTAAAATTGCTTGATGTCACATTTGTCCCTCTCCACTGAGGCGTCACCGTGATCCCAAAGTGCCATAAAAAGTGCTTTGTTATCTCAGTATATAAAAAATTATATTTTGTAATGTACATGTGAGTTTTTTTTATGAATTGTTTTTGTTCTGTATGAATATATTTATGGTCTTTCCAAGAGAAGGAACTGGGAGAGACACTGGGGACTGGGGAATGTAAGGATGTGTTTAAGTTAACAGGCCACTAGGAGACAGTATTTGCTTGGGGCAGTAGCTAACCTATTTTTTAACATATTCATCGGAAGTGGCATTGGGGGTGCAGCTGTTCGTTTAGTTTGGGCATGTAAATATTTATAATAATATAACAAATAATGTGTTATGACAAATAACACAGATACAATAAAAATATTTTGACGGGCAGTCTCAGTAGGATCCTGCAGTATCTTTTTTAAGTAAGCTAAATTGCCAAAACGTTTTGGATTATTTCCAAGTCCCAAACGTTAGCTCAGAATTTAAATCCATGTTAAGTATGCCATGCAGTAAATCCTGTGGCAGGTGAATCAGTGCATCATAGAGATATGTAAACGGTACACATTAGTGCCCCAGTCTGGCAGCTCGTCCTGCACGTTGAGCATTACCTATCTGGCACAGGAACCGGGTTGGAGAGGTAAGAACCCTCCTGAGGCTTAGAGTTTAAGGGTCTTGCCAAGATCAAGTTTTAAACCTTATGTAATGGTTGTCTTGAAACACTGTTTGTGTGTGAGAGAGTAAGAGAAAGAGAGATTGTGAAAGTGAGAGTGACTGGGGGAGTTTGTAGCAAACATTACACCTGTTTCAATGTTCAAAATCCATGTTTACATAAAATGTCAGCTTTATATGTCCGACAGCCATTTGTACTCAGTCAGAGCAAACTGAACTATTCAACACTGTCAGCTGAATAGCAAACGGCTATGCACCTCCCTCTGGTCGCGGAGAACTGATTGGTTTATCACCGTGGTCATTTGTCGTCAAACGTCACGGACTTTTATATTTTACACCGAGCAAATTTACATCAGAAAAACAACAACGTAGGCTAAACTTGACAGAAATTAAGTCTTTAAAAACAGGATTGACCGAAGTGGTGCCCGTGCTACGATTGTAATACTTAATAGTCCAGTTTCGGCGATAAGGGAACTGCTTGTGACAACTTATCACCACCACAAACGGCGCGTAGTCGCACGTTTTTCTTCGAGAGGGCGGATCACAGTACCAGTTATACTCAGCATCCTGTAAGGGTTTCCATTCTATTCAAGGGAGTGAACAATCACTCGAACAAGCTAAAGGTTCCATTGGAGAGGTTTAATCACCCATACAATGCCAAGCAAAAGCGAATATCTTCGACCAAGGCTGTGTATATTGGAGAAGGGGGACAATGGATACGGTTTTCATCTTCACGGAGAGAAGGGTAAGACAGGGCAGTTCATACGGTTAGTTGAGCCAGATAGCCCTTCTGAAACTTCTGGGCTCCGCGCGGGGGACCGACTTGTGTTTGTTAACGGGGAGAACGTGGAGAGCGAGAGCCATCAAGAGGTAGTGTCACGGATACGGGTCACGACGGGGAAGCTCGAACTCATTGTCGTTGACCTGGACACTGAGCAATTGTTGAAAAAACACAACATAAAATGCCTTAAAGAATATGTCACAGATGGTATACCTTTACCTTACGACGAGTTGGAAAAGGAGGATGAGCAAGACGTGGAGGAGAATGGAACGCCAAGAGAGTCCACACCCGTCCCTGAGAATAACAACGGGGAAATCCACAGCCACGTCGAGAAGAAGCTGAGCATAAATTCGGAGGTGAGGAAAAACAAACTTTTTACTTTTGAATGATGAATGAAGTAGCTTGTCAATGGAGTGCTCCTACAATATCTGGGGAATTAGTAGACCTATTCCCTATATTATTCACAATTTAGGGTCCTCACTTGTTGAACTCAAGTGTTGATTGAGCTGTTTGTTCTGTCTGGGAATGTGATTGCATTGCTTTAAAGACCCAGATAACACAATAACTTAATAAGCATCAATACCTTATGAGGAAACAACATCATTAATATTGACAGCTGCACATGCAGTGCATACCCACTTGTCCTATGACAGATGTATTGAGCCGTGGGAGAGTCGCTTGGCTGTTCATTTGTTGTGAGTAGGGGCCCTGTGAACTCTCTGAAAGGGAGGGACAAACACCCTGGTTCAGTCCAGGGTCTAAGTATGTGCTGGGATGCAGGGATCTTTCTTTCTCTCTCTCTCTTTCTCCAGAAACACACACACACACACATCTCCTTCTATTTCTCTCTCTGTTTGATGACGACGCATAAAACTTTTTAAAATAGTAAATATTTATTTCCCACAGTCTCAGCTATCAGAAGAGACACAGGCTGAGTCATTGCTTATCAAAGACCAAGTGTTCTACTTTCGGCCCCTGAGAAAGCTTTGGACGTGACCCCACTATAACTTCTGTCCCACTGAGAACACGCTGCGTACAACGACAGGCTGTCTACCGACAACGCCGTACACAACAACCAGTTCAAAGTAAACAGGACCTCGTTTTTTGATGTGGGCAGTTTTATTCTCTGTGGTCAGGGGGGAAAGACACTCACACAGACCAAACACGGCATGCCGCAACAAACGCTGAAAGGGCCATAAGCTGTCGCTGTGCGTCTTTCTATTTCGACTTGGCACAGCATGCACTCAACAAAAACTGAATCAAAGCGATCGGTCCTTTGATGATACGCTGTTTGTAAGAAAACATACTCTGCACATTCTACAGTGGCTTGTTCCGCAGTGCTTTGACACAAAGCCGGTCGGTGTCTCTCCCCATGTCCTCTCTCCAAGTGTCCTCGGCCGCCTGCGTGCCTAAGAGCAGGCACGGCGAGGATCCATCAAAGGTGAAGAGGGTCTCCAGTCTGGAACATCTGCGCCCCGTGTAGGGTCCCGCATGTTCACCCCCTGGGGCTTTCTCAGTGCCCTTCTTTCATTTTCTTTTGCTCTGTTTTTGTCTCTCTCTCTCGCTCTCTCTCTCGCTCTCTCTCTCCCTCCCTCTCTCGCTCTCTCTCTCTCTCTCTCTCTCTGGCCCTCCTGCTGCCACAACACAAACAGACCGCTTCTCCCACAGCGCTGTGTCACTCTGTATCTCTCGGTGGTTTTGTATCGTTTTCTAAAGCAGTGGTCGGAGGGATTCGTTACTGATTCTACACATCCCTGCCTGTCCTGTCCCGTCCGGCTCCCCCTGTCCTGGCCCAGGCACGATAAGGCCGCCACACAGAGATGCACAACATGACTCTGGAAAAAAAACCTGTGTCCAAAAAAAGTAGGTCACACATTTATATGGATACACCGCCAACACGCATCAAGGCGTTTATTTACCGGAAAAGAAAAAGATTGTCGAGGCTATTGTCAAAACATTTGTTTTCCGTGGGTGTCTTGGTCGTTCTAAACGAGCAAAGGCCAACTTCAAACGACCGCAGGCCGGCACACCTGTGCTGTTCCATTGTCTTATGCCAGCGCATATCGCTGAACTAGCAGCGACCTCGGGGGCTTTCAGTAAGTGAATTAAGGTGCTGCTGTCAGGCGGTCAGTGCCCAGGACTCCGGACTCCCTGTGGGGGTGGATTAATCTCCAAAGGGGTAGCCTTCTACATGGGAGGGATTAATAGGCTATACTGCGACCAGGGCTTTATCATCAGTGTGGGTTCAAAGAGAACACACTTGCCCCTTACAAGATGTGTCAAGTCTTTTAGCTCTGCATGCATGCCCACAGGCAAACCGACACATAGGCATTTTGTGTTACAGTTGTGTAATCCGTTTTTAAAAGGACTTCAACAAGGTACACTTTGTGAGCACCCACATCTATTCGAGATTTAAGAATTACAACTTTATTCTAGGGTTAGGGTTTCTGTTAGAGTGATGGTAGTACAAGCACAATGGTATGAGCAACGCGGCGCTTGTTGACCAAACTGGAGCATCAATACCATGTCGTGTCAGGCGGCAGGAGGAAACACCTGTGTGGGCTGGGGGGGAAAGGGCACCTGTGTGGGCTGGGGGGGAAAGAACACCTTTTGAACATGGCTGTGAAGCGGCCTCGGAGATGTTGTCAGCGTAAGCCCTACGCGGAGCTCGCTCGTCTGTTTACCCTCCTCTCCTCCCAGATGTCCGTGGCACGCCTCCCGCAGGGACACGGCGCTCTCACCCGCCACACCACACCACTTCACGTGAACAAATCATTTAAAAAGAAAAACTTAAAACAACAACCAAGAAGGAAACGTTCCCGCTGTCTGTTTTTCTATGTGCTTCGTGGGCTTAGAAACGACTTGAGCGTGATGAAACGCTTCGCTTAAGACTATGTGCCTGATGCAAATGTAATTAAAGGGAGGAACCTTAGTGGTAGTTAGAAAGAAAAACAACTTTGGGGACACATTTTGTGTTGTGGGTGTGGGGAAGGCTGGCGGTGGAGGCAGGAGACTAGACCTGAGGTGTAAATTGGGCTCGGGAGACCAGCAGAGGTGCAGCCCGCTAGGAGCTCCTGGTGTTACATTAAGGCCTAACAGGCACCTCAGGGCGTGTTGTTGCTCCTGCTTCTCTGTTTCTGGAATTTTCTGCCTGCATCCTGTCCGGCATTCCTCTAGCTTGGCCCTGCTGGCTGAGCCAGTTTCACACGCACACGCACACGCACACGCACACGCACACACACACACCAGACACTGTGTTGGTTCAGCAGTCACACTGACGTCTGTGTGACCACTGTCTTTGAAGAAACACAAAAGGATAGCGGCCTCCACGGAAAATGAAGAGCCTGTCTCACGGTTGTCGTAGTTACACTGATGTTGCATGTGCTATGCTTGTTTGTGTGTGTGGGTGTGCGTGGTGTCTGTGTCTGCGTTCGTTCCTGTAGCTTGAGGATGTTGTGAAAGAGAAAACCAAAAAAAAATCTTCACGGAAATTTAGGGAACCCGTTTGGCTTAACATAGGACCAGGTGTTGCTATGGGGACTGGGATGTTGTGAAGACAGCATGTCTGTCACCAGAAACCGATCTGTAGTTCCAAAGAGCTATCTCTGTTTACTGGGCAGTAAAACTCTTCAGACTCCTATTGTTAGGTGCAATAGAGTGGAAAGGGATGTGCTCCCTCTCTCTCTCTTAATGACTCTGGGCTACAGCCTTTTTGCCTACGAATCTCACTAACATGCCTCATCAAGACAACAAAAGAAACCGCTTCCCTCGTCGACTCGGTCGACTCGCGGCATTCAAAAGGCTAAACTGTTGTTTGTGCTACCCTTTATTTGATCTGGTTTGTTTAAGCTTGTCTCGGTTAGGCTCTCTCCTGTTTTGCTTTTGAGGAACGGCAGCATCATCAACGGGCTGTCCAGTGGGATTACAATGGGAGCCTGCCAGGAGGGTGCCAGCCAGCCAGCCAGCCAGCCAGCCTGCCACTCGGCCTAGCCAGACTGGGAACACCACTCTGGGACGCGTCCTAAACGGCTGACAGCCTGGTCACATGAGACTGTGTTTACAGGCAAATTATAGGAGAATTCTGGCTGTGCTAGAGGAAATAGACTCTGGATGAGAGGTGTGTGTGTGTGTGTGTGGGGGGGGGGGGATCTGTCTCAGAGGAAGTGTTCAGCTACTAGTTAACGTAATTTATCCAAATGCCTCCGATTCCCCGATGTGTTGGGTTGTGACAGAGAAACCCAAAGGCACCCAGATGGCCCCCTCTTCTCAGCCTTCCCCTGCTGGTCACAGACCCTCTAATCTACTCATTCATATAAAAGCAGCTTATTAAAGAGCAGGGAGCCCTGCACCGATGGCAGCCACCACAGGCGCTTGGGCTTTTTGTCCCCGGCCGGGTTTCCGTAGAAGGGGAGGTGGTTTTTTAGTTTTTTTTGGGTCGTCACGGCTCAATGTGGTTCTCGCGGGGCTATCCTTCTGCTTCAGCGTGCGTGGGAAGATTTTTGTTCTGTAGATGACTTTGGCCTCCTCCTCGCTACCGTATGTACCGCAGCGTGTGTGTGTGTGTGTTTGCGCTTGCGTGTGTGCGTGTGTGTGTGTGTGCGTGCGTGTGTGTGTGTTTGCTTCATAAACAGGTTCATCTGCGATAACAGAGCCGACGAGTAGAGTCAGAGTCAACAGGGCCAGCCCTTAGGGTAAACATTTTTGTTTAGCAGGCCTTTTCTTCCAGCGTTCCGGAACACGTTGTGTACCCGGAGATTAATTGACTATTTGCATAAGCGAGTTAGGCCCACACTTTATCTAATACGATTAGAGTTATGTATTTCAGACAAAGTCAGTGGGTGTACGCCTTTCGGTGTACGGAGTTGGAGAAAGTCATGTTGACATAACGTTTGGCTCCAAAGCAAGTTCAGTCATCCACCGTTTGACGTCAACATGGTCTGAAATAGCAATTACACAATACTTTACTTTTAATTCTATTTATAGTCAAATAAACATCTTGATTGGTCACGTCAGAACAAGCCCCACCTATGTCGGTTGTGTTAGCCATGTTTTAGAGTGCATACCATTCCAGGAGTTTCTTGACTTTGGTCAGCCACAGAAACTGCCTCCCTCGGTTGCCTCCCTGGCTTGCCTCCCTAGTCTTGCCTCCCTGACTGGCTGGCTGGCTGGCTGGCTGGCTGGCTGGCTGCATGGCTGACTGGCTGACTGACTGGCTGGCTGGCTGCGTGGCTGGCTAGCTAGCTGCGTGGCTGGCTAGCTATGTTCCACCAGCGGGCTGCTGTGGTGGGGTCCTGTCCCGGGGCAGGGCTAGCAAACAAACTCCAGAAAGCTCTGTCTGGTTTCCCGTCATTGTTGTTGGTGGAGGTGCGGAATCAGTCGGACCCCGATCCCCCCCCCCCCCCCGCCCACCCATTTTTTTTCCCCCTCCCTCTCTTTCTCTTGCTCTTATCTTTTAAGACGAATAAATGGTCTTCTGCCTTTTTCATTTTTATTTTATTTTAAGGCTAGTATAACTTGCTGAGTGATATTGTTATTAATATTACCAAACATAATTTAAAGGATTCTGTGGTCGATTTGCGATTTTCAAGCTTAGTACAAGCTGAATGACGTGTTTGGTTATGTACACACCACATGATTAGGGCTTCGGTAACATGATTAACGTGTTAGGGCGACTGTGTTGTTCAAGAGGTGAATGTGTCGCGCTACGTGTGGACGCGAATGTGTTTTCGGGCTGGTGTGGGTGTGTGAGAAAGTCTGGGAGTCACCCTTTCCCTTCCTTTAGTCTTTGTTGATTGTGGAGCTGTGTGTTCTAAAGGAAACGGTCCACATGACGGGACGGGGTGGAGGGGGGAGGCCGACAGGGTCACGGCCCTCACTGGGCTCTCGATCATGAGCCTATCAGGCTCTGTGTGAGTGACTGTGTTTTGAGTGTTTTGCTTGTTTGTAAGGGAGCTGTAAGGAGTTTAACAGTGCGTTTATTAGGTAACCTTGGTGGAGCGTTCTCTACTTTTATTTTTTATTTATTCAATCTTTTTTATTTAACCCTTTTGAGAACATGTTTTCGATTACAATGACGGCCTGGCCAAGAGGCAAGACACGGCAATGAAAACACAAACATCCCAAACGGTACAATATGATACAATATGATACAACAGGCATTTGTTGGAAAGTGACTAAAATACTTGGAGTGAGCCAGTGCCATGATCTGTGCTGTTCTGTTCTCTCCCCCCTCGGCTATGTCTGACTCAGGATCAGTGGAGCGCCTCGCTCCTACCGTTCACGTAGTCACAAATGATGGCTACAGCCCTGTGTGCGTGTGCGTGTGCGTGTGCGTGTGCGTGTGCGTGTGTGTGTGTGTGTGTGGTGCACTGGCACACGCCTATATCCCTCGGTCCATTGTGTCGGCGGCAAAGCTTCAAAGCTACTAACTGTGCATTATTTGGGACTCGAGAAATGGACTAAACAGTAGCCCCACTGTTGTTGTCCCCCCCCCCTCCCCTCTTCTATCCTTCTCCCATGAGAGTGGCCCTCCATACCCGGTACGACCTCACGGAGTCAGCAGACAGAGGGAGGGAGGGAGAGCGCCACAATACCACGATCCGTCTCTCCCCCCCCCTTTGCTTTGCTTGGGGGTCCTCCACCCCTCGCTGACAATGAGAGGCAGGGCCGCACCCATAACAGGGCCGGGTGGAGGGGGAAATGACTCTCTCTGTGCCGGCCCACCGAAATAGCCTCACCTCCGCTGACCAACGCCCAGGACAGAGATGCCGGAGATAAGAGTCGGACCCCTCGGTGGGCAACGCATAGGCCACAGAACATTGTGTCCCAGCGTCGGCGTTGGAAAATCAAAGGGACGTGTTTCTACAAAATCAGTTCTGTAGGGGATATGTTTATGTGCACACACGTGTATTTACATATACTTTGTCTGTTTGGTATTGTGAGCTGCCTAGTTTTTCAAGCCAGTGTGTGTGCGTGTGTGCGTGCGTGCGTGCGTGCGTGCACACATCTTGTGACACGTCATGATGCGACAGGTTCATGGCTCAGCATAGGGTTTTTATGTTGGAAAAAAAATGCTGTGGGTGTTTCGGTGTGAATGTGCTTCTGTACATCGGGTCCCTAAAGTAATCATCACCAGCATCACGGAGGAGAGGACGAGAATCAGGAACAGGAAAAGACGCACACTGAGAGAAACCCATCCCACCCTGTTGGAACGCTCCCTCTGGCCCTCCAGTGACCACGGCAGACTGATGAAGGGAACACTGACTGTGGGAGAGAGAGAGGGGGAGGCTGACAGTGGGAGGAGGGACAGGCGCCAGCGTCTTCTCTAAACAGGGCCCCTCCATTGGCTCTTGTCAATGCCCGCCTCCCCGCCGTGATGATTGACACGGTTTGTCTTGTTCTGAAACCGCTACGAGGAGTCCATTGTGAGCTCTCATCAGAAACCTTCTAGAGTGTGCTACTATTCCAGCCCTGGTCTGTCTTTAACGTCACTGCAAGGTTTGGATGAAGGGGGGTGAGGGTGGGTGACAGAAAGCTGCTTTGTTTCTGTTGGGCCTGCCTCACAGCTGGCGCCGGGGTCTACCCTGAAACCCAACACCCTCGTACGGCCCCAGCCACTCAGGCCTATACGTAGCTTCGGCTTCCAGCCACTCAGGCCTATACGTAGCTTCGGCTTCCAGCCACTCAGGCCTATACGTAGCTTCGGCTTCCAGCCACTCAGGCCTATACGTAGCTTCGGCTTCCAGCCACTCAGGCCTATACGTAGCTTCGGCTTCCAACGCTGGACAGACACCACAGGTTGTTGTGGGCGCTGGGAAACCCGGCGTTCCCACCCGGGAGTTTGTCTGAGACGCGTGCCGGCTCTCGTCTGCTTCCGATTCGGACGTGACAGTCACAAGTCTCACGGGACTAGCACAAGTCTCACGGGACTAGCACAAGGGGGAGCTGCCACGATAGAAAAAGAGTGGTTCGAGATCAAGTCTAAAGAGCGTGAAGGAGTGAGAAATGATGGAGCGAACAGAGAAAGGGTGAGAAAGAGAATGGTGTGAGGAGGCCAGCATTAACCCATAACCTCCCTCACCGTCAAGAGCGTTGGGACTCGAGTCGCACTTTAGTCACTCAAACAATGGCTTGAGAAAAAATTTCTTTTTTTATTATAAGGAACCGGGGCTGGGGGAAGGGGGTGCTATGTGGAACCGGGGCTGGAGGAAGGGGTTGCTATATGGAACTGGGGCTGGGGGAAGGGGGTGCTATATGGAATATCTTATCTTCTGTGACTGCACAGACCCTCTTAAAGGGCCCCTAATGTAAGATTTGTACTATTTCTTTGTCTAGCATTGTCTTATCACTTATAGGGATTGTACCAACAACATGAAAAAGTTAAATCTGTGCCTTGTGGATTTTCTCTATTTTACCTCTGACAGCACATCTACCCTATTTTACAAGCTGTTCTGAATTTCACAGATTTTTGTTCAAATACTTTTTAATGTGCTTCATAGACACCAAGGAAGAACACAAAAATGCATGATTGTCTACATTATGGGCCCTTTAAAACCACACTAATTAGTATATACTGTTCTCAAAAGTCACCAAACATTTGCATTTAAGAGCTTAATTAAAAAATTTAAAAATTCCATTTATATACATATACATATCAGGGAAGCATGCACCCGGCTAGCATTTAATAATAATAATAATAATAATACAGTTAATTTGAGGGCACCTTTCAAGACACTCAAGGTCACCTTACAGTATATATTACAATTACAATATACAATTAAATTTAAATTAAATATAAAATAAAAGTAATTCAGCAACATAGTAACAATACAAAAGGGGGTGTAGGGTAGGAAACAACAATGGAAACCATAATGGCACATTAGTGAAAACACTGATAAACATTTCAGTGTCCCCCCCTCCAGGTTCAGAATCACTCCAATGCCCCTGATAGGAGGACAAAAAATATTTAAGCCACAGATGGTCCTATTAGGCGCCATAATTGTATACTACTGGTTCCATATACAGTAGCACCAAATCTTAGCCCCTCAGTTAATTAAATATAGGAGAAAAAAAAAATATATATATATAGGAGGACAAAAAAAACCCAATAATAATATATGGAATAATATATGGAACCGGGGGCTGGAGGAAGGTGGTGCTATATGGAACCGGGGAGGTGCTATATGGAACCGGGGCTGGGGGAAGGGGGTGCTATATGGAACCAGGGCGGTGCTATTTAGAACCGGGACTGGGGGATGGTGGTGCTATATGGAACCGGGGCTGGGGGAAGGGGGTGCTATGTGGAACCGGGGCGGTTCTACATGGAACCGGGGCTGGAGGAAGGGGGTGCTATATGGAACCGGGGCGGTGCTATATGGAACCGGGGCTGGAGGAAGGGGGTGCTATATGGAACCGGGGCGGTGCTATATGGAACCGGGGCTGGGGAAGGGGGTGCTATATGGAACCAGGGCGGTGCTATATGGAACCGGGACTGGGGGAAGGGGGTGCTATATGGAACCGGGGCTGGGGGAAGGGGGTGCTATGTGGAACCGGGGCGGTGCTATATGGAACTGGGGTGGTGCTATATGGAACCGGAGCTGGAGGAAAAAACAATAAGAATATATATAGGAGGACAAACATAATATATATAGGAGGACAAAAATAATGATATCACCACGTCTATGCTCCAAACGGTTCATTAATAATATTTATAGGAGGACAATGAAACAATAACAATATATATAGGAGGGCAACAAATAATATTTGTAGGGGGGCAAAAAATTATCAGAATATATATAGAAGGACAAAAAATAATATAGGAGGACAAGAAACCATAAGAATATATATGAGGACAAAATTGTATACAGATTCACGTCTATGCTCCAAACAGTTCAATGATAATATATATAGGAGGACATAAAATAATATACAATGCAAAAAAAAATTAAAGGAACACTTTGAAAACACATCAGATCTCAATGGGGAAAAAAATCATGCTGGATATCTATGCTGATATGGACTGGGTAATGTGTTGGGAACGAAAGGATTCCACATCGTTTGGAAATGAAAATGATCAACCTACAGAGGGCTGAATTCAAAGACACCCCGAAAATCAAAGTGAAAGGCAGGCTAGTCCATTTTGCGGAAATTCCATTGCAGCAATTTAAAATGGTACTCAGTACTGTGTATTGCCCCGACGTGCTTGTATTGCATGCCTGACAACGTCGGGGCATGCTCCTAATGAGACGACGGATGGTGTCCTGGGGTATCTCCTCCCAGATCTGGACCAGGGCATCACTGAGCTCCTGGACAATCTGAGGTGCAACCTGGCGGCGCTGGATGGACCGAAACATAATGTCCCAAAGGTGTTCTGTTGGATTTAGGTCAGGCGAGCGTGAGGGCCAGTCAATGCTATCAATTCCTTCATCCTCCAGGAACTGCCTGCATACTCTCGCCACATGAGGCCGGGCATTGTCGTGCACCAGGAGGAACCCGGGACCCACTGCACCAGCGTAGGGTCACGACAATGGGTCCAAGGATTTCATCCCGATACCTAATGGCAGTCAGGGTGCCGTTGTACTACGCCTGCCAGAGGTCTGTGCGTCCCTCCATGGATATGCCTCCCCAA